>CM072999.1:216547410-217122410 GCA_037038555.1 Rhynchonycteris naso
ATAAGACTCCTGCCTAGCAGAGACTGAAGAGAAGGATGGCTAACAGCCGACGATTCTAATACTACTATTTTCCTAGATGCCTTCATTCCCTGCATTGCAATTTTAGTCGTCAATGATGAAGACCCATTGTTCCCTTTGCAAGCTTTTCTAATATTGTTTTAGAACCCCTATCCGATTGGCTCACACCATTGACTTGTTTCACTGCGGGCTGACTGCCTTCCCAAGCTGTCCTGGGGTTTCCTAAAACAAATCGCTCCCGTTCTTCATGTTCACAGTCAATCAGTAGTGTCCGCCAGCCTGGGCAGGGCAGAGGAAGTGGAGCACTACCCTTGAGAAAATGCCATGAGGAGCTATTGCCACAGAGAGGTAATAAGAGAAAAGAGGCATTCTTATTTTAGGCCAAAGTGTATGCTCAAAGGTATGAAAGTGACTTGGGGACACGTAGCTTTACTGTAGATGCCGGTGACCAGGCAAAGGAACGTGAAATAAACAATAAAAGCTGGAAATATCGGAGATTAGGAAATTAACTCAGCATAGGGCCCTGAAGTCAGCCTTCATAAACTAGCTAGCCCCACCTTCGTCAGACATTTCAAACCAGGTCTCTTAATCATTCATCACAAGCCATCTGGGAAGTTCAAAGACAGGTCAGAAGGGTGGCCTTTCTTTCATCGTAATTTAGGGTCTTCACCAACTCTTAGGAGCTATGTGGAGACCCCAACAGACCAATAAGCAATTATTTCTGCACAACAGCCAGTCGCGATCTATATAGCAAAAACACGAGCATTAGGGACTCACCTCTGTCGCGCAATTTTCTCGGTGGCCTAATAAAGGGAGTTAATTAGATCACACTAGAATGTTGATCAGTAAAGCTGCAGAGATAGAAATAGCCCCCTTTAAAGCTACGGAACATTGCAGAAGCTTCTGGTAAAATTCTTCCGAAATAAACACATTATCTGTTCAGAAGGAACTTACCTACAGTCATTCCTTTTCACTGCTCAGCCCTGGTCCTACTCGATTTTTTCAGTCACCTTGTCTTTCCTGGTAATGTCATAATCAGAAGGCTGAAAGCGAGGGGGCTGATAATTGTTCTTTATGTTGCTCTTTGTTTAGTATCTGATTCAATACATCTAGGTGGACACCATTCCATCACCTTCTTAGTAACAGAGGTGAAAAAAATCAATGGCAATCAGATTACCTTGTTAACAGAAAGGCTAAAGGGCTAGTGTGTTAAGTTCACAGGGCATCCCCTTTCATTTAAAACATTTCACTTTCTTTTTTTTATTATTTATCTTTATTATTATTTATAGCACGCCTAGCCTGGAGCGGCCCCTAACACAGACGGTGGCCTTGCATCTGTCTACTGCACGGCTGAGGGTTTCTGCCACGTCGCAGACTAAGTCGGGGAGCCCTCATGCTGCCGTCTGTGACAGAGAGCTCGTGACCAGTCCGGAAGAACCCAGGAGGCAAGATCGATTGGGGATCAGAGTTGTCATACGTATTGTATTTACCTCCATGTTTGTTACTTATTGTCGGTCCCTATTAAGATCACTTTATTACAGCTATGGAAGGGGTGTTTAAGGTGCCCAAAGAACAAAAGCTCTCGGTGTGGAACTGACGTCCTGCTTTTGGTGGGACAGTCCCAATTTTTAACAATTTGTCCCATGTCCCGCTGCGTTTTAAAAAAGTCCCGATTTAAATATATATATTACAATACTATTTTTGCATTCTATGAAAATTTTTTTTGTTCCATATAGACCAAATTTTTAATCAAGACCCCCACCGCCATCAATGGTGTCCCGCTTTACCAATTTTAAAATCTGATCACCTTATTCTAGGTGAAAGCCATGCCATGGGGCGGTACAGGCCAGAACACTGGTGGGAGCAGCAGCCCCGCGCAGGGCGCTCGCTGAGGAAGTGCTTTGGGGAACAGATGGGCACGAGGAGGTTTTTGAAAGCAAAGAAGAATGTGATGTTTCTTCAAACATGTTATTGTTTGAGCTTAATGGATAATTCAACCACAGTTTTTGAAAAACCAAAGGTGTGGTTCTACCTAAAACGTGAAGATGAAGGGAAAGACATAAAAGGCGTGCAGGCAAGAGGACAGTTCTGTTCTGATTGGTTTAAGGAGCGCATGGCATGGGGAGTGAGCACTGCTTACACTTTGTTTAAAGGAAGGGGCCACATGTCAACGGCCTATGCTCAGAAGAACGGCAAACCCGAGTCTGAGTTCGTGCCTCGGCAACCTTGGGGTATTGGGAGGAGCTCTCGGAAACCCATGGAGACATGAACCTGGTCTGGGTTTCAGGAGGTGAGGTCAGCACTGAGCTCAGGTGGGCGGCCTTAGAGGCTGGGATGGGTGGGGCACTGATTCTACCTCTGAAGTATCAGTTTTTGGCAAACCAAGTCACACTCAGATTATAACCTGCGGTCATGGGACATGTAGGTACATGTCAATAAAATCGAAAGAAATCATTCTTTTCACGCATCCTTTTAGCAACACATATAATAAATGTCTGCCAAGTATTCAGAGCCTTTGGCAGAGAATATTTTTGAAAGTCCATCCTAAGGAAATACCATGAATTTGAATCAAGTCCATGTGTCCAACACAACAATATTAGTTGCAAAAGCAATTTTTTTTAAAGTGACAAAAACAAAAACTGAAGCCTGTAATTTTAAACCAACAAAATGGAACCAATAAAGCAAACTTCAAGCTACATTTAAATATATAATTAGGAAGGGACATAGAATTATGAAAAAGGACTTACCCTGCAATGAAAGGTAAAAAGGCCAACAGGAAGTTGTATCTACACCATGATTATAATTATAAAATACATACTCCTATGATAAAATATTTCGGATAATAAACAAAAATGAATAATAATTATTCTGGTGGGTTAATGGTACTTAAATTTCCTGGTTTCTCAAAGTTTCTGTAATGTCATATTACTTTTATAATTTAAAAAAACTTACTTAAACCATTCAGAAGGACCTTGGTATGAAAATGAGTAACATATATTGATGTCTTTATTTGGTGTGGTCCGTGAATATTATTGGAATTGAAAATAAGAGCATTCTGAGCAACTCTGGAAGCACTTTGCCGCTTTGCTCTTTCACTTTGTATTGTCAGTTCCCTTTCACAGTTTCTTTTCCTCTGAGCAGCTTTGGGGCCTTTCTTGGAGTCCATTTACCCAGGACAAGTTACCCACAAGCAAGTGCACCTACTGGCTTCAGATTCTGTTCTGTTCACATAATACAACTATGTACTGCTGCAGAACACAGTTGGACTTCTCACCAACACTTGTTAAACACATACAGACAGAGTTAAAACCTATTAAGACGATCAGTCTTTATAGTCATATAATCTTCCAGGGCAACTGAATCTGTCTCATGTCAAGATCACACTGATTATATAAATTCAGTCAGTTATTATACATATTTTGACATAAGTCTCACATACCTTTTCCTCTGTGCCTCAAATATGGGTTGAACTCTACAGCCGATGCCGTCTAGTCAAATCTCTCCAATCTTGCCTGCAAATGTAATAGAAAAATATTAAGTTTCTGGCAGGTGATCTGAGTTGGAAGCTTGTTGGATATTTATAGATAAAGTTGGGTGGCCTCGATCTCTTTAAACCTTGTCCTAAGATCTCTGTTTCTTCATATAAAAGGGGGGATTATAAAGCCTTGCCCACCTTGTGTACACCTCTGAGATCATAGAAAATCAAACTAAAAATTGTGAGACAAATATTAGCATCATTTTTCTTATTGAATTCAAAAAAATGTAATTTTGTTTTAACATTTCTCATTGCTTTTTCCCCCCATTTCCTTTTCTCCATTTTTCTCTGGTAATTTTAGAATCATACCCCCTCTTTTAGGGTTTTAGAGTGTGGAAACAGGGACCCACAGGCATTCTATAACCTAAACTTACCCTCTAGATTCAACAAAATACAATCAGAAGAGAACACAAAGACCTGTCTTATGTTGAGGAGTTTACAAATGATGACATCTCCTACATGCTTGAAAGGCCATTTCTGCCTTTATCGCTAATATATGACCCTCATCTTTAGCACTTGCTATGAATGCATTCAATGATCAAGAAAAATGACCAAATCAGAGATTTTCATTGTGCTACCATTGTCAAAATCTTACTTGTATGTCCCTTTTCAGTGGTATGAAAGTGGGCTGTGTATACCTCACCCATAGAACTTAGTACCTGGAGTTGAAACAACCCACTATTTAAATTCATCACCTCTTCAAGTTATTTGAAGGCAGGAACTTTTTATTTTCTTCCAAGTATACAATTCCAGGATCTGGCATCCTCTTCTGTTACTGTTAAGTTCTTGAGAAATATATTTGCAAAGCCTTTTGAGAACACAGTTGACCCAACTGATTGGAACAAGAACTGTTGGATGTAAATTAAATACTGAGGGAGAAGAAAGAGGCCTGAAGTAGATGGTTCAATTCTGCAGACTTTCTCCCAAAGCCATAAATATTTATTGAAGGTGGTGTGAGGAGTGATTTAGGAAGAATGATCAGATGGGAAGCAGGGCAAGCCTTGGATGAGGAAAGAAGTCAGGAGGATATTGTGTAAATTGACAAGGACCCCAACAGTGGTTGTAGATGTGGAAGTGAATATTCACCAAAGGATACATTACTGAAGAAATATCAAAATACCACTGTGGGTCTCCATCTTTAAATGTCAGTCACCTGCACTAGACTCGGTCTGAGTTCTGGAGGTCTTGATGAAATAGGTATAAATGTGTGGTAAATGTATTTATTCTTAAATGAATGAACTTTTTACATAAAATTTCATATCGGTGATACAACGACCCTCTCAATTGTCATATTGATCAGAATAGTTTGGTGTTGATATAAATCAGAGGTCCCCAAACTTTTTACACAGGGAGTCAGTTCACTGTCCCTCAGACTGTTGGAGGGCCAGACTATAAAAAAACTATGAACAAATCCCTATGCACACTGCACATATTTTAAAGTAAAAAAACAAAACGGGAACAAATACAATATTTAAAATAAAGAATAAGTAAATTTAAATCAACAAACTGACCAGTATTTCAATGGGAACCATGGGTGCGGATGCATCCTATGCTCTTCTCACTGACCACCAATGAAAGAGGTACCCCTTCCGGAAGTGCGGCGGGGCTGTTAAATGGCCTCAGGGGGCCGCATGTGGCCATGGGCCATAGTTTGGGAACCCCTGATATAAATGATCCCATTTTGATGAAGTGATTTTCATATGCTAATTTGTATTTTTTAACTAAAATAATATACTAACAAAGACTGAACAAATTTTGGTACTTTATAAATGTCTCCTAACCAAATGCATTCTGAATGTTCATTGATCAATCAAACAATCGATTTGTTAAATCCGATAGGAAAAACAAAATAGAGGAGAGATGCAAAAAGAGGAACATGATTGATTAAATTCAACATCATCTTCAGTTTTCATTCACTTATGTATGTTTGAGTCTCCTTCAGTTTTAACTGAATTTCAGGTTGAATCACATGTAACTACCAGGAACCTCTTCACCATAGAATCCCACCACTGGAGTCATTTCAATTAAGTATTGCAGAGGTTAGCAACGATTACAGACTATGGAATGAAATTATTTTATGGAGTGGCTAGTTCAACGTGTGTTTTTCTCTTTCTCTGGATTATGGTGGGCAGAAATTGAATTTTGTCAATAGATTAAAAAAAGAAAGATTTTTATTCCTGAAATGACTTCAAACACAAATCTGATGACTTGTGAAAAATAAAGAAAAACACACACATGGAAAAATAAATAATCATGTAGAATCAAAAGAAATTCACTCCCAGCTGAGAGGTTCTTGCAACTTTCTGAAATGTGGTGATGTTAAAAACAAGAAATCATTACAAATGTTCCCATCTATCTAAAGTTCATTAAATACCGAGGAATATCAGTTAGAATAAAAAAAACAACCCCGAAAAAATAACTACATGTTGGATTTCAATTTGAAGCCCAGCGCTACACATTGAAGTCAAGAACAGGAGAAGACTGTGACCTTGTGTAATCGTGTTCCTTATTCAAGGTGTGTCCCCAGCAGAGGGTGTGACCACAGTCTGGCCCCCAGTCCTTATGGGATGGGGTCAGGGCCCAAAATTTGTGAAGACATGGTAAGTCCTGCGGTAACATAAAGACTTGTTTAGGAGGGGTTATCTGTTGGGCTGAATTTGAAAAGGAGATTTGAAGAAGACTATTAAGTCAGTTAAACCAACTATTTGGGATTTTATTAAAGACATGGAAATTCTGAACACCTTTTCCAAGAGCCTAGCATGGTGTATTTTTCAAAGTGAAATGTGTGTCTTGGTTACTACCAGTAATGTCTCTAACTCTGAACAGAGTAAGGACTGCCCATATTGTGGCCTATCACTGGAGATGTGTGTAAATCAATGTGTATTCATAAAATGGATTCATACTCAGCAAGGAAAAACAATGCACTGCTGATAACATGCAACAACATGGGGAGTCCTCATGTGCCGATGAAATAACTCAGAGCAAAAGGGAAACAGAGTGAATGATTTTATTGACAATAATCCTTGGAAAGTGTAAATTAACCAGAGTGACAAAAGGCAAATCAGTCATTGTTCGATGATGGGAGATGGGCACGAAGAGGCCTAAGGTGAAGGTAAGAGGTACAAGTAAACCTTTAGGGATGATACTCAACTTAGTACCTTGACTGTGGGGATGGCTTCACAGGTGTGCACCTATGCCAGAATGTATCAAAATGTGCAGGTTAATTATGGGCATTTTATGCCTCCATCAAGTGGTTTTAAAAATGACAGTTTTTGAGAGACACACAGAGCAATAATTATACTGTTGGTGGGATGACTCTAAAGCTTGATAATCCTCGAAATGGAAATGAAAATAGACACTACTGATTAAATATTTTAGAAGTCAGAAATGTCTTGCTTTGGTGATAGATAGTAGACAGATGATAGAGAGAGAGAGAGAGAGAAAGAAAGAGAGAGAGAGAGAGAAGAGACTGTATAGTTCAAACAAATGAGCTGTGTTCCTCCTAGGTATTTAGCCATCAGAGTCAACGCCATCATATGAAAGGGTCTTCATTATTACAGAGGGCAACGCCAAGGCGAGAGGTCAGTGGTCCTGCCTGAGGCTGTGAGGCTCGAAAGGCGGTGTCTGAGGTCCTCTGCATCCTCCCTTCCATCTGTGATAAAATTGTACAGGGCCGGAAAGAGCTGGGAGGGAAGCCCTCCTCTCCCACCCCCTTCTGCCTGAAGCTCTGTTACCCTCAAAAGACACTTAACAGCAGACCCATCTTTCTCATTTAACCCCTGGACCGACTCAGCAGTAGCTGCCCAGGATTCTAGCATGAATGTGTTGTAAGTTCAGGATGTTCTCAGCGTACAATGCACCAACTCTGCAGGGAGATTTTTAGTTCATTTTCTGGTGCTTTAGCGGCTCTAACAAGATATACAATAACGCTGAACTGCTCATCAGATGACTTCCAGGAACAAAGCACTTTGCAGATCTATTAGGAAGCCACGGGGTCAATGCCTAATGCTTTGGTACGCCAGGGTCTGGGCTGGTCGTTTTCTGGGCTAGCCAGGCTCTGAGGGAACAAATAAGGCTTTTAGTTTGGAAAAGAAGTAGGCAGCTGCTGTGATAAAACTTTATAATGGGAAATAGTGTTCCTCTTATCTTATTAAACTCCCCAAACTTTTATCACTGAACATCACTCTTGACTTTGAAAAGTGACACTAAAATAATTTAGTGGGGTTTTTTTAAGTTAAAGATAAAACAAACAAAAAAAATGTTGGAGAGCCTGTGGAAATTCAATTGGTTGATACTACTAAATTCTAAAGTCTCCCTAGCAAAAGTATGGGTCAACTGTGATGAATTGTATTAATTTGGTGTATTTGAATAAAACAGTTCACCATAAGAAAGACCA
The DNA here is from genome assembly GCA_037038555.1 of Rhynchonycteris naso. Classification (NCBI taxonomy): domain Eukaryota; kingdom Metazoa; phylum Chordata; class Mammalia; order Chiroptera; family Emballonuridae; genus Rhynchonycteris; species Rhynchonycteris naso. Next base: position 216,555,360 of record CM072999.1, read on the forward strand.
TTTGGAAGCTCAAGAAATATTTTTAGTTAAAACTCTCTCTCTCTCCACCCACTTTTTTTTTTTTTACCACTAAAAGAGTGACTTTTAGAGTTAATCTCATAAAGAAAATGGTAACCTAATATACAATCCTAAGTGTGCTAGATGCAAAATGGAGAATTTAGATTATATTTGATTTTTAACCAGCAGGATGTCATTTATATTATGGAGAAATTTTGTACCCAGACACATTTAGCATCATTAAACTGTCAAGGTTAAAGTCAGAAATATATATATATATCCATTTAAAATAAGAAGGATGTTTTGGAAACACCTAACAAACTAGGTATAAAGGACAAGGGTGGCAGCAAGGAGGTATTTTTCACACATAGACAAACTATATATTCATCCAATTCCACTTCTGATGAGTAAATCTTTCCATGAGTATAAGATCAATGATCTAGAAGTGCATTGTTCTTGGGCTATGGCACCATGAAGTGTTGTCTCAGGGATTCTAGTCACTTCCATGATTATATTATTAAAATCTAGAAACACACTCTATATACCCTTGATTCCATCCCAGTAAAATGAGGAGCCACCATTATCTATGATTTTATTTAATCTCCTTGAATATTTATATATTCATTATCTTAGACCATTAGTATCATCCCTGGAGTTCAAAGAAATGTACTTGCTTATAAATGATTAAACTAATGTAAGCTCTTTAATTTAGGATCTCTTTAATTCTCACAATAACTCTGTGTGGTAAGTACTCTTACCGTTCTCGTTTTATACATAAATCAGAGGCGTTGGCAGCTTGAGTGAATTTCCCAGGGTTACAAAGATGGCTGATGCAAGAGTTACATCATGAATTCAGGTCTCATGATTTTAATAGTTTGCATGCTTAACTACTACTGGGTTCCAGAGATAATCTCTCAGTAGTTTCTTTGAGATTTAAGAAGGGAATAAATAAAGAATCACCACGATTTTACGGGCAAAAACAAAAAGATCCTCACTGTAAATAATAAAAAATGTTTTAAGGATTTGTTCTACTACTAACTACCATATTTCCCCATTTATAAGACACATCCTTTTTATAAAAGAAAATTGGGGTCTAAAAACTGGGTGCGTCTTATACAGTGGTTGTAGATATTTTACTTGCATTTTCTGTTTTTTCATGGTTGTTTTTGCGCTCATTGTTGAAGACACAGATGAAGACAAGTTAATGGATGGGAGTTTTGACAATGATGAGGAGTTGTATGAATTTAATAACTTTATGTAATACACTTTTTTTCAGATTTCAGTCTCCCAAATTAAGTGCGTTTTACACATGGGAGCGTCTTATACATGGGGAAATATGATATATTAATTTTTAGGCTTGATTCTACAAGGTTTTGAAAAAAATCATTAACTTTTTTATTGTCATCCTCCATGAACATAACAAATTATAATCATCATCATCATCCCCACTATCATTTGGTTTAGAACTTTTTAGTTTGTTTATAAGGAACACTGTAGAAGGAATTTCAGCTGTGCACTTCTGTCCTGTATCGGGTTCCAAGTTTAAATAGAATTTTAAATAAAACAAAGGTAAATAGAATCCTGTGGATGAAACTAACAGAGGTAACTACAAAGAAATCTCTGGAAGGTGTTTTGAGGTGGAGTGACTTTGTTGATAAGGATGATGCTATTCTATCGATGAAAAAGACTTCTCTTTGTCTACAGGTCTTACCTGTTACTTGTTACACAATGGTATTGGCTGGAATGTTGAGACTCAGCAATGCTATGTGTGTGGTTTAACAGCTCCTAAAACTGTTTACTTAAAGGAACAATACTTTCTACTGTGCATTGTAAATGAAGAACTGAAATGAATGTAGTACCATTGCATTTAATTGGAAGATTTAATCAGGCAGGCAAGAAAATCCCCTAACCAGAAATAGCTACGTGTGGGCTAGTGTTCTAGCCACTAGTAATTGCTTAATGGTACTGAGAATCCCAGTGAAAAGCCTGCGAGATAGTCTTTCTATTACTGTGAACCAAATTCAAAGCTTTGGTTTGCTTGCTTGAGTATTATGTGCACTTAAGAGATTAGATTAATAATAGCCCAAACGGGTTCTGTTATGGCAAGTACGATCTTAATGTTGCATGGCTTTAACCATATTATTCAGCAAGTGTCAGGTCTTAAATGCACCTCATTATTATAATCTAAGTGACTTTGAATGAATTCAATCCCATGACAAAAAAATGTCTAAGTCTCTCCTTGCATTCTCTGTACCTGCATTTAGTCGATGGTCCGATAATGCTATGCCCATCTTCCACACTTTGAGTTATCTTGTATTCCATTCTTCCTATAAAGACTAGGTTTGTCTCATTCTCAGTTTTGCCACAGTTTCTTCATGTCAACCCTCTTCTGTCTATAGCCACAGTTACGAACTTGCTTTAAGCGTTGTCATCTTACTCATGACAAAGTCTGGAATCCTATTGTTAGGCATCTTCAGATTGCAGACCCTGTGCTCTTTTAAATCTTCAATCAAAATGGTCATATTTCTTTTCCTTTGGGTATTAAACGTCTTAGAGACTCAATTGCCTCTGACATCACATTGTAACTCAGCAACTTCTCTGAATACGCAGTTAACTCCATTCCCTTTCCCCATGTATCCATATCCATCCAGGTCGCATTGGAAAGGTACCCAGACCTGAAATCTGAAATCCCCTGGAAACTCTTCCTTCATGCCCCACCCTTGAAGACCCATGCAGCCAATCACTGAGTCCCACGTGGTGTCCCTTTACACCTTTTCTGCCTTCTCGTGCCTACTATGTTCACATCACTTCAAGCCTGGACTGTTATATAACTGCAGTCACTTCTGAAATGGTCTTCCAGACTCATGTCTCTTCTCCTACTTTCATACTGCTGCCAGTTCAAACTTCCTCAAAAAACAAACAAAATGTAGGTTTTAGAGTATTCAGGCTTAACAGCGCTTCCTCACACAATTTTTATAACGCGAGTTTTCCCACTTGCGGTGCATATGTAACGGCTCACAAAATTTAGGGGATATTTTATCACTTCATATTCATTTTGAAATATCCCCTAATTTTTGTGAGCAGTGTATGAGAGACTCTGAGGACCACGGTGGAGCACGTCTGTTTGGGAGGTCAAGGTGGAGCGTGCGGACCGTAACTGGGGGCTGGCCAGTGCGGACCCTTCCAGTCCTACCAGATGGCCACCTCGAGACCATTCTTCTCCTTCTCAGAAGTGGTCCAGCCTCATTAAGAAGGTGCTCTGTGACTAAGGTTTCTGTAAAGATCATGTGTAAAGCCATAGCTCAAAACATCTCAGGCATACGAAAATATCAAGTTCAAAGTAACTGTTCAACTACTCTGAGCTGTTCAAATATGTTATACTACATTGCTGAATCATATGTATTACCTTTCAAAGATGACTTGCTGCTATAAGGAAATGTAGTTTAAAGATGATATTAATAGTAATAGTCATGTTCCTACGGAACCTTCACTAAATGCTCAGCTTTGCCTACGTCCCTTTTTCAAATGTTTACTGCACAGCAAGATACAAAGCTGTTTAAAACTGGACAGTTTTGGACTCCTATTTTTCTAAATTTTGTAAATGAGAACTCTATGAGTTTAGTAATCAAAAAACTATTATTTCAAAAAGTTAAATATTAATTCAGTCTAAACACAATTAGGCATCTCATTTATATCTTGTCTTAAAGGGTCATTAGTCACATTCCGTTGTTTGCATTAATACAACTGACTGGAGTATATTTCCCTTACTATAATGTAAATTTTTAAGGGAAGAACAATTCTTGTGTTTTAACACAGTGCTGGGCACAAGAGGCCTTCAAGGAACAGTGATAGGGATGAATTCTTTTGCGGTGGGACAGTAGGAAAAGGCTGTGTTTTCTAAATTTCCTACAGTGAGCCTATAACCACATAGGTAGCAAGAAAATAAGCGATTGCTATAAAAAAAAAAGAGCAGTATCAATTGTTTCTCTTAAGAAACAAAGAAAACAGTCCAATGAGCCAAATGCCCCCGTAGCTTATTACAGTCATGAACAATGTTGGCATTAATTTATAATATAAAAGAATGCATATAAATCATTTATAAACTTGAAAAAAACCAAAATAAAAATGAAAAGTCTCCCTCACAAAAACTCCAGTAAATCCTATATGCAACAAGTGTATGTAATTCCTTGTGATCCCTTCCACAAGATGTGAACACATTAGTTAGGTGATAAATGCAGGAGGTATCCTCCCCAAAGACATATGGCGTGAGGGCTGGGCTTTCTGCCGCCTGATGGTTGGGGACTGGGGATGGGATCTCTATGAATCCAGGTTGCTGGACGTGGTATCTGTCTTCTCAGTGATGTACTACATCTGAGTGTAGAGGAAGATGTCCCTTGTGGAGCCCTGAGGACTTATTTGTATGAGAGATAGCATGGACTGTTCATTTTTCTCTCCATTCATTCCAAGAGATAAGAGACTAAGGCTTCTCACTTAATAGTGCCCGAGCCTCCTGACATATCTCCCTGAACAAAGCTCCACATATTTGGGGGTCGCAAAGCAGCTTGGGAAGCAGAGCTCCCTATAGTGTCTCCTGCCACCTTTGCTGAGTGCCGTAGGGGACTGGAAGCCTTCGGATACCAGCCCTTTCCATGGTCTGAGTGCTGCTGACTTAATTTGGTCACTGCCTGTTTGTTTTCATTATTCCCACACAGCTGTGTCGGAGGGAGGGGTGGGAAGCATTGAAGGTCTGGTCTTACTCCCCTATCTTAAAGAACAGGAAGTTCAAACTATTGTAATCACTTTAAAATCACCCCCCAACCCCCCACCCCCGCCATGGGAAACTGGCTAGAATAAATTGCCAATAGTCGTCATCGCTTTGGTAATAAACAAACAAACAAAAAAATTGTGTCTCTTGAGAAGAGCCATGAGGATTTAAGGACAAGTTCACGTGGCTATTTCAATCATTTAGGAATTGATTCATGCCAATTCGAGAACCAGTTCTTATTCATATCATTTTTGGATGTAACAATTCCTATCACATTCTTCTGAAGGAACTTGAACTTGAAGGGATATTCATTAATCCCTTTGGCTTCTGCTTATCATTACAAACTTTGGCAGAAACAACCTAAAAATTTTATAAACAATGGAAAGAGTAATATAACAATAGAATTTATGGAGTTTTTCCCCAATAGTTATTCTATGGGGACCAAACACCTTTACCATTAAAAGACAACAAACAGGGAATTATTCATTCTGAGCACAATTTTGATCACTGCTTTTCTTACGAGGTTTCAGGATAAAATCAGATTTTAAGTGTATGTAAACAGGCTTTTAACGAATGCCACAAAATTGGATTACTCTAGGAATGATTTGCCACAGTGACTAATCAAGCCTTAAAACTTTATACCACAGTCAGATTCCAATAATCATCATCGAAACTCCATTCTTTCCCCACTTTTAAAACACCGTTCATTTTTCTTCCCATTTTCACAGAGCTAAAACGATTGGATTCTTTTGTAGAAAATATAGACATAAGCATCTGAGTTTAACGTTTGGGCTCTGACTCAGAAGCTTCATGTTTCCACTCATACAGGACCTATGTAAGGTGCCCCCCCCCCAAGGACAAATCTCCTCAAAATGTGATCTCCGAGTTCATTACTTGCATGCCATTCCAGTCACAACTGGAGTGAAATTCACCAAGCTGAATCGCTACCCACGACCGTGTCTACTGTTCAGAAAGCGGCTTTCCACCCACAGAGGGTTAATCCAGAGCATGCCTCGCCATAAGAGGGCCGTGGTTCTCTCAGAGGAGTCCCAGCTATTGTGATACCGCTGGCACTATCTTGTCTGACACTGGTATTTCTGCTTGCTTCTTTACCCCTAAACCTTCCTTATAATGTCCCAAATGACAGCCCTGGGACTGTGGGTCCCTCAAAAGCTACCAGATTGGGCCACTATCACAGAATGTCATATCAGAGCTGGGCTGTGGTCACACCCAATAAGTAATCCGGCATGAAGAAACGTTAACTGAATTAGCAGCCCATGGGGACACTGGGTGACCTACTCTTTAGGCACCCAAGTCCTCTGAACTTTTCCATTCCGCTCTGCCGTCATCCTTTAATAGGGACCGCATCCCCATTAACAATTGAGTGGTGACAATAAGTGCCACGAGGAAAAGGAAATTCAATTTTCGTGGGGGATGACAGCCTTACCTTTTCGCGCTTAATTGGCCGTATTGTCTCCAAAAGTTAATTGGTTACTTAGTCCAGGTAGTTAGTAAAATGTTTAGCTGCGTCAAAAAGCTCCAGCTCCCGCTGTTAATGGGGCATGAAATGGAATGTTTGATACTGCAAATAAAATCAGTGATATTCAAGGATGTTATGGTAGGTAATGCGTTGAAACTGCTATTTAATGGGTCCTGGAAGATTAGGGTAGTGTCAGCCGGAACCGCCCGGTCTCTCTTCTGACATTGTTAGTTGCCTTTTCATTTACTTAACGGCTGTCTGCACTGATTACATGGCATAAAACTCCCTACAAAAAAACAACAGAGACACGCTCTATTAGCAGTCCAATTAGAACTATTTGCATATTACAGTTCATTTCTGCTTAAGTGAATCCCTAATACAACTTTAGGAAAAAAAATTCTATTGTGTCATTTGAAAGAAAGAGAAAAGGAAAAGACTCAAAGGTGATCTCACCCGTTCTTTTTCTCAGTTTGTTTTTTTTCCTTCTCTCTCTCTCTCTTAGCTTTATTGCTACCTTCATACTGTCTCTATCACTCCCCTCCACCTCAAATATTAGGGTCGCAAAGGAGGAATTACAAACTTTCAGCCGGGGACAAGTTTGTGACATTTGTGGAGACGAGAGCACCCTGGTGACAGTTCAGTCCGGCAAAGTCTGGCGTGGTGTCGCGACACAGTTCTCCTTTAATTAGGGAAGGTGTGCATTTTTCAGAGATGTGTTGGGTTTATTTCAGATCAATCCTCGCTTTGAATTTTTGAGCAAAGCAGTTAACATCTGTAACAGCCTCCCTGGTGAGCAGAGCCCTTTATGGGATGTTCGTGCCCTCATCACTATCGTCTGCCCCTGTGCCTGTAAAGGTGCCACCCATATACACCCACTCAATGGTCAACCTCACATACGTCAGGTTAACACGTCTGACATCAACTCTTTTCACACAGGCGAGGGGCATGATGAGTCCAGTTATAGCAGGACTAGAGATCTGATTTGGTCAGACATTTCCAAGTTTCCAAAACTTAGTCCTTAGAAATAACACCTGGATGTCTATTTCTAAGATTATTGGAAATGTTTCATTGCTATTATTACTAATGCGAATAACGCTGATAATACAGAAATCAGAAGGGCATTTACTGAAGTTGTGGAGAGGCACTTCATGAGCACAGGCCTTGACAAATACTAACAAAATCAAAACAGCAGATTTTCTTAAGCTGAGGCTTTGAGAATGCATGGAGGCTCTGGCCGGTTTGCTCAGTGGTCAAGCATCGGCCTGGAGTGTGGAAGTCCCACGTTTGATTCCTGGTCATGGCACACAGAAGCGCCCATCTTCTTCTCCACCCTTCCCCTTCTCCTTTCTATTTCTCTCTTCCCCAAGACTCCATTGGAGCAAAGTTGGCTCAGGCGCTGAGGACGGTTCCATGGCCTCCACCTCAAGCACTAGAATGGCTCCAGTTGCAGCAGAGCATCGCCCCAAATGGGCAGAGCATTGCCCCTTGGTGGGCATGCTGGGTGGATCCTGGTCGGATGCATGTGGGAGTCTATCTCTCTGCCTCCCCACTTCTCACTTAAGAAAAATACAAAAAAAAATAATGCATGGAGTGCGTTAAGCTAGCAAGTGCAGTTTGCATGTATGGTTTTAAGATGCTGCATAGACATTACATCATTCCCAAACCTCCTTGGGTCCTGTGAATTCATGGGAGACTAGGAGACTGCAGAGAGAGCGTTCAGATGGCCAAGGAGACCTTGGACAGGAGGAACAGCCTACCGAACTGCTTATCTGTTAGGTCCTGCCGGTGGGGCAGGTGGCATGACTGGGGAGAGGGTGTGATGGTGAGGTCGATGCTTATGTGGTCACCAGCAGGACAAGGGAATGAAGATGTTATATTAGTGACAAAGCTTTAGCATCTCCCATGGGTCACTACTGCTCACACCCACCCCCCGTGGCTTTCTAACCTCAGGCCAAACATTCTACTTGGGATGAAAAATAGTTCCTTCAAGTAAATACGAGCACAAACTGGAAACCACCCCTAAAGCATCTGCGCTCAACAGCAGAGGGGTGAGGGGCCTGGGAGGGAGGGAACACTTTTTTTCATTTGGGGGCATTACTGTGACAGTGAACTCCACGGTGCTGGCGTGCCTGTATTCAGACAAAGCCCTGGGACAAGGGAATGGAGACACCATGTTAGTTTCAAAACTGCACACATCTTCTGTGGGTCACTAGTGCTCATCCTCCCCCTCCATGGGGATTAAATGATCGCCCTTGAACTTTCCCATGCCCAAGATCAGTGAACAGGGCGCCTCTTGACAGCTGATTGGTCCTCTTGCCCTGAACAGATCCGAACTGGACATGTGTGGATGGGGATGAACTACAGCCATTAGGTTGGTACTGGGAGTCTATCCCTAGAAGAGCCTGGGGACACCTTTCATGTCTACGTGTCCGTAAATACTTCCCAGGGACACCTTTCATGTCCACATGCCCACATAAATACCGTTGGAGTGTTTCCAGCCCCCCATCGTCACCGCCCCCCCCCACCCCGCGATGACCTGGATTTGGCGGGAGATGCTGAAGTTCTGGGGTTGACCACAACCCACAGGGGAACAAGGCAAGGGAAATACTGAAGGTGTGGAACAGTATTTGAGAAACACCAGCAATTCCTCACTGGTTCGCTTTCTTTTATTATTTTTTTTTCATGCCTAATCCGTTATTTTGAGTGCCACACATACACAATTGTCAGCAATCGTGGAGAGGGAAGACGCCAAACCCTGTAAGAGCAGGGCGACCCCAGAGCAGAGTAAACAAACCAAAAAAAAAAGGCCTATCAGAGGGGAAGGTAAAATCTTCAATCTGTCATTTTCAATTCTTTTCGCTGCCTGAGCAAAGCCGCTGTGTGAAATGAGCGGCCTCTGCCCGCCGTGGGTATTGTTTGGGTGCCCTGTGGGGGCCTGGGGCTCTCCCTCTCGCTTCTATCTAGGTCTCATTAACGCCGCCCCCAGAGGAGTGCCCTCAAGGGTGGGGCGGGCACGTGGGCCCATTGCCCGGGCACCACCATTGGCGATCCCGCCAGCACCACGCACAGCGAGCGCGGCAGCTTCCAGACACGCACTTTCGCCCCTGAAAGCAGAGTTTGCACCCTGCCAGGAAAACAGCTCCCTGGAAAAGCTCTGCCTGCTAGTAAAATGGACTAAATCAGTAAACAGTGATTAAGGCTCTGGCGCAGCTGACTGTTGTCACCACCTTAGACACATGGCTTCTACACACACTCACGCATGCGTGCACACACACACACACACACACATGCACAGACACACAAAGAAAAAATCAGCTGAGCCAAAGCTGAACCCTAGGGAAAGTGGGGGTGTGAAGTTCAAGAGCGAGGAGGAAGCATGCTCCTTAAAGGTGAGATCCTCTGTTTTCTTGAAAAATAAAATGAGTATTTCAGTCTATTCATTTCATGACCCCCCTCCCCTTTTTTGGACTTGTGACAAGAATTGCCTTCCTAAATAAAACGTCAAGCCATGGTGGTGAGAGGTGGTTTGTTCCGCTCAACATTCGCTCCTTATTCGCCCGGTTCAGTAATAGGACTAATATCATCTCGTTTTCTCGAAGAGGTGGGATATAGCCAAAGCCACACAACAAATTGGATGTGTGCTGTTTAGTAGAAACATGTCACTTTGTCGATTTGCTTTCTTAAGTCAGAAGAATAAATTCCACATGGACAAGCATGCATTTATATAAACCTATCTATCTATGTACAGATACATATTATATATATATATATACACACACACACATATATATGTATATATACATATTATATATATGCAAATATACACACACATATATATATATATATCCTGATTTTAAGTCTTTTCTATGACACTATAACCAAAGTGACTATAATTCTATGTTTTGCTATAGAAACATTTTTACATAAAGCATACTCATTGCACCTGTGCTTAGAAGTAGACAATCTTCCAACCCTCCCATGCCATCCACAGAGGTCCTCAATCCATGTAAAAGCAGGATGCTTGCTATTGTAAATGAAGTTTCAACAAGTTACCTTCCAAGGATTTCTGCTCTAATTCCCTTCCATGTAGACATTCAGAGTCACGACTGTTCTTCAACGCCATTGACAACTTCTGATATTGAGAGAGTCAGAGATTCTCAGCCCTGACTGGCTGGCCCCGCGTGTGTAAGTCCTGGATTCGATTCCTGGTCAGGGTACACAGGAGAAGCGCCCATCTGCTTTTCCACCCTTCCCCCTTTCTCTCTCTCTCTTCCCCTCCCACAGCCAAGGCTCCATTGGAGCAAAGTTGGCCAGGACGCTGAGGATGGCTCCATGGCCTCTGCCTCAGGTGCTAGAATGACTTTGATTGATTGCAGCAGAGCAATGCCCCAGAGGGGCAGAGCATTGCCCCCTGGTGGGCATGTTGGGTGGATCCAGGTCAGGCGCATGCGGGAGTCTATCTGACTACCTCCCCACTTTAACTTCGGAAAAATACAAAAAAAGAAGAAAAAAAGAGTTGGAGTTGCTCATTTAGAATTGGAAGGATCCTAAACCCCTTACTAAGCCTTCTGAATATGCACCCCACAAATATTAGACATGAAGCAGAAGAACCAACTGTGATAGTCCCTTTTACTAAACTATCCTTTTCCCTTTCACAGCCTATCTTTCCCCCTCAATTTTACTTAATCTGAGTTCCACCCTTGCATTTGGGAGTCATGGTAAAAAATGAGCTGACAGCCGCTGACAGCATTAAGAAGACAGCATGTTATGGTGGGAAGAGCAGGGACCTTGAAGTGACTGCAATGCTGATTGTACTCCTACTAGCTGAGTGACCTGGGAGAGGTCACTTGATCTCCCTGAGCCTCAAGTGCTTTAACTAAATGCAGACATGATGGAAAGAAAGGAGATAACTTTTGTCCATACCTTGTACAATGCAGTCACATGCACGCACGTTTGGCTACTTCTAACTAGATGTAAAAGAAATAGGGATACATATATATATATTTCTGTGATCAACAAATTAAGGATATGGAGAAGGCTGGGATATTTTTATAAATTTCAGGTATGACTTAGAGAAAGAGGAAGGCGGGGACACGCAGAGCACCCCCGTACTTATGTTCTAAACAATCAAGGGGTAATCCAAGGGCAGCATAAATTTAGAAGGGAGAAGATACCTAGAAATGGAAAGGGAAAAAACAATGGCTTACTTCCCAACTTGTTTGGTACCGACTTTGTTCAACATTTTGTTTTTCTTTCTTAAGTGAGAGTAGGGGAGATAAGAGAGACATGCCCCCACCAGGGTCTACCCGGCAACCCCGTCTGGGGCCACACTTGAACCAGTTGAGCCATGGCTGTGGGAAGACAAGAGAGAAAGGGGCAAGGGTGAGAGAAGCAGATGGTCATTTCTCTGTGTGCCCTGACTGAGAATCAAACTGGGACCTCACATGCTGGGCCAGTGCTCTATCCACTGAGCAAACTAGCCAGGACCCATTCAATACTCTTAAATGACCCCACTGTACAGATAATCATATGGGGCTCACTGCCCCTTGATGGATAAAGTTTGGGCTGTTTGCACACAGAATGAATCAGCTCCATTAGGGGAGAGTGACCAGAAATGGTTTTACTTCTGTGGGCACCTCTGTTAATAAGCAGCTATCATTCCTCGGAGAAAGCGTTGGTGAGAGAAATTCTACCGGTGCGGCTGTGCCCCTTAATCAGAACAGCAGTCGGAAACTGAAAGCAGATAGTCTTAGAGCAAAATGCAAATCAAATACATGAGTATACCCACATAGATTCATGGACTATTTTCATCATTGATTAGCTAGCCACATGACCTTTTCAGCAGGAGAAATAATTGGCAGTTTTAAAACACGAAAAATTGATCCCATTACTCAGATAGAATTTCCCACCTTTCTCGAAGGGGATGCTTATTAAAGAGGTCAGTTCTGCCTTTTTTTTTTCTTTAGGGGCATGCATATATAAGTAAGCAGGACTATTATGTGCCATCTATGAGAACGAACGTGTGAACCATAAACAGCAACATTCCGACACGACCAGGTCTCCCGCGTTTCTGTTCGCCAATTACAGTAATGCTGATGACATATCTAGTTTAATGCACATGGCATTAAAGTAGTCCCCCCTTTTCTAGGAAAATCTAATTACACCAAACCCAACCACTCAATCAAACCTGTTATTCTGTGGCTAAACAGCCGGCATTAATGCAATTCGAGGAGATCCAGGCCATGACTGGAAACGTCATGTATTAACAATATCTAATGGGGGCTCCCGTAGGTAAATGAATATTCTAACAAGCAAGATCACTGCTAAATCTAATATCTTTAAGCTGTTTAATTCCAAACAGTCCCTTAATAAATCAATTGACCGGGAGAGCTGATGCCCCTATCAATTATTCAAGAGGGCAAATAAATATTTCAGATGATTTGATAGGAAGGCTAGCGCTGGTCTTATAGAAAGCTTTGCATTTCATTAGCCTCTTGCTAAAAGTTTTATAATGAGCAGAACACAGGTGGCGTCCCCACCGCAGAAATGGGAAGGGGAGAAATAAGAGATTGCATATCAAGACTTCCTTCGTCTCTGCATTATTCCATTATCCCTACTTTTCCTTTGTAATGTGAAAATTGGAGTCAAGTCCCCCAAAGAATTATCCTTCTTCGCAATCACAAAGGAAATTAAAAATGATCAAAAGTATGTCATACTGCAAGGGTCCTAATTGTAATTCCTATTGGAAATGCAATTATCGGCTCCTAATACCACGGCTGTAATTTATGCAGTTCCACATCCAAATAGCCCTTCACCAAATATTTAATGTTATCAATTCCATTTTCCAGAAGTAGAAACTGAGTTTCTCTTGTCATTTATAAACTGCTGACTAGGTCACCTATGTCTGAAAGCACGTGCTTTTTTTCTTTTTTTTTGACAGCTTTTGAAACCATTTTTCCTATTGAAAGCACAGCTAGCTTCCTGTTTAACATAGTATCTGTCTTAGGAATCATTTTCATTCAGGCTTCTGGTCCTTTGTACCAGGGAGAGAGAGAGAAAAAAAAATGGAAAAAGAAAAGGCTTTAAAGTGATTGACATCACTTTTCTTAACGGGCATGTGAATTTTTGTGTCTTTAAAATGATCTTGGTAGAGAAAGATGAGAAGAAGAAGAAAATGAATGAATAAAAGTTACCGAGCCCCAGGACACCAGGCAGGAAGAGAGGACCCTGTGGCTTCTTGTTTTATACTGTGGGGGCGGGGCCTCAGATACTGTCAGGCACGCCTGCAAACCGCTGGTATCTTACACAAGTGTTTGCATATTATCTGTGAAATTAAAGAATTCCTCTACCTTTTCTTAAGCTTTGCAACGGCTCAAACAACAACTTGATCAAATATTGCAATTTTCAGGCCATGTCGCTAAAATGGCGTGTCATCTCTTAACAGCATTTTACAGTCTACAAATGTAGAATCCCCGTTGAATTACCGTGAGTGTTACTGTTATGAGAAGAACTGTATAAAAGGGGGTGGGGGGAAGGAATTTAGCTGGTCTTAAAAATAAAACTTAATTGTCAGGAGGTTTGAATATAAAAACAGTTGGGGACTATTTTTCTAAATGGAGAGATTCATATAAAATCAGTGAATGAGGATTTTCTGTGCAGGGAGTTCTACTCTACAAAATACTCAATGAGCTATGGAGGAGACATCTCGGCTACAGAAATCATAAATTTAAATGTTAGGTTTGTTCATTTTCAGCTTCATGAATTAATAGAGTAAGAATCCTCCATATTATTCTGTAAGTAAAATCTGGTCATGTTTAGAATCATATTTTTATAGTAACTCTCATCAGATATATCTTTCTAGGGGGGCTGTATCATTATTTATTTGAATAATATTCTAAACCCAACAGAATGAGAAAATATTTTAACAAGATGGCAGACTTCACATGTGAGCCAATATCTCCATCTTGCTCTGCTCCAAATATGTTGTAATTACAGAAAATATATATTTTTAAAAATTACGTCCACCTGAAAAAAGGAAAACTCATAATATATCAGAAATTACTGTCCCGGATTCGATTCCTGGTCAGGGCACACAGGAGAAGCAACCATCTCCTTCCTACCCCTCCCCCTGTTATCTCCCCCCCCCCACCCCAGCCATGGCTCAATTGGTTCAAGCACATTCACCAGGCACTAAGGATGGCTCCATGGAGTCTCTGCCTCAGGCACTAAAAATATCTTGGTTGCATGCATGGCCCCAGATGGGCAGAGGATCAGCACCGGACAAGGGTTGCTGGGTGGATCCCATGCAGGTGCATGCGGGGATCTATCTCCTCTCCTCTCACTTGGACAAAGAAAAAGAAAAAAAAAATCTCAAAATGAAATTCATGTGAAATTAGCCCGAAGGAGATGAGAACCAGAAATCTATCAGAAAAGAACTACTGTACAAGGTAGAATTAATCAACTAGGGGACTCAAAACAGAAATGACAAAAAGGGCACCCCATGGAGTGACACTTTGGTTACCGCATCTTGAGGATTCAAAAAACCAAGCACACTCCAACTCTCATCCTTTCTGAAGACATCAAGAAACAGTATGGAGACGCCCAGGCTGAAGAAGACACCTTCATACTGGGAAGACTAAGTGGTCCCCTTTTACCAGGAAATTCATGCTGTGTGTCTACACCAGTGGTCAGCAAACTCATTAGTCAACAGAGCCAAATATCAATAGTTCAACAATTGAAATTTCTTCTGAGAGCCAAATTTTTTAAACTTAAACTATATAGGTAGGCACATTCCTTAGTGAGTTAGCGCCCGCACATGGTATTTTGTGGAAGAGCCACACTCAAGGGGCCAAAGAGCTGCATGTGGCTCGTGAGCCGCACTTTGCTAACCACTGATCTACACCATCACTGGAGGGAGGTTTCTGTAGTCAGATGCATACACTTGTGCACATGTCCAAGAAGCATGCAAATGTGTAAATACAAAAATGACACCCACTTCCACAAAGTATGCTTTGGAAAACAAAGATACTTAATAGAGCAAACAGATCAACAAAATAAGCAGTTGAAAATCCTAAAAGAGATGGGAGAAGCGATATAATCCAATAGAAAAGCAATTCAAGATTCTGAAAATAAAAATTCTGATCATAGAAATATTGTTATTTGTATTTATACTACTACTAATAGTAATATAATGTGGTTCCAGTGAGAAAATTGAAGAGTAAGCACAGCTGAAGGACACATTTAGTGATCTGGGAGACTAATACTATATTTACAAAGAGGCCCCTGTCAGAATATTCAACTAGAAATTGATCTTACATTAACACTTGCCAAAGACTAAGTTTGAGACATGTGATAGTTGAAGGCACCAATACACCATTGCTCTCCTCATCTGTAACCCTTAAATGTCCTTCTCAGAGTAAAATAAATCATGAGACCACAAATACCAGGGCCAAGCCATCTTACCTTTTCAAAGCAATGCATTCTCTGAGTTGAGATCAATGGTGTGCGCTCAAAGGGACACTGCTTCTCATGACCTCCTGTTTCATTCACCCCTCAGGTCAGCCCACTGTGGGTGGTCTCATTTTACCCACTCACAGCCATATTTTAGAATTACTATTTGCAAAGAAACTGGTAATACCTTCCTATAGAAAACTTTCTTCAGGAAAGAAAACCTTGAAGCTGGACCTTAGAAGTAAAAAGATCTTTCTACCATCAAACCCTATGAAAAAAATAAACGGTCAAGATCCAAGGGACTTATCGTAAAGGAGAAAAAAGAAACCATATGTTACAGAACACCTTATTTTTTATACATTTTCAATGGAAGAAGATCCCAAATTGTCTATTTATACAAGATCATGGCGTAGTACTAAAAGCTAGAGTACATTTTTTTCTTTTTTTAGTTTTTCTATTTTTCTGAAATGAGAAGCAGTGGGGAGGCAGACAAACAGACTCCTGCATGCTCTAGACTGGGATCCACCTGACATGCCCACCAGGGGTCGATGCTCTGCCCATCTGGGGCATTACTCTGTTGTGGCTGGAGCCATCCTAGCGCCTGAGCTGGAGGCCATGAAGCCGTCCTCAGTGCCCAGACAACCTTGCTTCAATGGAGCCTTGGCTGTGGGGGGTGGGGGAAGAGATAGAGAGAAAGGAGAGGGGGAAGGGTGGAGAAACAGATGGGCGCTTCTCCTGTGTGCACTGGTCAGGAATCGAACCCAGGACTCCCACACACCGGGCCAACACTCTACTGTTGAGCTAACCAGCCAGGGCTGTGTAAATTTTTTAGCACGCACTTTTTGAGGCATTGTGTAAACTGGCTTACAATAATGAACTTTCAAGCATAACAGAGCTTGAACATGATCAATGGCTGTATATTGTCAACAGGGAAACTGAGTCACAGAGAGTAGCACAAATTCTCCCAAGGGCACTCGGAATTCTCCCGCCTCTTTAACTCAATAGGATTTGTTGCCAACAGCACATCATCAATGCCCATTATAAAGTCTACATCCGGTGACACCTTACAAAACATACAAAGCCATGAGTCCTTTAGAGAATCGCTTTTCTTTTGGTCTGTCACCATATTTTGGAGGTTGGAACAACAACCACAACACAAAAGAATCAGTTTGATATAATAGTCTAAAACCAAAACCCAGATAAAAATATCTATTGCCCTGAGTTCCGCTTTCCATCATTTACTAAGATGACATGCTGACTTTGGGTGATTTGTGCTACAGATTTGGCAAACACTGTCCAAAACTGTTAAGTCAATGTGTTATTGCGGGTCCATGACAGTCTCACTATACCCCCTTGAAGTTAAAGCCTGATGAAAACTTTACTCATAATCGCATTATCGGTCATACAGATATCATTTCTTATACAGAGTTTTCATATTCGAGTTCATTTCCCAATGACAGGTGGAAGGGGATGGGAAGGAGATGTGTGGAAATGAATATATTTTAACGGGTGTCTTATTTTAAACACGGATTGAGCCTCACTGGGTATGAGTTGGTTGTTTATCTACTCATGCTTTCCTCCTTTCATTAATTGAATTTAATTCCATTTATGTGTAACCTGAATGCGGAGTTCCCCTGCAGGACGCCCACGCCATTTGTCTACTGAACTGAAGTCATCATCCGGCTATAACGGCTCTAAAGGACCAGAAAATTAATAGCCCTCTCTTGAATTAGTAAATTATATTTTCCCAAAGAGAGAAAAGGAGCTCATAAAAATAAGTGACTAGAGTCACTTTTATTTTATTTTTATAACAAGTCTTTTTTATGCTCTAGTTTTAAACCCCCTTTTACAATAACATCTTCCATTTATATGGCGTCTTAGACTTCTCCAAGCACCACCATGCACATTATCCTATTTTATCCTCACAACAACCTTCAGACTTATGGAGAGAATGGCTAAGAGGCGGTCTATGCAGCAGTCTGAAGAGCTCAGATATTAAAATGACTTTTCACAAGGAAAACTGATGGGCCAGGCCTGGGTCGACTGACTGCTCATCTGGAATGTTCTGTGATGTCCCTCCTGGCCAAGAACAGGCCAACAGAGAAAGCAGTAATGGAAGAAGGGTCTCTTACTAGTAAAGATGCGTAGCTAATGATAAAAAAAAAAGTTAATAAACGGACAAAGGTGCTGTGTTCAAAACAAGAAAATAAATCGTGAAGAACATTTTTACCTGAATTGAAGAAACCATTGTATTCTTCATACTTTAAAAATGTAATTCATGCATGGACACCTAAGTATTTGTATTTTTTAATAGTATGATAAATAAACCCACCGTCTGATTTGAATAAGTCAGTCTAGTTCAAAAAGTTACTCTTTTAAGCTGTGTCTTCTTATCAGTATTTTAGTTTTATAAGAAAAATAGCCCTGGCCGGATAGATTGGTTGGTTAGAGCGTCATCCTGAAGCACAGAGGTTGCCAGTTCGATCCCCGATTAGAGTACATACAGGAACAGATCGATGTTCTTGTCTCTCTTTCTCTCCCCCTTTTCCTCTACATATTTATTTTTTAAAAAAGTAAAAACGAGAAAATGTTAACTTGCCTCTTGGTTTTAACCCTTTGAGTAGTGAGTTTTTTTCATGCTTGCTGACTCCCAGGAGTGAGTTTTCTTTTCTTCAAAAAAATGAAATTCGGTCTAGTTACAGTTTTATTAACTTAAAATCATGTTTGTTTAATAACCAATTCATGGAAACAAGAAGAAAATACATTTGCCTTTTCTTAATGTTGCCTTACACCTGTACGACCTACGCTAGATGGTCAGGAGGCATGAGGACGGACATGAACGTTCATACTACTCAAAGGGTTAAAAAACTTCGTTTTAATGTATTTCTCCATTTTCACTAACCACTATATTTTCTGACTATCCCTCAGCACTGTATGCTGCATAGAGTTCTTACAATACATATTTACTCCTCTTTAGGATGACTGTCTTTGCTTCCAGAGCTCACAAAACTTCACACAGAAACACAGTTTGGTTTCTCTGAGCACATACAGGGCGGGACAAAAGCCAGTTTACAGTTGTGAGCACAGGAAACATGGTTTATTCTTGTATTATCATTTATTAATAACTGCATTGTGTTCCATAGGAACAACTGTAAACCTGCTTGTACCCCACCCTGTCATAAGCCCAGGCACTATCCTAAGTGATGAAGTTAAAAGGATAAACACTACACTGTCAGACTGTTTCAGTCTCTGCGCTCAGGAGGGAAACACTTTAACCACTCATGATAACATATGCAAAGTCAAGTATAAAATATTGCGTGAATACAGACAAGAAAATTTGTAATTCCTCCTGAATTATTCAGAAGGGCATTATAGAGGAAAAAATATTTTGAGCTTTCAGTTGAGTAGGGGATTGCATAGACAACCCAAGGATGAGGAATGCAGGTAAAAGCCAAGGTACAGCCTGGCCTGTGGTGGCACAGTGGCTGGAGCGCCAGCCTGGAGCACTGAGGTCACTGATTCAAAACCCTGGACTTGCCTGATCAAGGCACATATGGGAGTTGATGCTTCCTGCTGCTCCTCCTCCTTTCTCTCTAAAAAAATGAATAAAATGTAAAAAAAAGAAAAGACAAGACAAGGATCAACAAAAACAAAACTGTTTAACTGTTAAGAGCCCCAGTAGGGTGAGAAAGGAACTGGGAACAGAGGGGTGTTTGTGGCCAGGTAATAATGAACCTGAAAAATGGTAAGTTATAAAGGAATCTCTCAGAAAGACAATAGTATAATAGCCCTGGCCAGATAGCTCAGTTGGTTAGAGCATCATCCCAAAGCACAGAGGTTGCTGGTTCGATCCCCAATCAGGGCACATATAGGAAAGAATGGGTATTCCTGTCTATCTCCCTTCCTCTCTCTAAAATCAATAAATAATTTTTTTAAAAAACAAAAATAGTATAATAAATATTTTACATCATTTCCCATTTAAGTGATTTTTTCCACTAGGTGTATTTGCGGTTCCCAACGTATCTTTCTGTGAAAAACAGCCTTTACTATATTTCCAGTAAATGACTGATCGCAAATCCTTCCTAATTCCCTTACTCCCGTTAACTTCAGGAGACGAGCTTGCTGTCAAGGTCTGGATCGTTTGGAAAATATCTAAGATAGTATTTAATATTATTTATCTTTATTGCTAAAACCCCAGCAGGTGAAGAAAACTGGAGAGAACTCGGCAAACAATAGATGCAGAGATGACTTACTGTTTTCCAGCAAGGAGAAAAAAAATGGTCTGTTATGTAACCTTCCTTCAAGTTCCTGTCAAGAACTCAGAAGTAATAAAGCTTTACTTGCAAAGAATGACTGATTAAAAATATATATACATGCAAAATGCTTTATGTCTTCATTAAAGGCTAGTCTTTTATTGCCGTGTGGTACAGAAATAATGTCGAAGTAACTCCTATCTCCCAAAAAAGACTCCTGGTGGCACCCCATAAATGCACATCGACTCATCTACTCTAATTACACTTTTGAATATATTTTAGCTTAAAATGCATTAAAAAATTAGATGTTCTGTAACACACGTGTCTTTTTTCCCTTTTACAAAAGGTCACCTTGGACTATGATCATTTTTTGCTTGTGAGAGAAGGATCTTTTCCTTTTTTAAAACTTTTTTTTAAATTTCTTTTTATTTTATTCATTTTATAGAGGAGACACAGAGAGAGAGAGAGAGAGAGAGAGAGAGAGAAAGAAAGAAAGAGAGGAAGAGGGGAGGAGCTGGAAGCATCAACTCCCATATGTGCCTTGACCAGACCAGTGCAGGGTTTTGAACTGGCGACCTCAGTGTTCCCAGGTCGACGCTTTTATCCACTGCACCACCACAGGTCAGGCTGAGAGAAGGATCTTTTGACTTGCAAGGTTCTCTAATGTTCAGATCCAGGTTGTTACATTCAGAGGCAAAGCTTCACCAGTTTTTTTTCAAATATCAACTCTAGGGTTTCACCTAATTAGATCATTTTTGAACAACATACTTTATCTTAGAATGACTGTACATATAAAGTATTACTGTAGTGAAGCTTCGGTAATTGTCGATTAAAGTATGTGGTGTACTGAAAAGATTTCATTTTGTTTAACCTACTTGGAATTCTACATTTTAAGCTTATTCACAAACAGAATTTTTTTTTCTTTTTATTTAAGGCCTGAACAGTTAACACATGTTCCCTCTGTCAGGCCGAGTTTCTGTTGAACTACTTATTAAGTACAAGTTCTTTTTACACAAATAGTTCCTATTAACTGTAAAAGCAGAAATGTTCTGAAATAAATACAAAATTAATAAAGTTCATGAAAGCACAAAAATTGTCACCCAACTCCTAACAGCAGAGTTTATTACAGTATAGGGAAGTAAACTATCTTCAATTTTTATTTTATTTTCTATGCAGAGAATAAAAACCTTTTTTTTTTTAGAATATGCTATTTAAACTGTGCTTTTTTTCTGTCTAGTCTCTGTAAATAGAAGGATACTGAATTATCTTTCTACACAAGAAAGAATATATTTGGGTTCTGAAAATCAAAATGATTGTTTGACCAAACACACACACACACACACACACACACACACACAGACTAAACACACAAATAACAGTAAAATATTATAGTTTCAATAAGTGTAGGAAAAGAGATAGGTTTGCTTGGAATTTCACAAATAATACCCTCACAATCTTTTAAGTTTACCCTTGTAGCTCATAATCTATAAGAAGAAAAATTAAACTATAAGAAATCCATTTATAAAATATTTTCTATGCCAGGTACCATTTTGTTTGTTTTTTATATTTTGATGCAATGGGTTGGTTTGGGGATTTTAAAAGGGTTTCTTAGAAACTGCATTTCACATCCATGTGCTTGGCATTGTGGCATAGCTCTGAATGAACCCAGAATTTAAAAAGCAGAAATAAAGAAAAAAAAAGAATCTCAAATAACAAAACTTTCTGAGGAATATGTTATTCAGCTTTAAAAAAATTATTTCCATCATAAATATATGGTGACGGACAATGAGTTGATTCTGGGTGATGGGCACATGACACAATCAACAGATCAAATGCTATAGAGATGTTCACCTGAAACCTATTGTATGTACTCTTATTGATCAAGGTCACCCCATTAAATTTAATTTCTAAATAAAAAAGAGGAATGTAAATGCTATTGAAGTGGAAAAAAAATAAAAAAATTTAAAAATATAGATGACCCATAGTTTTCTTCTTAAAATGATCAGGGTTTGAAAACTCCATTCAGTTTCTTTAGTAAGTGACAATCTGTCTTATTTTCTCTCAGAAGAAAGCTTACATTGAATCTTATTTGAAAACTGAATTGAAACCTTTGAGATAAATAACCCTTCCAGGAAACCCTAGCAGTATCCAAACCACAACACAACAGAAAAAATTGTTGTGTGCTCATTTGCGTGACCAATTCTAAGCACACTGTTTATGTGTATATATTTTTCATTGCTTCCAGAAGAGAGAACCAGAAAGTGTGTGCGTGTGTGTGTGTGTGTCCGTGTGTGTGTATGGGGTGAGGTAGGCGTGTGTATGTCCTGTGTTCACTCTACACACTGGTAACTGATGTAGTTTGATGACTACCATGAAGTCAGATCAAACACAGCTGGAGAACAAAGGAGTCTACCAAAGCATGCTGGGCATCAGGTCAGAAGTCTTACTCTGCAGCCATTGAGATGGCTCTGTGGTCCAGTTTTAGACCACCTATTTTAGGATAAAAGAGAATCAAAGATTGATTTTAAAAATATGAATTTATATTGTAAGTCTTCTAAAGCGTATACTGATCAGTAAGTCAACTGCATTTTGAGCGCCTCCCCCCTGCTCTGGTATAATGAGGTAAAATCAGACTTATGTAATAATTTAAAATTTTATTGTTAATTTATACTGCACCTCTCCGCATTCTCTTTAGTCTGTTTTCTACAGCATTTTCTTAAGACCACACACACATATATTCTGACACCGTATAAATCCTAGGAACGCAGCGTCATACCAAATATCCCTAAATCTTTGCTTTATTTCATTCTTTAAAACTAAATTGGAGTGAATAAGACAGATGTATAATTGCATTTGTGTCATGACTCATCAGTGCATTCAGCCCACGGTAAGAACTTAATTTGAATTTTTAAAATTGCAGAACTTCGAAGGCAGAAACTTATCAGTTGGATATGAGAGCAAGGGAAAGGCGCCCTGTACCTTTAATATGGAAATCTATGGAAATCCAGCCCT
Source organism: Rhynchonycteris naso (assembly GCA_037038555.1). NCBI lineage: Eukaryota > Metazoa > Chordata > Mammalia > Chiroptera > Emballonuridae > Rhynchonycteris > Rhynchonycteris naso. Next base: position 216,578,317 of record CM072999.1, read on the forward strand.
CTGCACGGTGAGAGGCTCCCTGCTTATTACTTTATGACATTTCCACACTGATGGGGCAGGAGGGGCTCACATTAATTTGCTTTCTGTTTGACTAGAGAGGCTTCCCATAACTATTAGAACGCACATCGGCCCACTTCATTTTAGAGTTGTTGTCAGTCATTTGAGAGTGATGTGGCCTGTGGCCTGCGGCCGGGAAGGATAAACACATCATATATTAGGGAAAGTTCTGATGTATGGGGGTGCCGAGTGCCCACACTGCTTCCCGACGGCGGGAGGATCAGCAAGTAGGTTTGAGAAGTGGGCAGAAAGAGGCAGTGCAGACCCAGGTCCAGCCCGTTTTCCTGGAAGATTCCAGCTCAGAATAAACTGCGGGCAAAGCAGAATTTGTTTTGTGTTTGCCTTGGAGTGTTTTATGGAGGCCGCTCTGGAAAGAGCAATGGGAGAGAGCATACGTTATTAGCTTCTCTTCCCGGTTATTAAACGCTGAGATTAAAAAATATATATAAGAACTGATATCACAATCTTTTTAACAAGAATTAGAAATTGACTAATTTCTGAGTCAACATATAAATCCACTTATTTTGTATTTTTATACTTCCAAACGCTCCATCCTACACATATTTGAAAAAAGCCCCCCTTTTTTAAATTAAAATTTGATTTCAGAGAACAGGACAGTATGTTTTTGTTGTTGATGTTCTACATGTTATAAATACCTTTTTCTCCACTGAGCTCAAGAGTGACGTACTGGCTACTATATTCCCAAGTCTGAAAGTCAATGAATTACAGTATTTACTTAGAAGTTTCAAATTTTCAGAGAAATGAAGCTTCACCTAAAAGGACGTGTCTTACTTTCCCACGTGATCAGCACTGATGGGTCCTAGTGCCTCCGTGCTTGGTCTTGGAGAGGCTGTGCCTTGGTCTGATGGGAACACAGGCGTTTCCCTCACACTGAAGCTGATTTCCACACGAGGCTCCAGAACTGATTGTTTCATACAGTCGGCAGACTGTTCAGAATCGGAGCATCTCAGCGTAGGATGACGGGCGTCTATTAGAACCTCGCGATTGCACGGATCGGCCATAGCTCACATCCCGGGCCCATCGCCACACTGTGCGCACCCCTGTATGTACTCCCTATGTCCAGGAACGGGCCCGCTCCTATTCGGCCTGTTATCTTGGCTAAAGAAACCCCCACGTAGCCTGAATTTTTCCTCCCTGATAAAGGAAACAAGGGAGCTCCGTTTCCTAAGAAGAAGAACCTATTTATGAAATTGCAAATGAAATCTCCTATTACTCGCCCTAAGGCTACAACGCTGAGCCGCACGAGATGGTCAGTTATCCCTCTTGTCTGCTGTTGGCTTTAAACAGATCCAGTAGCACATTTTTATTTAATTTAAAAAAGTGATAAACAGAGTGAATTGAATTTAATAGAGAGAGGTTTATGATATATATGTATATATCAAAAATTTTATGTATGTATATCAAACCATATATATATATATATATATATATATATATATATATATATATATATATCAAGTAAGAGAATATGTAAATGTTTCTAAACATTTCAAATAACCCAAAAAATAACAGTGAGCCACAATGATGGAAACTAGTTAGCAGCTGCAATAAATAAAGGGTAAAAGAAAAACAGTTTCTGTCCTAGAAGTATGGGAAACAATAAGAGAGAGCAGAGACCTACATTAAAATTCCAATTTTCTAATAGATGGGCCAAGACTAATGGTTTCCTTTCCAGAAGCCTGGATTTGTCATGATTATGAAACAAATATTATCCTTAATTTTTGTTTCTATGGTCCGTTCCATGTTGGCTGGTTAGCATTACTTTGATGTGTCTGGGAGGATAGGATTAAAAACTGTACAGCTTAGAAGATGTAGTGTGCACTCACGTGTCTGTGGCATTTGTAACAAAGGCTAACATTTACTTATTGTATACATTATGCTAACTGCTGTGGTAAGGGCTTCTCCTCCATATCATGGTCCCACCAACCTTGGAATAGAGTTATTATTTTTTTAAGCAATATCCCAAGTCAAATTTTAGTTTTAGCAAATGAGAATAAAATAAAATGAAGATGTCCATGAACGGTCCTTCCTACTGACATAGTCTTATCAACATTGCCAATGAGGTTTTATCAGCTCCGGGCACGAGGCAAATCTATCTTATTAGCGAGAAGACTAATGAAAGATCACCCTGACAGTGATAATTAATTGCGGTTGTTGACAAGGACTCTGTTCCTTTGCACTCCCCTTTTCTGTGGTTCTTTTGGGGTCTTTCAACTCGCCTCTCTCAATTAGAGGTATGAAGAGTGCGGTCCTCCCTCGGAGGGAGAAAGCTTTTAGATTAATCATATTATCTTAAGGTTCCCAATCTCCATGCCTGCGTGACCTTTCTTCCGTTAGAATCCATTATCTTAAACTATCACAATAATCCTGGCTTTAGGGAGGGAGAGAGTGAACAGGAATCAAACCTAATAGATGGCAAATAAGATTAATCTATGATCTAAGTGCCGATTACACTTGGCCCTGCCCTTGAACACCCAGGTGTAACCTTGAAATTCACATCCTCTAAGACATGGCAATTGGATTGAGCGTCCCTGAAGGCCCTAAGGGCAGCTGGCCAAACTTTACCCATTACTCCCCAGCGAGATTCTGAGCTGTCTCAATCTCCCCACTCTCTTTTACTTGTGGAATTTGGCAGCTGTCCCTTTTCTTGTTTGCTTTGGGATAGTTCACATTTTTTAGATAAAATACTTATTTGGGGTCCTTGATTTCTGTCTGTCAGAAGCACCCGGCCATGGAGGGAATGAACTTTTACCTGGACCTCACAAGAGGAAAACAAATGGTCCAGCTCCTCAAAAATCTGATAGCGGCACCAAAATAAATTCAAGTCCTCACTTCTTTCAAAACACAGACACGCTGATCCCTGAAACTACACATGTTTAAGGACAACAGCAAGGAGGCAGGGAAAACTCCCCCTCGCAACATTTGTCTTCGGAACTCTGAGCTGATTATTATTCTTCTGTGGAGCCTGAGGTCTTGGGAAGGACACCCTTCTGGTAAGATGGAACGTGACATCAGAACGCTACTGGTGACAGGGACAGAAAGAAGGATCTAGTTTGGAGAAAACAGTTTTGGCAGGAGAGCCGTTGCCGTTGGGTCACACAGAGAGAAGGAAAACAAGACTGCAATACATTCTCATTAAAAGCTGGCCCTGTCCCTCCCAATTCGAAGGTGGCCAGATGGAATGCTCTCATCGTGAGTCTGTGAGGTCTAGACTGCAGGAAACACAGATGCTATGGAAGATGAGACACAATGAAATCCAAAATAAACACGGGAAGGAAAGTTAGATCTAAATGAGGGAACAAGTAGTCTTCAGAAAGATTAGAGGTAAATATATATATATATATATATATATATATATATATATATAAGCAGAAAAATGGGGCCATTTCATTTGAAAAATATATCAAAATGAAAAGTCCCAGGGATATGTGTTAGGATGTCCAGTCCCAAGCGATGAACTTATCTCAAAACTGTCTCTCCTGCATAGTGGTGACAAGTTCCCTCTCAAAACAGGACTTCCGCAGGGCTTATTTCCAAACGGCTTTCTTGCCTATTTTAACAAAAACGAATGCATATTTATTCTCAGTTTATCTAGAGACCTATAGAACAAGACCCACAGCTCCACACAGTTTCTGGGTAGTACCGCCATCATTCCCTTATAATTTTATCACTTTATTCCAAACAAATGCAACCTGATGGGGTAACATTTCATTTTGCTCTTTCAACATTAGATTGCTTGATGATTGTTTTCCTTAGGAGGTTTACTAAAACAGGTTTAAAAGTAGTGTTTTTCAGGGACTGCCTTCTGAAAACGTAGCTTTGAAGCTTAATTGTTTCAAAGACATGGCTGGGAGATGTTGGATCTAGAGGAGCTGGGTGACTTCAGACATGTTACGTGACATCTCTGAGTCTCAGCGTGCACACATGTAAGAACGGGTATGGGATGTTTCTGCGTGTAATCAGGGCTGAGGATTCTGTAAGTGTACGAATGAAATTCGCAACAATGGCTGGCCATCTCTGCTAGTAATGAGCTGTGTGATCCGAGGTACATTGCTTAACCACTCTGTAGTTTTATTTCAGTTATTTCATAAGTACTAGTTTAGTGTTTACTGATCTTGATGTAGCTATTACTAAGATCTCAGTCAATAATATATATATGTTAAAAAGTTATTTTGGGGGCTGAAAAAATACTACTGGTTTCTTAGATTTTTTTTTCTTTTTTTTGTAAGGACCATGCTGAAAATATCTCAAAGGCAGATGCTGGACGCTCCAGGGAGAACTGAAAGGACCCGTGGAGAACTGTTTTCTCCAGCGTTAGGATGGGGGCGTGTGACGGAGTGGAGAAACCCTTGTCAGCCATCCGGGGAGGGTTAACTCACACCTCGGCGGGAGTCTCATGCCATTAAGTCGGGGAGAGTAATGAAATTTCATTTAATTTGTCAGGAAGAAAGTGCTAATGTTAAAAGGCATTTAATAAAAAAAGGGAGAGATTCTTTGAAAGGGACTCCTTAAGTAATTACTTCGAGTGTCTCAGTCCTACTCACCAGAGTGTTTGCATTAGCGTCTTACAGAGCCTGTGTGTAATTAAATTAGCGTGGCGTTTACACTCCTTGTCTTTTTGTAAGGAAGTATAATTTTATTAATAATCCTCCTTAAAAAAAGAGAGAGAAAATGACTTGATCAAATCAAATTAGATGTTAGTGTGTTTTTGAAATGTTCTTACTGAGAAGATTATGGAGTTAAAGGTGTGTGTATATCTGTGTGTGTGTCTGGGTGTGAGTGTATGGGTATGAGTGTGTGGGTATGTATCTATGAGTGTGTGTGTATGAACGTGTGTACGAGCGTGTTTGCATGTGTGTGTCTGGGTGTGTGTTTGTTTATGAATGTGTGTATGAGTCTGTGTGTGTGTCTGGGTGAGTGTCTGAGTGTGAGTGTGTGAGAATGTGTTAAGAGTGTGTGTATGTGTGTATGCATGTGTGTGCATGAGGGTATGAGTGTATGTCTATAAATGTGTATAAGTTTGTGGGTGTGTGTCTATGAGTGTGAGTGTGTGGATGACTGTGTGTGACACAAAAAAAGGTGGTCCCAGCATGGAGGGCTGTGCCCCTCTCTCATGCCCAACTGCTCAGTGGGAAGGAAGGGGCCATCTTTTCATCCTCGGACCAGAGCTGGAGAGGCTGGCCAGCAGCCCCGACTGCCAGCATGCCATGCAGCTGCAGCTGGCCCGGCTCTCTCCTCACCGGTCTGGGAGCCGGGTCTGGATGCGGACACGGGAGTGAGAAGAAGTACTAGCAAAGCCAAGGAGGTGGGCTCAGCTCCCCCTCCTGCGAACACAGAGAAGCTGGTGCTGTCCCCACCAACAACAGGGGGGATGCCCAACGTGCCAGGACTGGGGGGCGACCCCTTCCCCCAAACAGGCATCTGGACCTCCAAAGGCAGGTCTCGTTTAGAAACAAATCCTTAAACGTGTCCCTGGGAAGGGGCCTGCTGCTATTTCCAAGGCGACTTATAAACAGTCTCATGAGTGCATCTGTGCACAGGCGTTACGTGAACACTTTATTTTGATGAGGTTCATCTTCTATGAGGTTGTTGAGTTGAAGACAAAATAAAGAGACATATATAAAAGGAGATACATCTCATACAGTTGATTGGAAGATTAAATGAGGTGAGGTTATTAGACATGTTTGTAAATAATGAAGAGTTGATAATGCTAGCTATTCTTATAATTACGGCTGGAGTGAATTTACTAAATTGCAAATTTCACCAGGGCCTTTCCTTCTATCATTCAGTGAACTTTTCGGTAATCCATACATTGTTCACTTCCAGAAGTGTCATCCTACACCAGCCCTCTTTTCAAAAAGTCAGATTTTCAATATATAGAAAACCCCTCACTGCCAGACCTTCACATGGGTGCTTCTCTATCCAGCGCTGTGATGTCTAATTTACTAGCCACTAGACCCATGTGGCCATTTAAATTTAAATTAAAAAATTAATATTAAATAACACCCAAGTTTTAATTTCTCATGTACACTAGCCACATTGTAAGCATTCAACTGCTGTACAGGGCCAGTGGCCACCACACTAGACAGTGCCGTCTGGACAATGACATCACTGCAGACAGTTCCCTTGGATGGGTCACCCTACAGTGATCTGAAGATTGCTACCTTCTGACTTCATTAACTTTGAAGCTTAGATGTCACTTCCACAAGGAATTCTTTCTCATATCACCCCATGCCTTACAGAAGATTTAGATTGTCCTCGTCAATGTCCCTTTATACGGAAGTGGCCTGTAGGCTTCTCTGAACTATCCATTCAAACACAAGCTCAGTGAGGCCAGGGACTCCACAGAGAGCAACTCACAGGAAACGCATTCTTGAGTGATGGCCAGGTACCGTTCTACTCATTTCCTATGTGCTATCTCACTTAATACATAAAGGACCACGTACTTTCACTTAGTACTTAGGTGAGCACTGTTTGTCATCTCAGTATTGGAAGGAAGAGTGGGAGGCACAGAGAATTCATAAGCCCGGATCTTGTGGATATTAACTAGAGGCACGGTCCGACACCATGCCTATGCTCTGACCCTCCCGGTTCCGAGCACTCACACAACTCTTCCATAAGAACATGGAGTACAGCAACAGAGACAGTAATTACTCTTTCACAACACCATTGTGTTTTAAAAGTATACCAGTTTTCCCACCAGCCTGACTATATATGAGGTGTTTCTTTTCCTTCCTTCCTTCCTTCTTTCCTTCTTTCCTTCTTTCCTTCCTTCCTTCCTTCCTTCCTGCCTGCCTGCCTGCCTTCCTGCCTTCCTTGCTTCCTTCCTTCCTTGCTTCCTTCCTTCCTTCCTTCCTTCTTTCCTTCTTTCCTTCCTTCCTTCCTTCCTTCCTTCCTTCCTGCCTGCCTTGCTTCCTTCTTTCCTTCCTTCCTTCCTTCCTTCCTTCCTGTCTTCCTTGCTTCCTTGCTTCCTTCCTTCCTGTATTCCTTGCTTCCTTTCTTCTTTCCTTTCTTTCCTTCCTGTCTTCCTTCCTTCCTTTCTTCCTTCCTTTCCTTCCTTCTTGTCTTCCTTCATTTCTTCCTTCCTTTCCTTCCTTCTTTCCTTTCTGTCTTCCTTCCTTCCTCCTTTCCTTTCCTTTCCTTTCCTTTCCTTTCCTTTCCTTTCCTTTCCCTTCCTTCCTTCCTTCCTTCTTTCCTTCCTCCCTTCCTGTCTTCCTTCCTTCCCTTTCCTTTCCTTTCCCTTCCTTCCTTTCTTCCTTCTTTCCTTCCTCCCTTCCTGTCTTCCTTCCTTCCTTTCCTTTTTTCCTTCCTCCCTTCCTGTCTTCCTTCCTTCCTTCCTTCCTTCCTTCCTTCCTTCCTTCCTCCCTTCCTTCCTTCCTTCCTTCCTCCCTTCCTTCCTTCCTTCCTTCCATCTTTCCTTCCTTCCTTCTTTCCATTCCCTTCCTTTATTTATTCCTTTTCTTTTTCTTTGAGACAGGAAGGGAAAGAAATGAGAAGTATCAACTCATATTGCTTCACTTTAGCTGTTCATTGATTGCTTTCTCATAGGTGCCTTGACCAGGAGGCTCAAGCCAAGTCATGACCACTTGCTCAAGCAAGCGACCTTGAGCTCAAGCCAGCAACCATGGGATCATGTTGATGACCCTGTGCTCAAGCTGACAAGAATGCGCTCTAGCAGGCTACCTCAGGATTTCGAACCAAGGACCTCAGCACCAAGGGCCAGCACTCTATCCACTGTGCCAACACCAGTGGTCAGGCATTCTTTTAATAAGTGCTTTCTGATTTCTCCCTGCATCTCTCAACCAGAGTGTGAATAAAGAATAGTATATGTACCTGTACTACAATTAAGCAACGTCAAGTTCAGACGGGAGAAGCAAGGCAAACGGCTAGTGGGCTAACACTATGTAAGTCAAAGTGAGGCTGGCTGGCCAAGTGGTCGAGGCACATGAGGCACACAGACAAGGAACCTGAGTCATCAGCACTGATTTTCCTTGGCTTTAATGTCTTAGTTTTCCGACGGCCCAAGTCATATTAATTACCAGCATCATTGCGTTCTCATAGCTGCATGTGTTATTGATGTCAATTGTTGATAATGTAATAACTAGACATCGGCTTCAACAAATTGATATGGTGTCTATGAATTGGTCCGCACTCTGACACTGGGCTTCCTTCATGACTATTGCATCACTACAGCTGCTAATCAATCAGTGCTGTGGCTCTCCTCATAGACCATTATTGTTATTATTATTATCTAGGCTGAATGTTGATGCCACAAAAAAGGATTTTAAAAAGCATATTTAATACAAAATACTGGTTAAGTGAATCTCACATGACTGAAACTTAAGACTTCAGTATCTAAATACATGAATAAATACAGAGATAAAGGATTGATTAAATTCCCAATCAGGTTACGTTCCATTTTGTTAGCAAAGTACCCAAACAGGAAGCTTTACGTTCTGGATCTTGCATATCCAAATGTCAAAGCTAACTAACACTTTGATGACTTAATATCAGGCAAGCAATATTCTGTGAGCTTTATATATATGGACCCATTTCTTCTTGGTCAGAAATGTATAAGATTATTACTGTCATTATACAGGGGAGAAAATAAAGGTACGAGACTATAGTAACTTGCAAACATCACATAGCCAGTGCCTGAAAGAGCTGGGATTTGGCATTTGCAGTCTAGTTCCAGAGCCCCTAGTTCTTACCCACTGTCCTCTGCTGCCTCTCCATTAGCATATCCCAGCACATACATGTAAGTGCATACAATAGTTTACATGCACAGGAGGCGTTTAGAATGACTTTTCTAGCCTTACCAGGCAGCAGCACAGTGGATAGAGCATCAGCCCGGGGCGCAGAGGATCCAGGTCCAAAACCCCAAGGTTGTTGGCTTGAGCACGGACTCACCAGCTTGAGCGCAGGGTCACTGGCTTGAGTGTAGGATCATAGACATGACCCCAAGGTCGCTAGCTTGAGCTCAAAGGTCACTGGCTTGAGCCCAAGATCACTGGCTTGAGCAAGGGGTCACTCGCTCTGCTATAGTTCCCCAGTCAAGGCACACATGAGAAAGAAATCAATGAACTAAGGTGCCACAACTAAGACTTGATGCTTCTCATCTCTCTCACTTCCTGTCTGTCCGCCTCTGTCTCTCTTTTTCTCTCTGTCTCTGTCTCTGTCTCCCATAAAAAGAAAAAAATGACTTTTCTCGAGAAACAGGAAGTGTAGGAAAAAAAAGAAACCTTTCCAATGTTTTTATTTGAGGATAGCATCAATGTGGCAAGTGCAGCTTGGATTATCAACACATTTAGAGAAAGAAAAACTGGTGTCCATGTCTAAATGGGAAAATACAAATAAGAGATTCCCTGTTAAAACTAAGCTCTCCAATCTGACCGAGGTACCTGGTTCAAAGAAGAAATATCAGGAGACAATAATTTTATACTCCATTTTTATGCACTTCTATTTTCTGACTCTGAACAAAATAGCAATGTTGTTCAATTGGAGCAAAATGTTTAGTTGATGTTTAGGAAATTTTTCTAAGTTGATGTCACTTAGTAAATTCTGGTCTTTAAATAACAGTATGTGTCTGCCTACTTTCTAATATTGGCCCCCATAAAGCTAAATTTATAGTCTCTTTTCCCTAACATAAATAGAGAAAAAAAAATAGGGCAGCTTAAAAATATGTTCACAATTTCCTATTAGCAAAACCTTCAATCAAAACCAAGAAGTAATCTTTTTCTCCCAATCACAGAGTGAAGCTAATGACATTTTACAAATACATGGACTGTACTCTTTCTTAAGAGCTATTTATCAAGACAGCACAATGGTTCCCCCTTGCATTTGGCCATCTCAGTGACTTAGCAGGACTGCCTGGGATCCTATCGGATCAGCAATGCTGTCATCGTCCTTTAGATGAGAAGAGTTCAAAAAACAACCAGAAGCTACAGAAAAAGTAAATTCAAGTGAATGGAAAATACCTCCCTGCCTTCAAAGGCTCTGAAGTAGTTTTTGAAAAGGATGATTGGTGTTTTTGACCCCAAAGCTCTTTTGAAGGTGGGGAAAAGAAATTAACAGGAGACCCCTTTGCTTTTCCAAAGAATGCTTTTTGAAAAAAGTAGCATTCCATGGGAGGACATAAAATAGCTAACCCTTTTAAATGCAATTAAAACAATCACTGACATTATTTAAACTACTGGCAAAAATTAAAATTAAAAAAAAATCAAATAACCAAAAATAATGTTTGCAACTTAAAAAAAAAAAAATCCCGACATATTGAAACGAGGGAAACAGACTCAGAAGAAATGACTTGTGAGGATGTGGTTAAAACTATTTATATATTGGGTTCTGTTTGTTTTACAACCAGTGGTGCACGGACAGACTGAAAGGTTATCTTTGACAAGGTTTTAGCTATTATTTTCTTCCAGTGAAATGGTATTTCTTGAGAAAAAAAGGTCTTTGGAACAAAATAACAATAAATCCTGATTTAGATACATAAACCTGCCATTGATATCACATAATATCAGTGTTCTTTCTCACTCGATACAGGCGTTTTAAAGATAAATGGTAAAACCGGACTGGAAATCCATCTGGCCGGCTGCCTGCTCTAATGAATATCCCCACTTTGGCTTGTGCAATGTAAGCAGAAAGTTCTCTCCCGGCCTTTTTCGTCTGTCATGAATCTACGAGACGGCCGACATAATATCTGGGCGACAGCGGCGCGCTAACAGTGCAGTGACTTCCATTTTCTTTGCTTTCTATTGATTTTCACTTAATAACTGGCGAAATACTAAACGTCCGCCCTGAGTACCTAATAAATCCTGCCTGAGCTTTTTATTGAGGAGAATTTAATAAAAACAACCATTGCGACCGAGGGATTTTTCTTCTGGACAGAACATGGGGGGTAGAGGACAGCGAGGTTGGGGCAAGAGGAAGCTATTTGATTTTTTTTTTTTTTAAACAGGACTTTGTCCCCTTTGGAAAAGTAGTGCTATGTCAAGGATGCCTGTGTATTTGAGCCATGTAAGTTCTCCATGCAGGCTCTCTGGCCAACGTGAGGGAAGAAGGACCCAAAGACGTGGCAGAGAGCAGCTGTCTGGCCCTCTGTTGTTCTGTGATACTTGATGTCAAGCTTTGGTCAAGGACTTCCCCATTGTTAACAGTGGCTGCCAAAAATCTATAAGAATATGCACTTTATCATATTATTTAATCCTTAATTTGGATCTGATATTAGACATAAAAGCATGGCATGCTTGTTGGGAGTCCTCGGATACCTTTAACAGAATTTTAGATATTAAAAGAAGCGATAAACATCTGAAGAGTGAGACCACATACAAATTGGAGGCTCACAAATTAACTTTTAGGGCAAAGAGCTCTCTTTGTGTTTTGTTTTTTTGGTTTGTTTTGTTTTGTTTTGTTTAAAGGAATACTTTTTTTTATTTTTTAATTTTTATATTTTATTCATTTTAGAGAGGAGACACAGAGTGAGAGAGAGAGAGAGTGAGAGAGAGAGAGAGAGAGAGAGAGAGAGAGAGAAAGAGAGAAAGGGGGGAGGAGCTGGAAGCATCAACTCCCATATGTGCCTTGACCAGACCAGTGCAGGGTTTTGAACTGGCGACCTCAGTGTTCCCAGGTCGACGCTTTATCCACTGCGCCACCACAGGTCAGGCGTGTTTTTTTTTAAAACCCAAGAAAAATTGGGAAGCTTTGTACCCTAACCATTTTCCTCTATAAACTTCTAGAACAGTTTTCATCATTGATGCTCAAAAAAAATTCTTTATTCTGTTTTGTGTTATAAAGAAGTATTTCATAGCTTATAGCTTTCCTTATCCTCTATATTTTCATTGATCTTCAGAATAGTTTCAAATCCCTGGGTTTAGTGAACAAATATATTAGAATTTCCTCCTACGTATTCAGTCATTCCATTCCATTCTCAACAAAATTGCTAATCAAGAATCCACATGTTTAAAAAGAATGAAAAACAGAGATCTTTAGTTAGAGTGAAGTCTCTTTCAACAAAACCCATGGATTTCAAATTTGAGTATCAATGTTATAAAACCACAGTCACTCACCCAAAGCTATGCATGACTCAATTTCTCATTAAAGGTTCTGCCGCGGTTTTCCCTAGAGGATATGGGGACAGAGGCAGTAAGGCAGGGCAGGCTTCATGCCAAGGGGCCGTCACTGAGACCGTGGCTTTCCCTCTTCTGAGGTTTGGTTATTTTGTCCATGAAACCAGGATCCCGTTGCTCTGTTGACATCACCTTGGCAAAAATCAATAACCATGTGGGTGTTCAGCAAAGGATGTCAATTTATTTTCCTGAGGCACCTTGATAATGAGTCGTGGCTCATCAACACGATTAGGGGTTTAACTTGGTCAAATCCCAGAAATCACTTTTTCTTTCAGTGTATATCTGTCTGACTTCACTCTTCTGTGCCTCAGTTTCTCCCTTTCCAAAGTGGAGCTAACACCAGAATTTTTTGGAAGTCTGAAAGAAATGAATGCATATCAAGTCCTAAAAGAGTTCCTGAGGTCAGCTATGCAGTTTGGGTGACAATGATGTGTCATCAGCTGTAATAAATGTACCACTCTGTGGGAAGACACTGATAATGCGAGAGGTGTCCAAGGGGAGAGGGGGGCATCAGGGGTACGGAAACTGTCCCTTCCTCTTAATCTCTCTATGAGCCTAAAACATCTCTAGAAAATAAAGTCTATTCAGAAAAACAGTGACAATACCAAAAACTTAAGAACTGCGGTACAAAAAAAGTCTCAATAACGCCTGCCTTTATTATTTACAATTATTGCTCAAAGATAACTGAAGCTAATTGTGGATATTTACAAAGAAGGGTCTGATTGTGGTGGTGGTGGTGACGAAACTGGCACTTAATTACAGGTCGGTGTCTCTCTGTCAATCCCAATTTCTCTCAGTTTCCATTCTTTGTCCAGTTCTTACTAAAAAGAAACAAGGTCAGTGAAACCTGTGCCATTTTTTCCTTTTTCTGATCATTTTGTTTCATCATCTTTTGCGAAGAAGGTTTATTTTTGTGTATGTGTGTGTTTGTGAAACCTAGTCTGTTCTCTCCTCGGCAGAGTGTTTTGGTTCCATCTAATAAGACGGCTTACTCTGTGGATCATTCAGCAGGGCACAGGGCACAGCCCCGAAATTAGATTTTGCGGGGAACACACGTCAGACTTAGACTCTCAGGTAAGGCTGGGCTGGCAGGTGTGGGAGGCCTCTGATCGCTTCGCGTAGAGGTATGCTGCTATTCAGATAGCGTCTTCCACTGTTCAACAAAAGGTGGTTGTACTGAGCTGTGATTGTGACAAATGATTTACTATTAGGAACATGCTGTAATTATTGTTCGGTGGGACCGCAGACCGATACATCATTAACATGATAGACGGCCTTTTATATCAGCAAAAATAACTAAATTAATAAAAATGGCTTCATTCCAAACCCTGTCAGAAAGCCAATACTCAGAACAATCAAGTAGCAGTGATACCTGAGAAAGCCATAGTTTATATCCCCCAACAAATCATGTTTTATGCAAGAGTCATAAAATATTTGTATATATAATCTCTATAATATGGATTTGGGTAACGTCACGGATTTTTATACAGGTAGCTAGCAGCTCTAAACAAAAATAGGGGACGCTGAAGTACTTGCTCTCAAATGTTCTACATTTAAATTTAGGTTTCTATGCAATTGGATTGCAGTTGTGGAATATTAGGATCTGCCTTAACCATTTTTTCTTTCAATTCTCAAGCCTTAGGAAACATTTTAATGGGGATCTTGCAGACTAGCATGTCTTTCCTTGGTCTTCCTTCCTTAATATCAACAAACTCATAATTTATACTTTCAGTCCCTAACCTTACGTTTCCCACTTTTTCCACACAGAATTAAACAAGTAAACTTTCTAATGATGAAAGCAATTTTACTTAAAGCACACCATCCAATCACTGTACCATCTGATGAACCAGAAATAGTTCCTCTGAAAGAACTGACGTCTAAACATTGGTGCAGGAAGTCAAGGAATGGAACCATTACTACCATAGAGTTCTATCTGAGGCACAGAGTGCTTCCTGTGGAGTTCTCCCAACGAATAGGAGTGCAAGACTTCCTCCATAAACCCTAGCTCCTCCCATGGATGCTCCGCACTGGTCACCTCCTTTGGAAGTTCCTGTCAATCTTTGCCAGTGTGGAAAATCATGGTACACAGAAGTTACCACCCAAGAGCAAGGCTCTCTCTCTCTCTCTCTCTCTCTCTGTTTTTCCTGCTCACACAAATAGAAATGAAACCCACCCCTGCATCCTTTAATAGCTTTGTTCCACATTGCTGTGATTCTTACACTGAGAAAAGATATTACTAACCATAGTATTTGGTATGATAACGTAAATAGAATTGAGTTTCTTTTTTAAAAAAAGTCTAGATAATCTGATAAAAGAATCTAATATCTTTAAAAATATATACTTTTCCAGTGTGCTTTTAAATGCAAACTACCCCTCATCTTTTATTAGATAGACATTGGATAATTAAGACATCTGCCTCGTTCACAAGCATATTCACAGTGTGTGAGGGTACGCTAAGCATGCAGAAGACTCCAAGAGCTTGGCAAATGGAATATAGGAAACATTTAAATGAATGCCTAGGATGAAGGCACTGGAAGAAGAGGAAAAAAATATTTCCAAATATTAAAAGCATAGAAAGTAAAAAGTAAATGACTATATTCAGGACATTATTTCTGAGTCAAATAGGTCATTAACTTACTTGGCTCTCCATCTGCTGGCCGGCAGTATTGCTTGGAAATCTTCAACAGAAACCATCAAGCGTCTTGCTTCTTTATTTTAATGGGATCTTACTATGTTGAAGTCAATACTTAGAGACCTAAATGTAATGCTTAAAATTTAAACCCAGAAGATATAATTCATCAGACCATATTTTGGACCTAAGTTCTAAAAATAAAACTCACACTTGGCTTTCAGATATATTTGTTGCTCTATTATTCTAAAGCAATAAATTATATGATCATGATCATCAGTGGTTTAGAGAAATAAAAATATGTTTCTGGGTTTGCTCTAGGAATGCACATACAGAACCAAAATGTGGGCAATAGTCATTCATGTAAAAACTTGGAGATGTATCTGAGTAGAAATTAGAATTATCTTACTAGGTTTTTGCACGTTACTGCTGACAGTAAATTTCAATTAAAAAGTGACCATTATAATAATGGGATCTGTATGGCCATCTAGGTCTAGAATCTCTCAAATCATGGGAGAGATAAAATAGAATTCAATTGTTTCCTTTGCTTGTTTTTGCATTCTTTTCTGTTTTCTATCTTTCAGTGTCTTTGGTGCATAATTCCTTGTCTAAAACTCTTGGAAGACAATGTGTTAGGATTGGGGGAAATGACATCGCACATATATCCATATGTTCTCCACCATTGCCGGTGGGGCTTGGCATGCATATGTCTGCTAAAACACATGTGACACACACAGTAAGTGGGACACAAACTTTGTGTACCCTACATCAGCCTGGGTCACTTTTTGCTACACGTGAGTTCAAGTCAGTTCAAGTTTCTGACACACAGATCCTTGCCACCCTCTCCAAATTATTAATTTTCTAGATGAAGGAATCACATACAGTGGATTGTGGACCCATACAAACCAACTCTGAACATGTCGTGAAGTTAAATATAATCTAAACTCACATTTGCATGTTCTTTTCAATATTTTATTTTTTTAGTGTTGTTAAAGGTTCACAGCCAAAAGTGAGTAGAAGGCAGGGAGAGTTTCTATCTGTCCCCTTGGTCCTCCATATATGCTTAACTGCCTTCATTAGCAAAAGACCCACCAAACTGGCACATTTGTCACAACTGATGGACCTACTTTGATACATCATTATCACCTGAATCCATAGTTTACACAAGGATTCACATAGGTATTCCTTGTCATTATTCATCTGTCCCTTTGCACATTTTGACAGGACTTTCCAACGCTTAGCAGTAGCTTAAAGAAAAACAGAAGTCTCCATTTAGTAGCTGCTCACGAAAATATTCTTTTTGCATTGAGTCACTGGTATCGCGATATGATCAACTCGAAATGCCTGTGAAACTCCACCCACTGCCCAAACAGCTTTCAGAACTGTTCATGCCTTTGTGGAAAAGGTGCCTAGTATAGTCTAACATAGCTTATATACAAGACACTTTATTAAATAAAAGACATGGTTTTAAAAACCAGATTTTTATCTAAAAGTTTTGGAATAAAATCTTGTTAGGGTAGCTCAGTCAGGTCTTCGAAGTCCTACAGCTTAAGTGAAATCAGTCTCTGAGGCTGCTGGATTGTTAAATGCAATTGAGAACTGCAACTCAAAGCCACTCTGGTGATATTAGAAATCATCTTAATTGGAAAGCAAAGAAAGTAAGAAAGTAACCCTGTCGTCATGTATTCAGACCAGGGAAGCGCTCAGGTGAAGGGCCCAGAGCGACCTACTCTGGGTGGACAGGGACGGAATCACACACTTGTGTTTATGGCTGACGCCTGATGGAGACCTATTTTAAACCGTGTCTTTTCTGCTTTGGCCTTCTTGGAAAGGAAGATAAATGCCCTTGAAAAGGAGTCTTGAAAGTATGATTCAGGGACTCGGGAAGAATGACAGGATGCAGACTGGCCTCGAGTGGTGCCTTCCCCAGGAGGAGTGCACATTTCCTTCCTCTGATCGGAGTGAACCATTAAAAAGTTAAGCCAGTTCCCTGGAGGCCTTGCCCAAGGAGTCCCCTAAAAGGAAATACCCTGCACTGGGAAGGGAGTGTACCTAGACAGGATTTAAAAAGCCAGGATCCTGTTCAGAGATAACACATGACTTCACATGGGCTGGCGTACTGTCTCTTTAACAGAATAACCCTCAGATTTGTTAACAGATTAGAGGCAGGCAGAGCAAACACACAAACAAAAAGTACAGCATTCTTGCACACCCTATGTATATATTCATTCTTATAAGCAATAAAATACCAACTATGATAGTTCCGCCGCTGTCGGAATCGCAAGCCTGAAATATGCAATCAATTGATTATCCTTAAAAATAGGCTCATGTTCAAGCCGTAAATGTTTTCTGCTCGGAGAATGTTTCTAATTATTTTATCTAGTGGGAAAACTGTTTTAGGGCTTGGGGTGTGTGTGTGGAGGGTAGTAAGAGCCTGCGCTCTGGGCCTTGGGGACTGATGTGGTAACTCGGCATCTGAGGACCTCGGGAAGCCAAACTTAAGAGCCAATTCCCTTTTATGGCAAAATAACTTACAAATTTGCCTTTTGAGAGTCTCCTGGAAAAGTGAAGCATGGCTACAGAATGCAGCAGCTGGGAGTATTTGGGAAGCAGCTTGGTTTCCCGTCTCTGGCCGTTCATTCCCTCTCGCCTAACCCCACCCTCCACCTCTCTAGCATTTAGAGTGTATGATAGTACAAGAAGGAAGGAATGAAGGCTTTGTGTCACCTCAATTCCTAGCCACCAACCCATTTCTAATGTTTTGTAGGCAACAGTGACAACAGTGAAGAGGCCCACGGCATGACAGTTCTTAGGAGTGTTCGCATTTCCTAAGTCTGGGCTCAGGGTTAGAAGCCGATTGACTGATGTTCGCAAGAACTCTGCCCAGTCTTGTGGCTCAGACAGTATAGGGCCAGCTTTCAACATTTGCAGAAAACGGAGGAACTATAAAGAGAGAAATGGGGAGAAATGAAAACGCCACCGCTGGCCCGTAGCAGGAAGACTCGACATACTGCAACACAGACTATTCTAGAAGACAGAGCGGCACATTCTTATCCTTATCCTTCACTTATGTTATTTAGAACCGGATGCGCTCATTCTGAAATGCCCGTGGGTTAAAGACAGAAACAAAAACAAGAATCTTGTATCTTTAAGGAACTTCATATCTCTGAACTCTAGGGCAGGGTTATAATACTATAAATTTTATGACAAACCGAAATCCAGCGAGAAAGATATTCTGGGAATATTAGGATCTGAGTATCTTTCATAAACACAAACTCTTTAGCAGGTGAAATACAAAGCGAATTGTGGGAAAGGACATCTTTCTATTTATCAGAGTCAAATGTAAATTATCTGGTTGCAAGGCAAAATGGGGAGAGACTTTTTAAGCTGTCAGTGTAGGCTCTAACTTGCTGTTAAAAATAGTCAAACTATTACCATTTGATAAGTCATAAGTCTCCCCCCACCCATTTTTTCCTTGTCCTCTGAACTATAAAAAAAAGAGCTCAGAAAAATTCCCCTCCTCTTTTTTTTCTTTTTATAAAACTCAATCCACAGGCCTGCATGTTATATTCCCATTTTTCTTGTGTGCTTCCTTTTGTATATTTTGGCCACACTGGTGGAATTTTCTGTGATAAGAGGACCACCAGTCCAGTGTGCATGGTGTGGGGCTGGCTCAGAGGACCGGGCCCCACCGGGCCTCCGAGGAAGCCGGCCAGGAATCCCAGGCCTTGGTGGCTGCCAGAGGGTTTTTTTTTCTGCTTTTAAATGAACTCTGCTCCCCCTGGTAAGCCCATGTCTGGACCTTGGAGGTTTAACGACTAACTCAGTGAGGGAGCAGAAAAACTCTGTCATGGAGACACCCCAGCAGCAATGCCTATGTGACATTTCTCCAAGCATGCTAGAAGTGAGGTAAGAACAGGCGGTGGTCAGGGTGAGCGCGGCAAGTAGGTCCCTGAAAAATGGGACACCACCCACTCTAGAGGAATATACAAACACGAGTACAAGTGTTTTTTGCAAAGAACAAACATTTTGTGTTTAAAGCATTTTGTGTTCATCGCACATCAACCCAACCATGTGTATTTATTTTTAAAAAAGCATTAAAAATAAAGGTTTCAGTATCTTTCCTACTCTCATTTCCCTGTTTATCCTCTATGATTCCTTCTAATTTGGTAAATACTTGTGGATCGCAAAGGCCATTCAGTTGCCGGGCTATGTTCATGATAAGAGGATAAAGAAGAGGATATTGGAATTTGGTCAGGTGGCTCTAATGGTTAGTAACAACTTTCTATGTTTATCTCCATAGGATTATAGCAGTGTTTCCTTCTTGACAGGTTTGGCTCCATTACTGTGACTTGTTTCTGTGTCTCCTTTTATCTGTGCTCTTTGATAGATGACTTTGTCACATGACCAAAGGGGAAATGTATACAGGGGATCCTCAGATTACAACACAGTTCCATTCCTATGACAGTGATGTAACCCGAATTTTGGTGTAAGTTAAAACACACCCTAGCCTAAGTCACTTACCTATCCTAACACAGTTGTAAAATCAAATCTAGAATATAAAATCACAAGTAAGCCACAGAAAAAAAGGACAAAAAATGAGTATAAAAGAATTCCTTACCTTCATTCCCGTGGTTGGCTTGCACACTGGAAGGGGCATTGCAAGGTGGGAGAGAGGGACCTATGGGAGGAGGAAGCTGAAGAGGCAGGAGAACCTGCAGAAAGTGCTGGAGACACTGGGTCAGGTGACTCAGGATTGCCTGAGGAACATGCAGGAGACACTGGAGATGATCCTACCTAAGGTGACCAGATTTTAAAATTGGTAAAGCGGGACACCATTGACCGAGGTGGGGGGGTGGGGTTCTTGATTAAAAATTTAGTCTACATGGAGCAAAAAAAATTTTCATTGAATGCAAAAATAGTATTGTAATATATTTTTTTAATTTCAACATAAGTACAATTTACAAATATAATACATTAAAAAATTATGTATAGTATTATTTTATTCTTTGGCATATTTCTCATTTGAGTGAATTTTTTTTAGTAGATCGCTGTTGTTTAAAAGGTCATGAAATTTTTCACAAGAATTTGTTAAATTGTATTTGACACATAAAATGGCTTTCAAAGTCTCAACACTTAATTGTGATTTTTCTGATGTCCACACTTTATTTACCATAGAAAAAACGTGTTCAGTCGCAGCATTAGTTCCTGGTAAAGACAGCGCGTATTCCACAATTTTTAGTGCATTATTGTATGGAACGTGGTTTGTTTCAAAATGATGAAATATTTCTAAGCATTTGTTCTCTATTGTGATTTTTGCTGATGCCCAAGATTTAACCTTTTCCTTATCAATCTATTTTTTAAATAATGATACCTCATTAAAAAGATCATTTTCAGAAATATTACTATATGGGAAATTTTGAGTGAGTCAGAGGGATCAGGTTACATGGTCCCAAAACCGATGCCGGAGCAGCCCCGCCGCCCACTGGAGACCCAGCAGCTTGTGCCTCGCAGAGCCCGGAGCTGCACACCAGCATCCAGGACGCGGGCCTATGGGTAATTAGGGGACTTGAAAGCCTCCACCCTAGCAGGTACGTCCCTTCCGAAGTTCTTTGTTTTGGGGTCCCGCACAGGGCAGCCAGCTCTTGCGGCAGTGTGGGTGCTTCCAGGTCAAGGCGGGGTCTCCGTTCCGAAAACGGTATATTCTCTTCCCGTTCTCCCACCATTCCCTAGCTTTTTGTGCATTCTTTCCAAAAATCGGGACTTTTCTAAAATGCCGCAGGCCACGGGACAAATTGTTAAAAATCGGGACTGTCCCACCAAAAGCGGGACGTCTGGTCACCTTACCCTGCACGACAGGTGTTTCATCTCAAGAAGCCTCTGATGTAGAAGAAACAGGATCTGCTCTCTACCTTCTTACAGAATTGTTTCAGGCTAGTCTGGAAGATTGATGACTTCTCTTCCAATATCCTCCTACAGCATTGCAAGACATCCATAGCAGCTCTGTAGACCTTACTGAATCTTTCATCGCCGGGGTCCTCAGCCTGAATTTCTATCAATGCATCCTCTACCATAGAAAATTCTTCTGCCAAACCCTTGGTAGTAAATCTCTTGGTTTCTGGGGTTTCTCTCTCTTCTTTTTCAAGCAGCTGCTTCTCCAGCTGAACGAGGTGCTCAGCAGTCAGCTCCTCTCCATGGGATGCCAGTATCTCTGTGACATCATGGTGATGGCTCCCCTCTTCTTCAAAGCACTGCCATCTGAAGAATCTGACTTTCATTTAGGAGACACAATAAGGACCAAAATGTTGCCAAACAAAGCAACACAAATGGGACACTTGCACTTTTAACAGTCCAAGATGGCGTAGTGAGCATGGGGGTGGGGGTCGGGGGGAAACACTAACTTCCTCATTCATACGCCCAGTTACTGCATATTCTTCCACCGTGCAACCAAACTAGCCTGCCCACAAGTCCGTAAATAGATGGTAAAGGCGTAAGCCAAAACACGTTTAAATTTATGTAAGTTTTTTTTCCGGGAGTGAGCGTTGTAAACTTGAAACGTCGTATGTCGAGACTGCTGTAACCTGAGGACTCCCGTAACTACCTGTCCTTTGACTTAGGGTTAATCATATGGCTTGCTTTGGCCAATAGAATATGGTGGCAAAGACTGGGGGCCTCAAGAGCTTTGTGAGTTTCTGCTTTTCCTTCTTGTACTTCTGCTGTGGCCTTTGTAAAGCTGTGGGTCTCATGCTGGTCCAAGAGGAAGGGAACAGACGCTGTGGAGAAAAGGGGCGTCCCAGCAGGGCCATCCCAGCCACGCTCAGCTTAGACCAGTAACCGCAGGTGCAGAAGTGACAATGAACCAAAATTATCTCCCATCCAAGCACTAATCAGCCCCGCCCCTGTGCCCCTGCTTAGATCCCGCGATCAGAGGAGTCGGGAGCATTCAGGGCAGCATGGTTGGAGATGAACCATCACTGTCTAAAACTGCCGCCTTTCAGAGTGGCCGGTTGTACACAAGCTAACTGATATAATAAGCTCCATTTACCGTATTCTTTCATTTACACAATCGTCCGTCCTCAGACGTCAGCTGCATATTGAAGAAGCCCCAAGTTCTGTGGCCACAGTCTGAGATACTTAAGCACTAAGTTCCAAGGGAAAGAGAAACGGAGCAGGAGCAGTAAATAAAATGCCGTGAAAAGTGCTGAAATAAAAGAATGCATCGGGTGCCACTGCGACTCCTTAATGGGGTGCGTCAGAGGCATTCTGGAAGAGGAGACATAAAGCCTAGACAAATCTTAAAGAGTAAGTAGGGATTAGGAAGGCACAAAGATTGCATTCTGGGCAGAGAAAGCCCATAACATTTGCAACTTATCCTATTGCTAAGAAAAAGCCCGGTGCTTTGGGGGCAGTGCAAGGGATCTGAAACCAGCAGAAAGCACGTCTCCCATTTTCTTAACTCCACCTGGTTCTTAACAAAGTCAGGTGTAGTTCAGTTATCAACCATATTATTGGTCACTGTCTTGAATAAAAGCTACAGATGATGTTTAAGGAGAGTCACCTCCCAGTTGCCCCGCTCTCTCATTAAAAGATCTAACTTCTTGAGAATGTCAGACTTAGGCAGGAAGTCTTTTGATGATTGGTGGTGTTTCTCTCTTTGCTTCCTGCCCTAATCTTACCGCGCTGGGAACTGACCTATTCTCAGGGGACTGGCTTCCTTGGTATTTTTGGCATGTCTCTTAGAACCAGGAAATGGGTGGACGTGTCAGGGATGCCCTTTTCAAGCGATTTCCACTTGGACCAAGGGGGGCCGCATCCACTTCCTAACCCTTCAAGGCTTGTGTCACTTGCAGTCCGGTCCGCTATCATTATCATAAAGTTGTGTTGAGAGAAAAGTCAGGAAGTTCTTAAAGGCCCCACAACAGTGTTTTCTTAGCTGCTAAGGGCTAATTCTGCCATTTATACAGAAGAGTTGTTTAAGGAGAAAGACCTGGGAAATTAGTACATTCCAACTGGAAAGAGTCGACCAGCATTGCCCATTAACCAGATTGGAAAGATCTGGAAACCACACACACAAAAAAATAATAAAGGCTGATTCCAGGTCTCATGAATTAAGTGCGAAATTGGAGGTGGGTCACCTGGTTCCCGGGTTAGCCTGCTTAGCTCCACGGCCCCTTGCATTCTTGACTATTTATACTGTTCTGTTCATATTAGGTAGAATGTCAAACCTGAACCATGAGCACAACTTAACAAAGAGAGAGAAACGTCGTTTCTAGTGCTCTGGTCAGCAAACAGCAGCTTGGGAATCACATGCGGCTCTTTGGCCCCTTAGTTTGGCTCTTCCACAAAATGCCATGTGCGGGCGCTACCTCGATAAGGAATGTACCTACCTATATAGTTTAAGTTTAAAAAATTTGGCTCTCTCTACGCCTGACCTATGGTGGCGCAGTGGATAAAGCGTCGACCTGGGAACAATGAGGTCACCAGTTCAAAACCCTGCACTGGTCTGGTCAAGGCACATATGGGAGTTGATGCTTCCAGCTCCTCCCCCCTTTCTCTCTCTCTCTCTCTCTCTCTCTCACTCTCTCTCACTCTGTGTCTCCTCTCTAAAATGAATAAAATAAAAATAAATTTAATAAAAAATTTGGCTCTCAAAAGAAATTTCAATCGTTGTACTGTTGATATTTGGCTCTGCTGACTAATGAGTTTGCAGAGCACTGTTTAAAACCAGAAAGAACAAGCCAGCAGAGCACATGGGATCCACGACTGGAAACACCTGAAGAAACCTGCTTCCCAAGTATGGCGATAACGTTGGGATGGGGAACCTATCCATGACTTTGGGATGCAGGTGTAGGAGGCGGGAAATGGACAAGAAAGGAAGGCGACCGGGTAGGAAGACACCCCCTCTTCAGATTGAATTGCATGTTCTGTGACTTTAAATGAAAGCCCTTGTGTTGTTGGGCAAATAAATTTAAACCACTTAACATGGCAGAGAAGGTCAGGCGAGCTTATTATAGTGATCATAGCGTTACAGCTATTGCGATTGACCGCTGCTCTCTGGAATCACCAATAATCAGAGACCGCAAGCTGTGTTTGCAGAGAAAGGTCATCATTCATTTTTTTTTTCAAAGCATTAATATCTTTTGTTTGTTTGGCTCAACATGAAACAGGAATCGATAGAGGTAATTCACAGAGCAATTAGCCTCTCATCTGTCAAACGGCATCTGGGTGTATTTAACAAAAAGACCTTTGGAAAGGTTTAAAAAGGAAGAAAGTGCCTGTACGATCAACAATTTATATTTCTTACATGACATATTGTGTATGTATCTGTGCAAAGGGGGGTCTTGGGACAAAGAAAATATACATAAAGCATGCTATAAATCTACACTTCAGTGTTAAGATGTCGCTATGTAGAGACAGACCAAAAAGAGCTTAGATTACATTTTCGCCTGGTTCCCATGAAGACAGGAAGGGGCATTTGGGATCTTTGTCTCATAGGTGGACACAACTATAGTACACAGATCTCTCAGGAAATGAAACCTCGAGGAAAAACTTGTGGGCACATTAAGAAATTGGAGAGGGCCAAACATGAAGTACAATGGTCCCCTTTTGGCCATCAGTGCCTGTGACATTCGTGCTGCCCACAGCCATGTTGTGTGACCAATTACACAGTGCCCGCTCCCTTCCAGCCCAACACCTGCCACACCACTCTTGTGTTGGCGATGTCTCCACCTCTCATTTGCCTATAAATAAGAAATAAAAATGTGAATTGCCCTGGCCAGATAGTTGGGTTGGTTAGAGCATTGTCCCAATAGTCAAAGGTTGCAGATTTGATCCCCGGTCAGGACACATACAGAAACAGCTCAATGTTTCTGTCTGTCTCTCTCTCTCCGCCTCTCTCTAAAATTAATAAAACAATTAAAAAAGAAAGAAAAAGTGAAATGAAAAATTAAGTTAAAATACTTTAGTATTTTAAAAAAATGGATTCTGTTCTGGGTCTGAATTTCAAATGGGGTGAATACAGGAGGTATCGTAGAGGTAGGGGGCTCTTTAAAATTCAGCGTAGGGACTTGTCTCCATGTTTACACAAAAGCTATGGCTCTCAGCGGGACCAGATGTATTTCGGGAATTTCTTTCCAATACTTTGGCTCTTCTCATTTCTTTTCTTGCCTTTTATTTTTTCCTTTCCTACTCTCTACCATCCCCCCTTTTTATTTTTAAATTTTGGTCTTTACCTCGAACATATATCATGGCCAAAAAAAAGTCATGAGATTTTTTTGCAAAAAGTTATAAAAGTTTTGCTCATGCTGTGATTGGAGAAAATGTGGTTTTGGTTTTGAGTTTTGATTTATTTTTAATGCCCAAATATTCTAACAGATTGCCTATTCTTCTCTAAGGAATTTTTAAGATAATTAACGTTCTGCCTACAAATTATGTTTTGCAGTGAAGTTAAAAAAAGTGAGAAAAACTGAACTTGAGTATCATGACAATTGTGTAAAAATTATCACGGCAAAAGACTTCAAGAGAACAATTCTTAAATAATGTTGTCTTTGGATGGAGAGATTATTGATGTAATTTTGGTTTCATTTGAAAATTCTACATTTACAAAAATTTCTATAATAAAAATATTACTTTTGAATGCTAAAAATTAAAACTTCTTAAATTTCATGCATTAACACAAACAAGGCAATTATTTCTTTGCAAAGTCACAATGTTTCATACTGACCTCAGATAACCAGAGTTTAAGCTTTTGTAAAACACTGTCAAACTCTCTTATAGGATTTGTTTTCATGGCTAGAACTAAAATCCGTTCTTCAGGCCTCATAAAATTGTGCAGAGCATGCGAAATTCTAATCTGACTGCAAGATTGAGGTTGAGGGCAGTGAGGTACCAGGAAGTAGTGCATGGGACCTAGCTTTCTGAAATAATAAAACCTTGTTATAAGAGAATTGCATTGTCTAATATCTGAGTTCATTTTATTTTTCTGAATGTGGAATTTAAATCTTGGAGGCATTTTGACACAATATTCCCTTCCTCCTAACTTCCCAAATATTTGGTTACTCTTTTTTCTGTTTATGTGAACTGTGTTAGAAGTTTTCATGCATTCAATACAACACTTCCTTCACATAGAAAGTTTCTCTTTAACTCACAGACACTGGCTAATGATTTTCCAAATTTCCAGTTGCTAAAGCAAACATCACAGTCAGCAGTTGCCTAGGATCTAGTTTGCTTTCATGAAAATACCATAATATACTTCAACAATAATACGGTCATCCCACCTTCCAAATGGTTATTCACAAGCAGGGGTCATTATTCCCTTGTGAGACTGTCTTAGAGGTGGGTCTGGCTTCCATGGGCTTTGACATTCTTCTGATTTGTAAATCAAACCTGAGTTAGAAAGATGGGCTGCCACCTCGCCCAGGCTCTGCTTAGTGTCACCGGGGTACAGTTCGTCAGACAAACACCTCATAAGCATCAGTTCTGGCTGCCTTCCAAGGGAAAACCATGTCATGCCATTGAGTAACACTTAGGATCCAATCTTTCATCCTCCTCCTCCATTACTAAATAAATTGGGTAAAGGTCTTGCCCTGTCTCAAGATAACAAGAAGTTTAAAGAACTTACTAGTGTTTCATGTTGCAGACACTAAGCTTTAGCGAAGTGAACAAAAACAAGATGGCGGCTTTCCTGAAGTTCAAAGGCGGTTCTGATAGCAAATGAATACTGACAATCCTTGTTTCCCTGATGGACACAAATAATACAGTGTGTCCGTAAAGTCATGGTGCACTTTTGACCAGTCACAGCAAAGCAACAAAAGACAATAGAAATGTGAAATCTGCACCAAATAAAAGGAAAACTCTCCCAGTTTCATACCTATTCAGTGCAGTTCGATGTGGGTTCCATTTGTTGCCCTACATACACCCAAACGATAGTGAAGTTCTTGCCACACAAGGGTAAGGACGTCTGGTGTAACAGAGTGAATAACGTCTGTGATTCTCTGTTTTAAGTGATTAATGTCGTTGATACGTTCAATGCACACATGTTGCTTCACATAACCCCAAAAGTCGATCTCATGAAGCATATCTGTAGCAAACGCACATCGTGTGGGTCTATCTGCTGGTTTGATAGTGTGCAACAGCCGCAATTTGTACCCCATAAAACAGAGAGGTTTCTTTAACACCTTATGAACTGTAGTCTTGCTTAGGTATAATTGTCGAGCACACGCATGCACAGATTTTTTAGGGCTCCTTAGGTAGCTATCCCGTATAGCCTCTACAGACTTGTCACTGACTGATGGCCTACCAGAACGGGGTTTCTCCACCAAACTGCCTGTTTCCTTCAACTGCTTATCCCACCAAGTGATGATATTCCTATGTGGTGGCGCTTTGTTATAAACGCGCCGATATTCACATTGCACTTTGGTCACGGATTCGAATTTAGCAAGCCACAGAACACACTGAACTTTCCTGTGTACCATCCATATCTCCACTGCCATGGCCGTGGGCTGCTCCGCTGTATACACAGTGTTACGTCATCATCTGCACATGCGCACATGCTGCCACATCATCCTACAGAAACTGGGAGGGTTTTCCTTTTATTTGGTGCAGATTTCATATTTCTATCGTCTTTTGTTGCTTTCATGTGACCGGTCAAAAGTGCACCATGACTTTACGGACACACTGTACTGCTAAACACAGGAAGGAATTTGGATTGAGGGATATAAGAAAATGAACATAGATTTTTTTTTCTAATGCTACCCTGCTCAAAACCTAATCACCTAGAACAGGAGTCAGTGCACATTTTTTCTGTTAAAACACCAGGAAATAAATAGCTATGCTTAGTGAGCTAGAGCATCTTTGTAGCAGCTACTCTTCTCTTACCTTGTATCATGAAACAAACATTGAAATACTAAACAAATGAGTGTTTCCGGTGTTCTGATAAAACTTTACTATAGACCCTAGGATATAAATTCTTTCTTTTCTTTTTTTTTTTAGTAAGAGAAGGAAGCGGAGATAGAGAGACAGGCTCCCACATACTCCCTGACTAGGATCCACCCAGCAACCCTCATCTTGGTCCGATGCTTGGACCACCCGAGCTATCCCCAGCGCCCAGGGCCGACACTCCAACCAATCGACTGGCAACAGGTGGGGAAGAGAGAGAGAAAATGAGGAGAGGGAGGGTGAGAGAAGGAGATGGTTGCTTCTCCTGTTTGCCCTGACTGGGAATTGAACCCAGGACATCTGCACATCAGGCTGACGCTCTATCCACTGAACCAACTGCCTAGGGCTATGAATTCTTCTATTTTTCATGAGTCACAAAATATTCTTTAGATTTTTTCTCCAAACAATTACAAATGTAAAATACATCCTTGGCTCACAGGTGACACAAAAGCAGCCAATAGGCCGGTTTGACCCTTGGGCTATAGTTAGCTTACATTTGTGTAAGAATTCAGAAATTCTAGTTCAAGGTGTGCACCAGATCTTATAGCATGGCCCTTTTTGGCTACCTCTCAGGTTAGTGACAGATGTTTGCCATTTAACTATACTGATCACAAAAATTAGGGGATATTTTATTGCTTCTTATTTATTTTAAAATATTCCCTAATTTTTGTGAGCAGTATATTATTTGAAGTGAATAAAGGTGATTTTCTTTAATTTGAAACTTTTGTTATTTCAGAAAAGGCTCATTAAACATTTTAAACTCATTGACTTTAGAAGAGAATCTTAGTTATATGTGACTCGGGCATGGGGAGATGGAGAGTATGCATGACCCCGCCATGTTCAATGGCATCAAATCATGTCCTTCTATGTTAAAAATAGATTTGTATGGTAAAATCCCCAAATAGTCTAAAAGCCGATATCAATTTTAGTTATAGTTTATTCAAGCAATGAGTATATCAATAATCTTGTCAGGGAACACAGGAGAAGTGACCATCTGCTTCTCCCCCCCTTCTCTCCCTCTTCCCCTTCCACAGCCAGTGGCTCGATTGGTTGGAGCATAGGTCCCAGGCACTGAGGATAGCTTGGTTGATTTGAGCATTGGCTCCAGGTGGGGGTTGCTGGGTGGATCCCAGTCAGGGTGCATGCAGGAATCTGTCTATCTCCCTTCCTGTCACTTAAAAGAAAAATCCTGAGTGAGAAAAAATATAAGTGGAAATAAATTAGAGTACAAAACTCTACATGTGTGCATATACATGTTGTTTTATATAACAGAATGATACAAATTAAAATGCCAACAATATTTATAGAGATGAGGGGGTTAATTATTTCTTAAAACTTTCTTCCTATGTTCCAAATAGTTCACAATGAGTATACTGCTTTTATAATTAGGAAAACAATAACCTATGTTATAAGAATATCCTTTGCTACCAACTTTTATAAAGTATTTCTATGGACAGATCCATGCCTCTTTAACAGTCTTGGGTGAGGAATCAAGAAATATTCTGCATGATTTATTGACCGCTAGAAGGGTGTGTGATAGCATTGCAGATAACCTCCAGTGAGCTCATAAAAATAATTACCTGAAAGTTAGACAAATTTGGCATTTTATGACATTCAAATAAAGAAAAGGAAGGAAGAAACATGAGATAACATAAATAAAATCTCATAAAAGGGACAGGGATAATGCTACGTAAAAAGAAACAATGGACGTTGCTAAATTCTGTAAAATTTGGCAGGTCAATAGAATTGAATGAGAGAGAGAGCCAACATACCTCTCTCACGGCCATTTAAAAGAGGAACAAAGCACGAATTAATCTTTGGCATCGAAGTCATGTTTGTGTTTATGACCAAAAGTTTCTTAAAAGCTTGCCTTCCTTTTCATCTGTAACTTTCCTACAAACTTGGCTGGACCGAATAATGGAATTTTCATTCATGGGGACAATGTAATAAAAAGGGAGGGACTAGTTCATGCATTGTTTAGTGCATTTTTATTTCAATTGCTTGAAGAAAGTGGACCTCAAACCACAGCCCAACATGTGAGTTTTAACTATAATATACATAGAATTCATGTGAATATATATATATATATATATATATGGAGAGAGAGAGAGAGAGAGAGAGAGAGAGAGAATGTAATTTATACCTATCTTGGAACGATGTCTGACAAAAATGTTGTATCGAAAATCTATTATTAAGTGACTGCTTTTAATTTACCAAGCATCAAAATGTCTTTATGTTGTTCACTGCTCAGAAAATGAGCGAGTATATGAGGATAAAAGAACCAGTGGTTTCAGAGAAATAAAATGAAGGCATTTCAGCCATTTTATATATTTTAAACTAAAAGCTTGGGACTGGTCCTGGCCAGTTGGCTCTGTGGTAAAGCATTGGCCCAGTGGGTGGACATCCCAGGTTCAATTCCCGGTCAGGGCACAGAGGAGAAGTGCCCATCTGCTTCCCCACCCTCCCCCTGTTACTCTTCTCTCTCTTTCTTTCTCTCTCTCTCTCTCTCTCTCTCTCTTTCTCTCTCTTCCTCTCCTGCAGCCATGACTCGATTGGAGCGAGTTGTCCCTGGGCACTGAGGATGGCTCCATGGCCTCTGCCTCAGATGCTAAGAAGAGCTCAGTTGCTGAGCAATGGAGCAATACCCTAGATGGGCAGAGCATCGCCCCCTAGTAGGCTTGCTAGGTGGATCTGGTCAGGGTGCATGCAAGAGTCTGTCTCTCCTCTCACTGAATAAATAAAATAAAATAAAATAAATAAAAGCTTGGGACTTGATCATTATATCTGGCATCTCAATTTGAGGCTGATAATACTAATAGAAATATATCTAAGAGCGGTATTATTGAGTGCCTGTTCTCTCTCTCTCTCTCTTCTTTTTTTTTCCCTCTGCTTCCATCCCATCCTATAGAAACCTAGCTCCCAAGTAATCTACTTGACTGACAGACTTGTAAGGGACAAGAAATTACGGCTGTCGGACCCAACTACTTTACTTCCCCTTATCAAATGCACTCACCAATTTATGTTCTTAGTACTTTTCCACCATCTGACAAAAAGAATCAGGACTATTCTGGGGCTTTCTGAATACCTCCTGCCTCCAGGGATGGTGACACTCAATCTTGACAACTCAGATCCAGCCACCGGGTACCACCCACAGGCCGCTGATCGAGGTGAAAGAGCCTTTCCTGTTCCTTACCTCCTTCAGCCCTTTCCTGCTCAGCGTTGTAACTCATGAGTTTTCTCTCATGTGTAACACGCATGTCAGAAAGGGTCAGCTCTCAGTCATAAGCTGCCAATTGAAAGCTTATAATTAATTGTAGTCGTGGATGCTACGGGTGGGGATGTCACATCTATTATTGTTAGGGTTCTGCTGCGTTCTCGCTACACGTATGAAACTGGCTGTAGTGCTAATGGATTGTCCAGAGAACATACTTAGAGAGAGACATTATGGCTGCCCAGAGTGGTGGAAGGCTTTGTAGTGGAACTGGTGTATGACTAAGATCTGGAACAATCAGGAAGTTTGAATGGGGGTGGAGAGAAGAAAAGGAAACAGGAAAGTAACGACCTGAGCTAACGACTACTGAGTCATGTCGCGGGGCCATGTGGGTTCCTCTACATGTGCTATCCCATTACATTCCCATCAGACTGGAGAGCTGAGGCTCAGAGAAGGGGGAGGTCTCCAAAGATTGCACAGCTGAGAAACATGGAAAACTAGACTTGGGTTCTATCTGCCTCGTTTGGATGCTTAAGCTTTTTTCCAATGCGCTGACCTGCATCAAGGATGTTTTCTGAAAGGCAAAGTGATGGAACCAGGGCAAGGAGGTGTCACTGAATGAGTTTCAGGATGACAGCTCTTTCTTCCTGGAAACAGCGGTTGGAATAAAGTAACAACTAGGGGAAAACAGTTTCCTAGGAAGAGTGTTTCCAGATGAGATTCCAGCTATCGCTATCCGCAAGTATGGGTCAAACCTGAGTTAACTGTGATTGGGAAAGTATTCCCCTTATGGGGATCACAGTCCTGTGAACAAGACAAGGAAGGTAGTATAATAACAGCAATGAGTTAAAATGTCAAAGGGACAGGAGGTGGTGCAACACAGTGTGTGCTCCCAAAAGAGGAAGGGCCACATCTATTTGTAGAGTGGGCTCAGAAGGAGTAACCCTGAGGTGAGTCTTACACAACGAAGACATGCTTGCCCGACAGGGGAAGCAAAGGGGGCGTCCCTGGCATAGGTTCGTGCTTGGTCCTGTGGTAGTGGGAACACAGTCAGTGGTTGGCACAGGAGTCCTTATGGAGCTAAAAGTTATTCAGATGCCACTTCCTCTGCAGAGCCCTGCCTGGTCCCTTATACAGGAAACCCTTTCTACCGCCTTCCCACCTTAATTGCCCCACATCTGTAGATTTCTTTGACATTTACAACTTCCTGCTCTGCCCCAGAGTTATTTGTGTTCTTATTTTTCTTTCATTACACACTGGAGGGACCAGAGCCTGTTTTATCCAGGTATTCCCCATGGTGCCTTCCACTTAAAATTTTACATATGTATCTTATAATTATATATAAAATTATGTATATACACACATGCATGCATATACATGTAAACATATACTTTTTAAAGCGTAAAAACAAATGTATTGCCCGTTCCCTCTCTTCATCGCAGTGGGGTTCTTGGTCCTTTCACGTAAGGACGTCATACTGGTATAAAGAGACACCCTCCTGTTGTCTAGCTTGTCATATAGTAAACATTGAAATAGACTAGCACTCTTTCCCCTTTGCCCATGAAAGCTGGCTGAGTAGGTGTTGCTATCAAAGAAATGGATTTCTTCTACTTCTATTGATTCTTCTAGGAGAGGCAAATAGAGCTTCATCTTCTTTCCACCCAGAGGCTGGGGGCTAACAAGGCACCCCCAGAAGGTCAGCATTGGCTAATTCCCGAGCAGAGATGAAGACTGGCTAGGAAACTGGCCAGTTCATGGGCACTTTGTCTCTCAATATTTTGGGTTTAAACCCCCTTCAATCAACTAACAGGTTATGGTTGGTTTCAAGGCAAACCTGCCAAGAAGACTGTTAGTAATCACCTCATTGTCTTGATTATTATAGGTAGTAAGAGAGCAATACAGAATTACAGTGATATTGCTCATACATTCATTGAGCATTAACAATGGTCTAAAACTTTCTGAATTCTTTGTCAACACTGACTGACTTCCTACACAAAGCGATGGTGGTGACTTAGTTGTTAGCATCCTCTGACTAGATGCCGAGAGTGCCACACAGCAAACTTAAGTATTCATAATTGCCCATGGTTCATACCTGGTGAGTGGTGACCCCAGATGTAAATCAAGAACAACACGGAGCCTGGGCTTCTAAGCCTTATATTAACACACCTGATCACGGACACAGTGCTGTCCCCATTTTACAAATTAGATGCAGAGATTTTAAGCCTAAGTCCACACACCAGAACACAGGAGAGCCATGATTTGGAGCCCAGTCGGCCCAAGTCTAAATCTTGAGTCTAGTAGTCCAGGTTTCCTGCTCCTGGTCAAGTTTAATGACACTGCTGGTCAACTACATGGTATGTTTTCCTTACCTATGGGCTCTATCAGGTGACAGTCCCCTAGGATGGAAAAGAAGTACATAAGGTGACTTTCTGACACTTGGGTAGTAGTCATTGAGGTCAGTTGAAATAGGATTTGGGGACTCTATGAGTGAGTTAATTTCTGGATATTTGAAAAATCAGGAGCACTTCCTATTTGATCTGCTGAGGACGACTGACCTAGTGTTGGTTTGCAGGAGAAACTGTAGTCACTTCACCAGGTTTTCTACAGTTCATCCTTGAGGCCATGGGTTAGGACAAAATGGGTCAAGAATCCTGGTCAAAGACTAAGAAGAACACATCTCAAAGGGCTAACAACGCAGAACCCTGTGCATCAAGATCATAATCATCTTTTGGAATACTGAGTTGCTACAAGGCAATGAATTGGAAAGGAAGCCAGATGTGCCTTTATGCACACAATCCAGGCTGGCCTGCCGCCTGAGCCTACGGGCCAGGCCACGCAGATGGCTTATGCAGGATTGGCAGTGGAGTGGAGATGAGGGCTCTGCCAGTTTGGGAGGTCAGGGTTGAGTACAGTAGAAAATACGATTGACAGTAGCAGTTGATTGATTGATGCCATCGCCATTGGTTGTTTATGGCATCTCAAACAGACTGCCTCCCTGTTCTCTGATCACGGTGGTTGTGCTTCTATTCCACCAAATCTGTGGGGATCTTGAAAATGAATCAGCGGGTTGGGTCGCCATGGCAAACATTCCTAATCAACCTGAAGTGATCTATCTTATGATCCCTTTCCTTCTATCAAACAGATGATGACATTGTCGAGGCATCGTCCATTCCCTGAGGTACCACAGTGATCTAGGAGCATCCAGACTGCAAGGTGTGATTTCTTATCTGCTTGGAGTGTGAAGTCAGTGAGGTGTGTTTATTTCTAGATGGTGCCTGCAGTCCTCCCTCTTCAATAAAATCTGACAATTGGAAGCAGTTGCAGGAGATGGCTGTGAGCACCCGAAATAAATTAGATCATACAGGTGCCAGAAATGGCTTCCGGCTCACAAGGCAATTTGACAAAGCAGTCATGGTTTGCTTCGGAACCATCACCAGCTAGTTACACAGCCACGAGACCCTTAATCCCCTCTTTAGATCTTTCTGTTTCTTACACTAAACTATGAAACACACCAGAAGGGGATGGCATTGGTCAGACTGGAAGACAGTGTAAGTAAATACCTTAGCAGTATAACTGGTCTGGGGAGGAAACGTAACAAAGGGGGTGAGAAACAAAACCGGGGTTTTTGTGCTGTTGTTTTACTTTCTTTTCCGATCTTGGTCTAGCTAAGCAAAAGGACCCTTTTTCCACCCTTTAAAAATTACTTGGAAAGGTCCTATGACTTTTCAGTCTTTTTGAGATGTTAAACTCGGTTTAGCCTATTTGAAAACTAGAATCTCATACTGGGTTCATAGTTCTTCTCCTTTCTTTCCCCACTGTCCCTAGAAAAGACTTGACCCTGATAGCTGGGGCTGGACTGGGGAGGCCAAGTTTTCCTTTACAATCTCATCCCTCTTTTTCTTCTTGGTCAATCTCTTCCAACCTCCCTGCTCTGACTTTGCCCAGGAAGAATAAAGGGCACCGATTGATTCCCCTGTCCTCGACTGACCTCATGTTGAAAGGAAAACGTTAGGGAAAAAGGGAAAAAAGGAAAGATTCATTTAAATAGCTAGAATCCCTGGCTAGATTGGTTGGTTAGAGTATCATCCTGAAGCACAGAGGTTGCTGGTTTGATCCCTGGTCAGGGCACATATAGGAGCAGATCTATGTTCCTGTCTCTCTCTTGCTGTCTCCCATCCTCTCTCTAAAATCAATAAAATAAACATTAAAAAAAAAAAACTAAATAAATAGCTAGAAGAATCAGGTTGAGGCTGGGTCCTTTGCCTTTGCTGACTCTTCGCAACTGGTAACCATCCCACGTGACGCACCTGTTCTCCCTGCGGTGGTGCAGGGTAATGCCCAGGACATCTTCCGCAGGTCCTCTTGGTCCCATGATGTCTCCGGAAATCCTTGTCTCCATTTCCACTGGCCTCGCCGCCTCCTGGGTGGCTCTAGGCTCCTGACGCCCCTTTAATCTCAGTGCTTCATCACTTGGAGATGGAACCACTGTGTCCCTTTTGCCTAAGCCAAGGGAATCGCAAGGGTCTACATGTTATTCTTGTGAAGCCCCCATTCTGCTCCCGGGTATCTATGGAGTGGAAGAGATATAACCTCTCCCCATGAACTTGCACTCCTCAGAGGGCTGGGAGGTTTTCTTCTTCATGATGCCATTTGGATGCAGACTGGGAATGAGTTGTGAGGTTGTGCTGAGCGAGGTGTGTTCTGTGGTCACAGATTCCCTTCCTAACACATGGCAAAAGCATCCGACCTCAATACTGGCTGGCTCACTGGTGAATAGAGAGTGGGAGGTAGCTATGACTCTCTTTTGCAGTTGTAGGCTCTGATTTTAATTTTAGGGAAAGATAAAAATGTCCCACTACATTTACGCATCCATCCACCC
This sequence comes from Rhynchonycteris naso, assembly GCA_037038555.1. Taxonomy (NCBI): domain Eukaryota; kingdom Metazoa; phylum Chordata; class Mammalia; order Chiroptera; family Emballonuridae; genus Rhynchonycteris; species Rhynchonycteris naso. The sequence continues at coordinate 216,614,178 of CM072999.1, forward strand.
ATCCATCCATCCATCCATCCATCCATCCACCCACCCACCTACCCATCCATCCATCTATCACCAAGAAGAGTTTAGTTTCTAAGGGTGAAATGGGTACCATGACAATTCTACCTCTCCTGCATCCTGCATCCTCTACCACCTGAAAAGCTGACACATTCAGAATCTAAACCAGAATGCTAGTACAGGCAGGGATACCTAGTATTCTCCAGCTCAGCAATGAGACTGGTATGCTTGGCCTCTTTCTCTTGTTCGGAGTTCTTTCCAGAAGGGTCATGATTTTGACCGACCACCATGTCTACCTGTGATTCTTGATGTGCCCTTGTTTCTAATATTTCGGGGACCAATAGTGTGAAATAAAACACACGTGGGAACCACTGCGGATATTGTTGGCAAGGGGCACGTGGGTCTGTGTTGCTGCCATTTCTCCCGTCCATTGCATCCCTGCTTCCGGGGCAGTCAACATGCTTCCTCCTTCTTCCCGCCAAGTGTCCTTTAGAGTGGCCCAGGCTGCCTCCTAGCAGGCCGTACCTTGCGCCTTACTGGAAATAGGCTCAATGCCGAAGGAGCTGACCTCTTGGTGGGTGGAGGGGAATGAGGGGTCACAGCTGCATTTGACCCTTTGTTCCACGGCTTACAGCTGAGCAGTCAGATTTTGATTTAAAACCCTTTTTTTGTTTTTAGGCTCCTTACCTTGGAACCCGTTGCCTTTGCTGATGTCATACATTTTTATTTGATATGATACTTGATGTTATGCTATGCTTGGATGATAGAACTTCCATTCAGTAAAGATTCTGTAACAAATTGTCCTTTGTACGATTGCCAAGTAACTCAGACTAAAAACAGATTGGGGTAAAAAGCCAGGTTTTTGAAAAAAAAATGGAGTAAAAAAATTAGGCCCTTGCTTAATAAAATCAGATTTCCTTGACACTTTTAGTCAATGCAAAAATAATTGTGGGAATATAAAAGGTTTTTTATGGTCAATTATCCTTGTCTTAGTAAGTCTCTATAATCTTAGCAACCTCAGAATAGGTACTAATCTTCCAGAGAGAAGTGAGGCTTCTCTACAGATCCATAAGAAAGGTAAAACATGATCACGCCCATGCATAAAATATATTAACACTGGAATGTGCTGGCTTTAAGGTCAGGTGGGTAGACATCTTTTTTTTTCTACCTTGAAAAAAATATATACTATCAGACTTATTGGGCGGCTGACATCCAATTGATCTACATTATTCTTAGACGGCGAGAGTCTCTACACCTAAATGCCTCAGATAATAGGTATTACAGTATTAGGCAGAAAGCCTCCATGCAGTCTACAGCAATATCAAAAAGGTAGAAAGTGTAAAATAAGGGAGATTAAGATGACACCAGAAAGCTTTGAATGAGGTGTCATTTTGCATTTAGAGAGACAGCCAGGAGAGTTAAGACAGAAGGAGAAAAAAAATGTCCCTTTCTCACCAGCCGCCCTTAAAGATTTACAAATGATCGGTTAACAGAAATGAGTTTCTCTTGGGCTTCAGATGCTATTTATTACGCTGGTAGGAAGACAAAAAGGGGGGGGGAGGGTGGAAAAGAGTGGCAAATTATGCTTATTTGAAGGCAAAATGCTTCCCATCAGCAAGATGATGAAAATGTACCAAAGGTGTCAGCCAGATGTTGACATGTTAATATTTCTCATGAGCTCTCTCCCCGTGGAAGGCGTACAGAGAACTTTTTGGGTGTTCTTTAGAATATGAATTGCAATGCATTGTCAGGCTTGACGCCTTGCCTGAGAAGTCACGTTGTATTTGATGATGAAGAGGAAGAGGAAGTGCGTCCTAAATAGCGGGGATTGAACCTCGAGTCCCTGGCTGCCTCCCAGATGTCTGGCCGCTAGGAATGGGCTCATCTGATCTCTCCTAGTCAATTTCATTCTGGAAAGTAGCCAGTGGGCCTAGTTCACGACCCAGTGATGTCATTATAATTCATCCTCCCTCACCACAAAGACTTCGGAACTTTCCAATTTACAATGGGTCTTTTTAATAAAGAAGAGTGTCACATGTAGAATTTTTTTAAGTGTTTCTAATGATTTATCCTTTTTTCTTTCCCCCTTCTTTTTTTCTGTTTTAGCTTCAGAATGGCCTGTCTTATTCTTAGGAAGACCGAACTATCAAAACCATTCAAAGAATTTATATCTTTGTTCAACTTCATGGTATGTCTTCTAGGCTAAATGAGGGTAACAGAAGCATATTAAGAGAGATAGTTTGTCTAATCTCATGAATAAGGACAGGACGCCTAAAATGTAACATGACTTAACCAACGCTTTGTCCTGAATACTCACGTAGGAACTTGAAGTAGGGCAACTGCCATTTTTAGCCACTTTCTCTGTGTTTCCAGACAGGTTTTACCGGACTGGAGAAGCCAGGGTCCTAGGAAGACACATGTAAGTCACTCAGAAGCAGGGGCTGCTGCATCACCGCGCGGTCCCCCGACACTTCTCAGGGGCTGTAAGAATGCTCGTGGAGGAGGATGACGCAGAAAACCCAGCTTGGCGCTGGGGAGGCAGGGCTCCCTCCTGGAACGCTACTTCTCTGGACCTGGGGAGCCCCCCTGCTAAAATAAACTCTGCTGAAATGGCTTCACTTCTCCTGGGCACGGATCTTGAACACCCCGAGCAGGACGAGCCGAGTGGGTGACCCCTGCCTTGGTGGCCGGCGCTGCCGTTTCACCGGCAATGTCTGCCAGGAGCGGACACACTAACCCGAGGCTTTGCGGAAGATTGAGCTTCTCACCACCTCGCGCTGCAGAGCTTGTGTTCCCGGCTCTCACCCGGGCTGAGGGCTCATGCTGCGGTAGAGAAACCGCCCTTCCCTGTGTCCAACCCGGCAATCTGATCAAACCTTCCCTGGACACCTCGGGAACCCTCGCCTCTCGTGGCTGAACGGACCCTGGCTGTGCTGCCCTAATACCACCTTTCTTTCTTCTGGAAGTTCATTCACAGAAATAAATTGCTGTAATTATGACATGCTGGGAAAAAGAAAATTCATACCTTTTTTTCCCTCCTTTTCTTTTTCTTTCACTTAAGTGAGAGGCAGGGAGATAAATATACAGACTACTGCATGAGCCCTCACCAGGATCCACTCAGCAACCCCCATCTGGGGCGATGCTTGCAACCCAAGTTATTTTTAACACCTGAGGTGGAGGCTCCAGGGAGCCATCCTCAGCACCCAGGGCCGATGCACTCAAACCAGTCGAGGTATGGTTGCAGGAGAAGAGAAGCAGATGAACATTTCTTCTGTGTGCCCTGACTGGGACTTCCACACACTGGGTTGACACTCTACCACTGAGCCACCAGCCAGAGCCCCCCTCCTTTTCTAAAGTGCAGATTTTAAACCAGATCTGGACCATTATTCACAAGAGAGGCGAATGAGAAGATGGCAGTGGCTAGAACACCAGTGCAGCGTGGAGAAGACACGAGGACCACCAGAATGTTGAAAAGACAGCATAGAAAATGTGAAGATTGCCTGATCAGGTGGTGGCACAGTGGATAGAGCATCAGACTGGGACACGAAGGACCCAGGTTCGAGACCCCGAGGTTGTCAGCTTGAGCGCAGGCTCATCTGGTTTGAGCAAGGTTCACCAGCTTGAGCCCAAGGTTGCTGACTTGAAAAAGGTATCACTCGCTCTGCTGTAGCCCCTGGTCAAGGCACATATGAGAAAGCAGTCAATGTACAACTAAGGAGCCACAATGAAGAATTGATGCTTTTCATCTCTCTTCCTTTCTGTTTGTCCCTATCTGCCTCTCTCTCTCTCTCTCTCTCTCTGTCTCGGTCACACAGACACAGACACACACATACACACATCACACACACACACACACACACACAGAAAATGTGAAGATTCATAGAAGGGCTAAGGGGTAGGAGTATATAGGAGAAAAAGAGAGAGAAAAATGAGCAAGGCAGAGATACACACACACAAGGTGGGGGTAGGGGGTGAGGTTTCTAATGAGAAATAAACACAAGTTGGTGACACTTGGGGTAAGGTGACATTAAGGAAGATAGGGTGACAGAGGGCAGACTGCATGGAGAGGGAGTGTTGACCTTTCAGGAGGACCCCTGTCCTGCTTTTACAGAAAGCCGAGACACAGCATGGAGCCTGTCAGTCCCGGGTTCACCTGTGTCCCATACCTCACACTTTTCCTGGTGACTCTGTGGTACATAAAACTCTCTAAATGGAGCACTCAGTGAATCTGATCAAGGGAATATTTCCTTTTCTAGGGAGTAGATCCGGACCTGGGTGCCCTCAGAAAAGTCCTATGCTGGGGCGATAGTTCCACAAGCCATCACTCACACCAAGGGGGAAAAAGTGATCTCAGCCATACATAAGAAGCGCTGAGGGAACCCAGGGAACCATTAGGAGGGGGCACAAGACATGATCCACAGAGGAAACACAATAATGATGACAGTAATCATAACAAGAAAAGCAATGATTTCAATAACAAAATTTATATCAGCAGCCGCTATTCTAAGCCCCTGTTGTGGGCATGTGTCTTTTCTGTAAACATGGTGTGAATTTGTAAATATGTATGTATGCAAATGCATGGCACTGATCTATAAATGCTCCCAAACTCCCTCAGTGTAAGTATTATTATTATTATTACAGTTTTATAGTTGAGGATATTAAAGCTTAGAGATCTTGCAGAACTGATCCAAGGATACACGCCCACACGTTTATAAAGTTTGATCATGGTAGACTGGATAAAAACATTCAACCAGATTGGTGGGGTCCATAAAATGCACAAAACAGGTTAAGTGAAGGAAGATGCAATTGAAAGACCTGGTGGAAACCAGCTCAGTGAATGGTTTACATGCTGCCCATCAAAAACTATAACACAGGTAAGAAAAATAAAGCCCAGGACATTGCTGATAAGTGGTAAAGCCAGGGTCCAACACCACACTTAACAACCACCCTGTACTACCGTGTAAGGTAGTTGTGGTAAGAGACCTCCAAGGTCCACTGAAATTCTAACAACTGCTGATTTTGGCAGTTAAACTTCAAGGGTGGAGAATAGGGATTCAAATTTGGACTCTTTCCTGTTTTAAGGTGGAACCTTGGATGATGTACTTAAAAATCTCTGAAGCTCACTTTCTTCATCTGTAAAATTGAGATCTAAGCTATACTTTGAAGCCCTGTGTCTAAATCAGTGGTTCTTATCCTGGGTTCTATCGAACCCTAGGGGTTCGATGAGTCGGTCTCAGGGATTCAGAAAAGCCTCTGCCGCGAAGGTCAGAATAAAGTAATACAGTCATTTGTTGTGAGTTCGTGCACTTTGTTGGTTTTGTTCTTTGAGCAAGGTGATGTTCATGCACAGCTCATTTTGTGCACCAGTAAAATAACATATACCTATGTCTTGAATTTGGAAAAAAAAATCATATTTTATTTATCACTAAAGAAGGGTTCGGTGAATGTGCATATGAAACTGGTGGGTTCGGTACCTCAAAAAAGGTTAAGAACCACTGGTCTAAATGAATAGAGCATCAGCCTAGCATGTGGATATCCAAGGTTTGATTCCCAGTCAGAGCATATGTGAGAAGTGACCATCTGCTTCTCATACCCCTCCTACTTCCCCTTCTCTCTCTCTTCCCCTCCTGCAGCCAGTCGCTCGACTGGTTTGAGCACTGGCCCCTGACACTGAGGATAGCTCAGCTAATTCAAGCATCAGCCCCAGACAGGGGTTGCCAGGTAGATCCCAGTTGGGGTGCATGCAGGAGTCTGTCTCATAATATATATATACCTGGACCAGGTATGAATTCTACCTGAGAATAACCATGTAATTTCACCCTTCATTGTTTTCTACAGTAAAATGCCAACTTAAAAATAAGTAACTGTTTGGGGGAAATATTTGCCATATGTATAGAACAAAAAAAAGGACTGTATTAAGAATATATTAAGATAATTAATGTGGTGAGACAGGCAAAGAACAGGTAGTTCACAGAAAAAAGACACAAGTGGTGAATAAACAATGGAAAACATGCTCAAACAAGTTATTTTTGGCCCAACTCTCTGGAAAAATAACCCTCATCATCATAATTTTAATACACAACTCATTCTCTTATTTCCTCTCAATTCCACTGTTCTCTCCAATTATTGCTCCATTTCTAGCAAAAGATTTCTCCATATTCAATGTTTCCACTTCCTAAGCTCTCCACTGCTGACAAATGGGCTTGAGTCCAGGTCTCTCTCTCCCTCTCACTGTAGAAGAGGAAGTATGTTTATCCTGCAGTGGTTGAGTGCTGTTTGGAAGTCATGGGTGAATCCGGTTCTGTAAATCAGGAGAGAGAAAGCAGTCCGTGACATCACCAAGAATTCTAACTAACCTGAAGGCCTCCTCTACTTTTGGACATTTCTAGTAGCATTTAACCAGTCCGAATGGGGTTTCTGGTTTCTAGAATGAACACGGTCGATTTGGATCGCTGCTTTAGGAGGCTATATGGCTAAAGATGGATTCTCTGCAGATAAAGGGATGACCCAGAATGCTGAGGTCGCTGGTTCAAAGCCCCAAGGTAGTGGGCTCTGAGTGCGGGTTTGTCAGTGCAAGGTTGCTGGCTTGAATAGGGGCATCGTTCACAGGATCCCAAAGCTTACCAGCTTGAGCCCAAAGGTCACTGTTGTGGACAAGGGGACACTGGCTCAGCCCTGGTCAAGACACTTACAAGAGGCAATCAATGTACAACTAAAGAGAAAGCAAGTACGAGTTGATGCTTCTCACTCCCTCCCTCCCTTCCTGGCTGTCTGTCTCTTTCTCTCTCAATAAAATAAAATAAAATAAAATGAATTCTCTATGAGGAGGGAATATGTATGGAGGCAGTTCTTAAGGAGAAATCTTCTATAGTATTCTATGTGCACAACAGTTACAGATGTGCGCCCAGGAGTGCAAGATCACTCACATATAAGCCAACTCTTATTGGTGAGAGATTCGACTGAGATCTAAAAGGGTTGTGAGCAGATGAGTGAAAAGCTTTAAATATATATATATATATATGACACTTTGAATTAGAAAATGTAATTTTTGCTCTAGGGTTTAGACTAAAGCAAATTCAAGAGTCCAAACTGTATCATTTATTGTGGAATTGAAAAATGCTTGTCACCCCCAGCCTCCACACATGACTTCCTTTCAGTGAATGAACCCAGTATGTATGGCTGACTTCCGTGAGTTTCTGGAGACGCACTGAGGAGTAAGATGTGCCTGAAGTCTTTATGTAATATTATGCAATATAATAGGGAAGATAAACTTTAAACACAATTTTTAAATTAAATAACATTTAAAAAAATTATTCATTGTTAGTGTAGGGAGGAAATTTATAGGGTTTGACTTTGGAAACCCTAATTCAAGAACTTTCACTTTTTAAAGAAGAAGACTCTTTACACCCAAAATTTAACCGAAAAAGGGGTACTTCTTTAAGTTCTTCATCAGTCTCCATTCTTTCTGTCTGTCTGACCTCAGAGAACCAGAGAGAACGCAGGGAGAGGGGAAATGGCGAATAAGACATCCTCACAGATCCCGGAAAACTGTGGAGTATAAGCAAATGCAAGGCTGGTGAATCTTTGAAGTAAAAGGGAGTTATGAAGCCACTCCACTTTAAGATGGTTTAATTAAAAGTTTCATTCATGGCATGGAAAGTTATCACTAAAAGCCTGTATTATAAACCGTGAGTGCCTATACCTTTGCCACAATGCAAAGCCTAGTGGGTCCACTCAAGCCGTTTTCTCTACATCCCACCACCTCCATTGTGCTAACTGGCTTTTATACAGCACTTAACCTCTATCTAGAAAACAGCATCTCTCTACCAAAATTATACTGTATTTTATATTTCTCATTTAGTGCCTATACCAGTGGTTCTCAAACATTTTGAAGTCAGAGCATATTTAAAATCCTACAAATAATTGTAGGTACACTATATATAAATTTATGAGAAATATGTTATAATAATTAAGTCAGATATTAAAGAAAAAAATATAAAGTCCAAGCGTGCTTTTATGGTGACTAAACGAAATAAATACGACAAATTAAATTTATTCTGACATTAAAAACCATTTTTATATTATATTTTTTGTTATGCTTTTTAAAATTTGTAAAAAAGAGGGGTTAAAAAATAAAAAACAACAAGAAAGTTATCTTTTTATATATATAGATACACTCTTAGTAAGATTTAGTAAATTCGGCAGGTCCCTGTGCAAATGTGTTAAGTTTTTTTATTCTTGTGTTTATGAGAAACATGAGCCTGATGTGTACTAGCGATTTCTTCAATGTTTGGGCATGTATTTGAAAGGCAAACTCTCATTTCCTCATCAATACATTGAAGTATTCCTCTCTTTTTATTCTTAATTGTGTTGAGGGTAGAAAATCCTAATTCACATAAATAGAATGTTGAAAATTGTAGTAAAATGTTCAAAGCTTTTTTAGATATTGCCACATATCCTTCTTTTATAGAAATCCAAAAGGTTTCAAGAGACAATTCCTTATGTTTAATCATCAATCCACAGTCAGTGGATATAGCTGCCAGTTCTTCTTCTTCTGTTAATGTTAAACCAAAATCACTTGAAGCTTCCATGAATGGGTATCTAATCCAATCGTATTGTTCAGTGTTAAGTGATGGAAAATGCTATAAATTAAATTCTGCCCATCAGCTTTCAAGTCCTATTTTATTTATACTTTTCATTTGCTCACTTCCAGAATCAAATTCTTCAATATCACACCTCTTTTTGAGAAATCTATCTATTCTATTTGGATGTATTTATTTAAAAATAATATAATGATGTGTTAATAATGAGTGTAATAATGATGTGTTAACAAAAAGTACAGTATTTTTGTAATGAAATAGTATGATAGAGTAACTATATTTATTTTTATATCTGGGCACATGCTGCAAACCAGTGCAGCTAGTAATTCCAGGTCCCGAGTGGGAACGGTGCAGAATTAAGAAAATATGGGGTCGGAAGGGCCCTGTAATTGCTACTGGCAAGAACAAAGTGCGCCCCAAAACCACATCTTTCTTTATTTAAGGAACAAAGTGGGCCATTAGCAAATCAATGAGATCTTTGATCATGTTTCTATGGCCACCCAAGAATTTTACCAGTGCAGAAAACCCCCACCATACATATCATCTTAACTTTACACCAAACAAAGGATAGAAGAAACTTGCCTCTAGTCTTTCTGGGGAACATGGGGGGTAGTGTAAACAATCCAGCACCACAGCTTAACAGCCTTTGCAACCTAATCAGGCAAGTGAGGTGGGGGGTTGGGCAGACTGTCAGCTTATAGCCAATTCCCCACACCTCTGTTCCCCAAAAATCTAAACTCCAAAAACCCTGTTGGTTTTTGGTCCCCAACAGGCACATATTTCTCTGGAATATCATAGGGCGCACCTGGAAATCTTCTAGGGCACACCAGTGCACCTTGGCGCACACTTTGAGAACCACCAGCCTATACAATGATCTGTTTCAGAAATGTAAATTATGTTCTAGTTTATGGCCATTATTCATGAATATCTGGTTTTATAAACAACATTGTTATAATACTTTGAGCTGTAGGAATAACCACTACAAATATAAGGGATATAAACAGGGCATCTGAGTAGCAGAGATTTGCTTTCAGGGAAAGACATCCTAAATTGCACTTTGTACTATAAAACAAAAAAAGTTTCCATCACTGAAAATGTCCTTAGTGCCGTGATGGCAAACCTATGACATGTGTGTCAGCACTGACACGCGTAGCCATTTTCGATGACACGGGAAGTATGGACCACATGCCAAGAAGTACGTTTTATCCTCAGTTCCTGCACGGCCAGGTGCAGTAGCCGAGGATAAAACATTTGCTGTAGTGTAGACACTCAGTGCCAGAGGTCTGTAGGCCAAAACAACAGAACTTTTGCACAGAGCTTCTAGTTCTGGGACTTCCGGTTAGGTCATTTTTCTTGAAGTGTCATACCACCCGAGTTATGCTCGGTTTTTTGGCAAATTTTGACACACCAAGCTCAAAAGATTGCCCATCACTGCCTTAGTGTGTCTTCGAGTGATGAGCAAGGCTTCCGCACTGAAGTCAGTTCTTCTCCCATTCTCTGTTTCTGTAGATCATACATACTTTGTAAATGCGTAAAGCTTGTATTAAACACTAGAACCTAACACAGAATAAAATAAATGGTCACAGCACAGAAGGTTATCGATACATGCGAATGTATTTACGTTGGGCAGAACCAGACATTCTGACTCTGTGTTTAGAGATGCTCATGTTTATGTTATAATAATGTACACACAGTAAAAATATGTGTATTTGGAGAGTGTTTCATTACATTTCTTTTTGCACCAAAGATAATTTGTCACATGGAAAAGACAACCTCTTATCTTCTATTTCCTGCCATTTCCAACACAAGGACTATTGTCATTATGCTCAGTGCTATCTTCAAACCAACTCACGCGTGGGCACTCTGCTGGCTCTTGAGCGGCCATGAAGTTTAAAAAAATAAAACAGTACCAACCAACCAACAAAAAACATTGTCCCTACATACAAGGACATGGAACTCTTTCAGAAAGAATGTCTTTAATGCACATGGATTGTTTATATTAAAGATAAAATGTAACCACACAAAGCAGTCTATGTCAAAACCAGTATGTGGGAAAGAGTTTCATGGAGCAAGGAATCTCAGACCATTCTTGAACAGTGGAAAGATGGAGTGGGCAAGAAAGCCATTGAATATAGGAAAAAAGGGAGGGAGGAAAGGAGGGAGGGAGGGAGGGAGGGAGGGAGGGAGGGAGGGAGGGAGGGAAGAAGGAAGGAAGGAAGGAAGGAAGGAAGGAAGGAAGGAAGGAAGGAAGGAAGGAAGGAAGGAAGGAAGGAGGAGAGAGCTTTTTCCATGTGAATCTTTTATGTCAAATCATTTTGTATTGATTTTTCCCAAATGTATTGATGAGATTCACTATCAAAACAATTCACCACGGAAACATTCTTACACCAGTATTGTTAACACTAAATTAACAAAATGTGTAGAAGCAAAGTAAACCAGGTACGTACACTCATCATAAACCTATACTAAACGGATGCCCGATTTACCCCCTAAATATGTCCCCAAATGACAAAGGCCACTTTACCTGACGTAAGGGAAAATGTGAAAAAGTCCAAGTCAAAGGGAAAGAGAAATTTTAACACACTACATTTAAAATATCTTTTGCCAATTTTACAAACTCAGGTGCAACCCAGCGATGTCCCCCTGGCAGTTGAAGGATTAAGGAAGAGATAAGTCCTGAGGTTTAAGCCTCAGGCGCTCAATTAATCAGCCTCTGATTTTGCCTATATCTATGTTTTCATAAACACTGTCATCTACCGGCATCCTGAAACAATATAATGTAGCTATATTTTCATCCATATTAAGTTCCATAAATCCTCATATAGCCAGCACAGTGTCCTATGCCTAAAATAGTTTTTCATTTATGGTAAGCACAAGATGTGAGCTTTTAGAATAACTCGGACAGGACCAAATTTAATTGGCAGTGTAAAAAATGTAATCGGGATAGTTCTTGTCCTTTGTATTATAGCAAAATGAGAGGAATGCAGGCTTTGGAATTGCTTACCAACTTATTTTTTTTTAATTTAGGTAATGTTCTTTTTACCTCTTTTAGACTGTTTTATAACCTTAAAAATTGAAGAAATAATATTATTTCCAGGAACTGTCGATAGTCTCCAAATATTCATTTTTTTTTTTTAGTGAGAGGAGGGGAGATAGAGTCCCACATGCACCCCGACTGGAATCCCTTCGGCAACCCCCATCTAGGGATGATGCTCAAAACAACCGAGCCACTGGCAGTAAGAGGAGAAGAGAGAGAGAAGGGGGAGAGGGATGGAAAGAGAAGCAGATGGTCACTTCTGTGTGCCCTGACCAAGGATGAAACCCAGGACATCTGCATGCCGGGCCAATGTTCTATCTACCAAGCCAACTGGCCAGGGCCTTTATATTTGTTCTTTTTTTAAAAAAAAAAATCCCAATGATTCAAGAGAGAGAGAGAGAAGCATCAACTTGTTCCACTTCGTTGCTCACTCATTGATTACTTCTCCTACATGTCCTGACCGGGGATTGAACTCACAACCTCAGTGCACAGGAATGATGCTATGTCCACTGATCCACCCGGCCAGGCCCTAATATCTATTCTTGCCTGCCGTACTAAGACGAGCCCTGGTTTTTGCTGAGTATATGGCTTCCCGGAATAAAAGCTATCATCCCCATACTCTCTGACAGTTAATTTCAGATGAAAGAGATGTAAATATCACATAACTGCTTCCCAGAATCCTTCTGAAAAGAGAATTTACAGACACCCTTGCCTTCCCCCTTCATCTCTTCCTCAACGTGACGAGCAGAATAGACAAGATGCTGGAGGTCTCGGACCATGAAGAAGAGAAGGACCACCTCCTCGGAGGAGTAGAGCAAGGGGCCGAGGGACTAGTCCCACCTGGCGGGCCTCTGAGGAGCGGAGTCACAGTGTCAGTCTGAGCTGTCCACCTTGACATGTTTTCATTTCATATACCATGTATCTTACTTAAGTAATAATTATTTTGAGTCTCTGTGGCTCACACTGAGTTTAATAGAAACCATTGCCTTGCAGGGTTTCTAAAGATTAAATACACAAGGAGCCTACCTAGTTCAGTGCCTGGTGAAGAATTGATATTGAATATTAGTAGCCACTCAGCATTTTCTTATCCAGATATTTTTGCTTGCCCAATGAGTGGCCCTCCAAAAACCTTATTTACAGTTCTGATGCCACCTAGGAAAGATCTTCATTCCTTAATTATCTAAAAATCAGCCTTCCTAAGGACAGCTACACACTAGCGTCTCTAGCCCGATCTGATTTCACAAACTGTTGAGAGCAGACCCTTCCAGATTAAGATGAATACTTTGCTACTGTGGAGTCTTCTCAGAATGCAATAACATGTCATTTTTCCCAGCACATAATTTTCATCCTATTTTCTATTTTTTTCCTCTTGTCGCTGTCAGCTACAACTTAGAAAACATCTTTAAATAGGGGCTGGAAGGGGTGGGAAGCACTGCAATGAAAAATAATTTTTATAGCACAAGCATCTGTGTACACAGTTTACAAAATGACCAAATTGTATCCTTTTACAGAGGCCCGTGAAACTGGGTTGGAGAGGCCTATGCCCAAATCTCCATGTAACTGAAATAGAGGGGGGGAAATGGCATATTTTCTTGTCCCAAAATGTGGATGTAATCTGTAGGTTTATTATTTTATTTTATTTATTTATTTTTGAATCTGGATAGAAGTGGTGATTGAACAACATTGCTAAAGACTAGAAGCCCCTGAATTGACTTTAAAATAATTAATTTCATGTTATATGAATTAAAAAATTTTTTTTCCATTGATTCAAGAGAGAGGTATGAGCTATACAGAGAGAAGGGGGGGCAAGATATAGAAAGAGAGAGCGGGAAGGGAGAGAGAGACACATCCACTCATTGTTCCACTTAGTTGTGCACTCCTTGATTGCATCGCCTACGTGCCCTGACCAGGGATCCCACAGCCTCAGTGCCCTGGGATGATGCTATACCCATTGAACCACCCAGCCAGGTTCCCTGTAATTATTATTATTTTTGTAATTATTATTTTAATGGAGGAAATTACACACATGTTCAATTCTACCTTCCCAGCTTCCCAGATCCCCATTTTTCCACGGAAGTTTTCCTTAGCTATCATGCACTGCATTACTTCTCTCCTCTCAGACACCTTGTAGGGCTTTGTTAGCATGCCAAGTTCTTTGGATCATGTCTTAGAGCTCTTGCCATGAAAGAGGCAAAATGCAAAGAGAGACTAAGGCAGAGAGTGATCTTCCAGGAGCAGGGGGTGTTACAGCAACGGAGCTCCCTGCCTTTGGCGAGCTCGCTCCCTCTTCATTACAGCCCGACACTCCCCTCCGATGGAGCCCTGCGAGGTGCACTTGTTAGCAAGCACACAACGTGACATCGGCTCAGGAAGGGCCCCCCAAATTAATCTCAGCCGGTACATTAGGAAACACTTGGCTGACATTTGCTGTCCCTGCGAGCCCTAATAAAGAGATTTTTACCTGTATTTGCCTATTCAACACTTCAGCTCCTCAACCAATTTTGAAAATTATTTCTGATTTATGGCTCTCTCTCAAGCGGGTGTCACCGTGCCTGTCAATTATGCCTCAAAGCAAATGCTAAGTGAATTCTGGCTGGTGAAATTAATAAGGGAAACCTTTACTCAAAAACCTAGAAAGAGGCTTGTAAAGGGGATCATTCAACCAGGCAAGAACTCGGTGGCTGCCTGTGATATTTCTAAGTGAGACAGAGGTACACGGAGAATTCAGTCACACCCGAGAGAGAAGTGTTTTTTCTCCTCTCAGCACTTGAAGTTGAGCCACTATGTAGAACAAAAGAGACCGTTGTGATGAAAGCTCTTCGTGGGTTCCCACCCTTTAGAAGAGGATCTGGGTCCTGCCCATGTTTTATTTAGAAAAAAAAAACAACACTTGTTTTTCTTCAGTTTGCTGATAGGAACTGTTCAATTTCAGTACAAACCCAAGAAATTGAAAGGCGTGGCATTGTTCTCTTTTTATTGTAAAGATTGCTAAAGTAGATGATGTATTTGTGGTTTATATGTTTCATAGATATTTGACACTAAGCGCATTCATGACTGACTGACTGAATGAATGAATGAATGAATGATTAAAGCCAGTCCACTCAGTCTCTGAAGTGCCTTATCCCTGTCCACATTTGTAGCAACTGGACCACCGGCCTTATGTCTCCGCACCCAAACCTCCTGGCCCCTCCCTCCTGTCCTAACATTTGCTTTGTTCTTATTCACCCAGGACCTTTGCACATGCTGCTGCTTCTACTAGGACTATTCTCTCTCTGGATCCTCCCCTGGAGAGTTTGAACTCATCCTTGACACCCAAGCTTATTCTGTTTTTCCCAGAGAAGGTTTCTTCTCAACATCTATGTGTTTTCATTCTTTATCCCCTTCCCTTTTTCTTCACAGCACTTTTTGTAGTTAGTATTTGGCCCCATAAGTGCTGTCCTTCCTAAACTTTAAGAAAAAAAAAAAAAAAAAGGCAGGCCCAGTGGTTCTCATTTGGTTCTGTTTCAATCCCAAGAAGAGGGCACAACCGTGGCTCATGACAGACTCTCACCAGTCACAGACGACAATGCGGATGATGGATGAGAAGTGACATTTTAAAGATCAGGCTGCCTCTGTAGGAGGCTTAGTCCATTACAATCTGAAAGGACACACGCCATATTTGTTTTGCTGTTCTACATGCAAAATATACGCCTAGGCTACATCCTCATATTATTGCAAGAAATAATTCATGCCATTTAAATATGCTACTTGCAGTAACATGATTATCACATAACATGTCCAGCTTTCTCTTCTGCTTCTTATTTTGTTTAGCTGTTAAATGCCTGAGCTCTCGGGGAAAACATAATATCCTCAAAGCTAGAGAATGACATCCACCTCATGCACGGTTCTTTCCCGAGTGTGTCCACTCAGGGTGCTCAAGGTTTTCTTCAGCCCAGCGTCATTTTCCAACAGACCGTCTGGCACTGTTCTTAGTCACTCATTTGACGAGCATCAGCTGAGCACAGACTAGACGCTAAGCACTTGGCGTGACCATGGGCTACCAGACTACCGGAGATGAGGGTGTCCTGTGTACCTGCAGGGAGCTCACAGTGACCGTTCCACCATTAGAGCACAGCCCAGTACTTCATTGATTGCACGTGTCTATATGCCTAAGGTAGAGATATCACTGAGAGAAAAGATCCCAGCCTATCATGGGCACTAGAATGAGCTCAGATCCTCACCCATGATGAACACAGTCAATGACAACATCATCATCTTGCCAGTGACTCACCTAGTCTAAACCTTTGCTGTCTCCCAAAGTTGGAGATGACCTTCCAGCGACAGATGTCCATGTCCAAGAATGTGTATTATCCGGTAAGCATTGAATGAATATCTATCGCATGACTAAATACATAATCTGATTATGCCACTGAATTACCAACTCATCCTCCAGACTGAACCCCCACCCCGAATCCTGGCAGACTGAAATCTTAGAGATTTTGACAGACTCCTCCAGAATAACTTCCCAACACTGTCTGGGTCAGCGTCAGCTTTAAAACGTGTTCTTTTAGTATCCGAACGGGGAGCCTCTGTTAACTTCACCCATCTCAGAGAGCAGAGGAATGCCGGGGAAAAGGATTACGGGACTTGTACTCGAAGCTGTGACAATCACCACGTCCTCAGTAGTTACGGCACTCCGCCTGCTACGTCTTACTTAACTTTCTCATCTCCAGTATCGCGTGAGGTAGCAGCCCGTTGGCTCCCTTGTTAGTCGTCGTGGCAATTGGTTGGCCTGTGTTCTTTCCTCCCAGAACGGAACTATGAACAAAGACCAACAGGCTTGCCAGTCCACCCTTCCAGTTCAGAAATGTGCCATTTTTCTCCTTGGCCAAAATGCCTCCCGGCTTCCCAGCCCGGTCCGAAGCCCTAACAAATCTCACATAGTTGATGTCAGTGATAAGACATCCCTTGTCTGACGCCCTCCTGGTATTGGTGGTAGACTTACTGCTCAGGATGGCATGAAATAGTTCCTGCGACAGAACAGGGGACTTTTCTATTATCAGAGGTACCAACTGCAAAGAAATAAAGTACTAGATCCACAGAAGGGGTGCTTCTTTGGGCTGCATGTCTTTGGAAGTGCCCTCGATGGTACAATCATGAAGGCAGGATTTCATTTCTCCCCTAGATACAGCGCCTGTCATAATGGCTTTCAAGATTTCACAGCGTGAACCCATGGTGCTCAAAGACCAGTCAGTTAGTGGCTCTAGATGATTGAGGAGAGATGCAGTTTAATAAGAGTGGCTTTAAGGATTTTGACTTTGAACATGGCTCAGATGAGGCCATCAGTATAACCATGGCCTTCCTCTCTCTGCCTAGACCTCTGTCTCACAAGGCTGCAAAATGAGACCAGCAATATTTATGGGAGTTGGTGAATTACCGTATTTCCCCATGCATAAGACGCACATTTCCCCCGAAAAATTTGGGGTCTAAAAACTGGGTGTGTCTTATACAGTGGTTGTGGGGTTTTTTTACTTGCATTCCTTGCTTTTTTGCGTGGATGATGAGTTGTATGAATTTTATGATGAGTAAAACTTGAGCTCAATAATTTTATGTAATACATTTTTTTTTTCAAATTACAGGCCCAAAAATTAAGGTGTGTCTTATACATGGGAGCATCATATATGGAAAAATACAGTATTGCGAATTATTGTATCTTTGCTCTTCTGGCCATTTCAGGATGAGTTTAAGTAAATGTGCTTATATTTTTCTCCTTAAAAATATCCACTAAAAGTCATGCAGAAGATTTGCAGTCTACATGAGTTAAGTGAGCAGAGTCGAGACTGTATTTTGCCTGGGAAACACAAGAAAGAGGCAAAGTGTGTCCTCAAGAAAGCCTAGAACTTAGCCAAGAGGACAAATTATAATCTTACTTGAAAATGTAGCCTTCATTTCAAAATCACTGAAACCTACAGAAACACTGAGCATTGGGAGTTACTGAAGTGAATATTTTCATTTATACCTTCTGTATTTATGTACAAATTGACAATAAATATAGAATACCACATTATTATTGTAGAACTGTGTGCTATAATGGCATTGTAAAAGTGTGAGGAAAATCGTATAAATATATTTCTAGTACTATAGTATCATTGTAAAAATGTGTAAAAATAAAAAATTTTAAAGACCATATTATCCTTTATTCTAGTACCTGATGGTAACCACTAATATGATCTTTTCTCATATAGAATATAAAATAAAGTTTCCTAATTTTTTTCACTCTCCCACGATAAGCTCTTAAGCTTTCTCTACTTTGAATATTGCATAATATAACATTGTATGGATACACCATAATTTATTTAATTAGTACCCTATTGTTCAATATGTTAGTTATTTGATTTTATAAATCAGGTTGCAAGAATTATAATTACTCAGCCAAAGAGGATTGGAGATTATTAAGGCTCTCGATTAGTAATTCTAAATTGCTTTCAACAACAACAACAATGTAATTTCAGGTGTGAGAACAATTATTTCCGGGGGAGAGAGTGTATACAAAATATGCAAAATATCTGAATCAGTGACCCTACTCTCCAGACCTCTGACTAACAAAGAAAGGGAAAATGAAAGAATTAAAAAGAAAAGAGGAAGGAAGCTGGAAGTATTTAAATTTCTGAAGCCTTCCCATTAATCAACTCACTTCACAATGAATGGCTCTGGTCTCATATCTGCCGACCAGTTAAAATAGCCAATCAAGTAGCATAGTCAGGGCGATCTGTCTCAATTTACTTGATCACCCATCTCTAGTGAAAATATTTTGGGTAAATTCCAATCACTAAATCAGTGGTTTCTGACCTTTTGATGATTGAGAATGTGATGAAAGCTATCGATTCTTCTAGAAAACACACACAAACGCGTGCACGCGGGCGCGCACACACACACACACACACACACACACACACACACACACACACACACGGAACTTTGCATCTATTATCAGGATCTGCACATCCCAGCAATGTTCTTACATTAATTCCTTCAAGTACGTAGAGACTTTTGATTAAGAAATTCTAAAAAAATCATTAGTTCATCTTCAAAACATTTGATAGGGGAATTAATGGCGGCAACCTTTAAATGCCACATCTGCATATCTTACTACTTTGCATTCACAGAATCATCAAATACTATTAGTGGGTGAAAAAAAATTGTAGAGACATTGAGTTAAGGGGGAGGTCTACATATTTTGAAGTATGGAGATTCTTTTGAGAACTCAATAAAAGCAATGGACCACCCTGGCTGGTTGGCTCAGTGGATAGAGGGTCAGCCTGGTGTGTGGATGTCCCAGATTCAATCCCCAGTCAGGGCACACAGGAGAAGCAACCATCAGTTTCTCTCCTCCTTCTCCCCCTTCTCGTCCTCTTTCCCTGTCGCAGCCAGTGGCTTGGTTGATTTGATCATCGGCCTCAGACAGGGTTTGCCAGGTGGGGCCCTGTTGGGCACATGCTGGAATCTGTCTATCTCCTCTCCTCTCACTTAAAAATAAAATCAATGGACAATTTTTCCAGAGATAAACACAGACACAATCAGCCCCAATTCTGCCAACCCTGACATAGTTCTGCTGGGTGAAATTGATGGGTAGGTTCAAGGGTCTTCTGAATTCTCCTCTCAGAGTCCTAGCTCCAATTCCCTGAGTTCTAGTCCCACAATCATCACTGTTGTACCAATGAGGAAAGTAACGTAAAACAATAGTTAAAAGATTTGTTCCTACTCATAAAAAGAGTCACTTAGCTATGCTAGAACTATAATCTATATTCTAAACTCCTTATTGGTATTATTTTCAAGCCATCTTACAGATCTTAAAATTGAATCAGAGGAGGGAAAGTTACTTACCATAACCATGCAATTCTGTGATAAACAGAGAACAAGTAAGTGACTGTATTCTAGGCTCTCAAGCTTCTAGACGGCTCTCTTCTCTTCACCAAGAAGATAACACATTTGTATTCAGAATATAAATTTTGGAAAGAGATCAGTTAACTGTAGGAGGTCAAGTTATTCAACTTATCGCATGGTTCCCTTTCACTGAAATCCTTTGTGATTGACTAGCTAGGAACTTCATGTGTAAGAGCTAACAGGTGTATTTGCATACCTGGGTAATTCACCGTGCAGATGTTAGTTTCTCAGTGAGCTTGTCCAATTTGCATTGGGAAATATGAACAGACTTCTCATGGGGAGCTTTCCCCCTTGTGCACTTTAAAATTTGACCCTTTCCAGTTCTGAAGTTGACAGAAATCATCTGGTTTAATTTTTGTGTGTGTCATGCCTACCACTGGCAAAGTTCTTTAAATAACTTGAATGCTTCTCTTGGTAACCCCCTCAGCCACACTAATTTGAAAAATATGAAAGGAAGATGTAAAAATGCCCTAGGTTTTTATTTACTTATTTATTTATTTTTGAGAGAGAGAGAGAGAGAGAGAGACAGGAAAGGGAAAAGAGAGAGGGAGGACAGAGTGAGAAACTTCAACTTGTATTTGCTTCACTTTAGTTGTACATTGAGTTGTTGCTGTATGTGCCTTACCCAGGGGACTCAGGCCAAGCCAGTAAACTTTTGCTCAAGTCAGCAACCTTTGAGCTCAAGCCAGCGACCTGAAATCATGTCGATGAACCTGCGATCAAACCAGCAACCTCGGGGCTTTGAATCTAGGACCTCAGTGTTCCAGGTCGACATTCTATCCACTGGTCAGGCTAAAATGCCCTGGTTTTAACGAGGTCTTTTGCATATCCTCGTTTCCATCTTGGTGACAGCAGTGCCAAGCCACAAATACTCAAGAAATCTGCCTTCTTGAAACCAATCTAACAATAAACCTGTTCCCAGATCATCGCTGCCAATCATTGTCCTCCACTCGCTCTGTTTGGTCATACCAGTGCTCGTGGAGTCATCAGAGGCAGTTTAATCAAGTGGTAGCTCACTGTGCCAGGAGCCCCCATCGTCAGACTTCATGAGAGTCAAGCCACAGAGCCGAAAGCTTATCTGCAGCTGAGCCCAAGTTCCTTTTTCTTTCCCACTAGAGACATTAAAGGCATCTATTTTCTTAAATGGACACTTTCTGTCACTCATGCAGTGGAAACAGTAACAATCCACGCAACAATGATAGCTTCTGTGTCCATTTCAGAGCTAACTTAGAATAGAGTGGGGAAGTATTTCTCAGGACCAAGTCAACAGTCAGCTACAGGAGGAGAAAAATGAGGGAGGTTTTAAGGATAAGAAACTCTTCTTTGTTCAGTTTAAGGTCAGCTCATTTTGCTGAGTTTACTAAAGTTAACACTAGTGTCTTTAGCCACTATATGCTTCTTTCTATAGCAATCACTGCTGCACACTATCTTCCTGTATCTTGAACTGACTCTCATTTTAGTGGATAAATCATCAACACTTAAGAGGAATACCATTCGATGATGGTTTCTTTCTTGACCAGATCACGTGATCTTTGGTGAAGTTTTTGTTGTATAGAAAAAGGTGAAAAAGAAGACAATCTTTTCTTTTCCATGTGGATCTACTTGTCACCACGTGTCCTACATCTAGTTATATGGGTTTAGACAGACACTAAATGGGCAAAATTAGGTGGTCAGATCACCCAAGGTTGGCATCCTAGTTATGGGAGGTTCCTGAATGGTTTCCCTTATTGAGCCTAAGCTAACTCATTCGTGTCAACGGAGGCAGTGAGGTCTCCCTTATACTTTGTGGGAAAACTTCAATGAGGAAACACAGAAATGCCTAGTGGGTTTGGGCAGCACGTAGCACAGACTCAATAAATATGGCTATTCCCAGTAACAAATGTGAATAAAATTATCAGGTTTTTCTTTCCATTTTCATATAAGCTTCTGATATATTAAAGCCAGAATCCTGGAATAACTGAAATAACAGACAAGTTACAGGTGAAAGAGAGAATTTAAGCTTTTCCCAAAAATCTGAAGATTGCCGTTAGTATTAATACCTATCAGCCTCCTCTTACAGCTGCAAGTGCGCAGGAGCACGTGAAACTCTGGAACTTTAAGTAAGTTGGACATAAAAGTCATCTTAGGTGTGGGGACAATGACAGCTTTCAGAGCATAGGTGACAGAATTAGTTTGGGGCAATGAGAAGATGCCATCTAATTTCATGGTAACAAAAAGAAATAAAATATTTCATTTATTTAATTTCTGAAAAAACAATCATTTATTTTTAACAAAAGAACCCTAAAATATAAGTTTTAGAGAGAGCATTTTTTACCAGGTAGCAGAATGACAATCTACACTAGCTCAAGCGCAATGGTTCATTTGAGCCCAGTTACATTCCATATTATCAAGCTTACTGCACAATATTTTAGTTGTTCAGATACTACTATATGAACATGTGTATATTTCCAAACTCAAATAAAAAAAAACAAGCCATATGCTTTCCCTCTTTTCTTTAAAAAATATGTACATAAAATAAATTGGGGTATGGATTTGTAGAGGACTGTTTACATTTTATTCAAAAATGTTTTTTTAAATAGCCAGGTGACACCTGAAACAAGTGCTTGGAAAACCCGTAAGAGACCCGGGTTCCCTTAGCACCCAGGTCCCCAGCCCTGGGGCTGGAAACTGTGGGCAAGCCAGCTGGTTCCAGTATGATTTTAGAGCTGGTGGACCCAATTAGCTGAATTTCTCCATCTGCTGGCGAGATTGTTGGTCTCGGCATAACGGACCATAATGCACGTGGTGGGTGTGGAGACTAGAAATAACAATCGGAGTGATTCAATGGAAAAACTAGTGGAAACTTCGTCTTCTCCACCACTTAGCCTCCACTCATCAATTCACTGCATACAGTCTTTCGAAAAGTTGAGTCTGATGCCCATTCAGAATTTATGGAGGCGGTGTCTACGCAAACAAGTATTATGCCATCATCATCGTCATCATTCTTACTACCAGTCTACAGAATGCCAGGAACTATGCTAGGTCTTCTGATACATGATAACAGTTCGGTCTCCAAGCCAAGGTATAAATGAAGGATCCCCCTTACAACTAAGAAAAAACAGACATTCAGAAAGAGCCCTTGCATTTAACAGTCTGAAAGAAGATGAAGATACTATTGTTCTTTTCATGCAAATTCTAATTTGTTACATTTTGCCACTTGTACGCATGGAGTGCTTTCCCCATCTAAGTCAGGACATGGCTGAGTGGAAAAAGACTCACTCTGTCCACCAACCTGGGTTCCTTTTCTTTTCTTTTCCTTTTTCCTTTCCAAGTGAGACGAAGGGACATAGAGAGACACCCTTGCATCTGCCTCAACCAGAATCCACCTGGAAACTCCCATCTGGTGGCCAATGCTTGAGTCAACTAAGCTATTTTTAGTGCCTGAGGTTGACACTCAGACCAACCAAGCCACTATGGGCAGGGAAGAGAGAGAGAAGGGGTAATGGGAGGAGGCAGAAGCAGATGGTCGTTTTTCCTGTGTGCCCTGACCAGGGATTGAACCCAGGATAGTGCTGGGCTGACGCTCTATCCACTGAGCCAACCTGCCAGGACCCCAACCTGGGTTTCACTCCCAGCACTGACGCCACCTACTGACTGAGTTCAGGCACATACTCAACCTCTCCAAATTTTATTTTACCTCCCATCTAAAGATGAGGAAACAAATACCTACTTTAGAATAAATATCTATGGCCTAAATCAAGCTTGGTATTCATAAACAACTTTATCCTTATTTGATGCTCTTATGACAGAAGACCCACAGTTACTGCTTTAAGAAAAAGAAAAAGAAAAAAAGAACTGGTTGTTGAGTATTTTAAGAACTTTCACAAAATCCCACTAATGTTGACTTACTTGCTTCAGAACGATAGACAGGCCCCACTACCATAACTTGAAAGGCGCTTGTGGAAAAGTCAGTCCACCCCCCACCATTAGGAGGTCCCAGTTCAAAGGAGGTCAGAAGCCACGGCTCTAACTTGTCCTCTGGGTGACGGTTGCAATGCTGCCTCTCAGTAACAAACTCGGTCCCCAGGGCCTGTTTACGACCCACAGGCCTGTCCATGCCCTTTCTGACAAATAAGGATGGATACCATCAAACTCCTCTCCCCAGAGGGCAGGGGTCCAGTTGGAGGTCTTTTGCCTTTTAAAGTGCAAAAGAATGCATAGTTTTTATGTTTGGAGACGATGTTTTTGCCAATTCGCACTTGGAAAGGCATAAATATAAAAAAGGGAATTTCCTTTCCTCTGAATAATTAGGAGAGAAAAATGTAGCTTTCAGGCACATCTGCTTCGGTTTTCCAGTTGTGTATTTAAAGGGAAAGGCTGTCAAAAGGAACCAGTCTATTGTGGGCGCCCACTGTAGAGCTGTTGTCCTAACTCGTTGGGATAGATATGTATGTTCACTGCATGCACAAACCCATGTAAAGGTCTTATTATGATTTCCATACAATAACCACAACTTATTTGTATTTATTTATTTGCATTGCATTTGTAATTGTTTTACTCGTATTTGTATTTGCATTTGTATCACTCGGGTCAAATAAATAATAATAATTTATGATGCATTTGTACTGAATGAGGACCTATATGTCTGATCCTTTATTTTAAAGATGAGAAAATTCAAGCAGCTTAAATGTCCTGACTTGGCAGCATATAAGTGCTCAGACTCACACAGTAGGAAATGTGACAGTCAACACTTTGGGGTCCAAGGCCCACGTCCCTTCCCACAGTGGAGTACTTCTTATCAGTGAGTGCCCAGCTTGTTAACATTGCTATCGGTCTCCTTAAATCAGAAAGCATGGTGGATGCTAAAAGAAATTTGGCTGATTTACTGTCTGTTATCTCCGCATTAATACAATATATTTCAAGCAGGATTTGTATCGACCTCTGGATGCAAGGGGTCCTCTGAGGAAGGATATGCTGGGTTTGGGGTTGGGTGAGAGGCTGGGTGTGGGGTAAGTGAGCCCGCTTCGAGCCTCCTAGTTCAGCGTGGGCTGGGGCTTTGAGGGTACAGAGGTCTATGTCATCCCACCACTGGTTATTCTGACTTTCGAGTTTTTTTTATTTGGGGTTTTTTTTCTTTTGTATTTTTCGAAGTGAGAAGCAGGGATGCAGAGAGACAGACTCCCACATGCACCCGACTGGGATCCACCTGGTATGCCCACCAGGGGGCGATGCTCTGCCCATCTGGGGTGTTTCTCTGTTGCAACCAGAGCCATTCTAGCATGTGAGGTGAAGGTCATGGAGCCATTCTCAGCGTCCCGGTCAACTTTGCTGCAATGGAGCCTTGGCTGCGGGAGGGGAAGAGAGAGATAGAGAGGAAGAGAGGGGGAAGGGTGGAGAAACAGATGGGCTTTTCTCCTGTGTGCCCTGACCAGGAATCAAACCCAGGACATCCACATGTCTGACGGATGCTCTACCGCTGAGCCAACCAGCCAGGGCCTGACTTTCACTTTCTTGCTGACTTTAAACACTGTCAGGTGCGACCCTTCCATGTACTGCCTCATTCCCTTGTAGTAGTGCAACTCTAGGGTTTCTTTGCTAACCTAGATGCTAGGCAGGGTCCCTGGGACAGATGGGAATATTAGGCACGTCCCGATGTCCACAGCCTTTGTTACCTGAACTAGCAGTCCCTGCTCCTTGACTTTGGGCGTAGTCATGCGACGTCCTTGCAAATTGGTTGGTTCCACAGGAGCAGGGGATGGAAACGTGTCTGTGTCATTGAGTAGGCCAGCCAGCATGTCTGCCATTTGCCATGAGGACTTACTTCCCCGGCATCATTTCTGCCCCTTCCGTTGGGACCCCAGAAGGATTATAAATGGAGCAGACCTGAGCTCAAGCGATAAGGAGGTGACAGCCATGCCCAGCTGCACTTGCTGATGGAAGCAGCCCGGCCCAGCTGAACTGAGCTGACCCTCCGCAGAACTGCAGACACTCAACAAATACATGTTTATTCTCTCCCCATGATTCTGCGGTGCCTGTCCGCAGTGATCGATGATTGATACAGACTCTGAATATATTTTTTGATGGGAAAGTAGGAGAGCTATAAAATGTGGAGCCAGAGTTGAGTCTAATGTTTATAAATCTAAAGAGTGTATTTATTAATTTTTTCTTTTATAGCTAATATTTATTCATGAGTTTTGGCAGTGACCTTTTCAGTATCTTTTCTTATTTATTCTTATTTTTCCCTCCTTTTTGTTGAATTTATTGGGGTGATGCTGATAACAAAATTATGTAGGTTTCAGGTGCATGTTTGTACAAAACATCATCTGTACACTGTATTGTGTGTTCACCCCCAAGTCAAGTCTCCTTCCATCACATCCATCCCCCCTCATCCCTCCTCACCTCCCCCAACCCCCAGAAATCACCACACTGGTTTTTACATCCATGAGCTTCTTTTCCCTCTTTAATCTAAAGATTTTTTGAAAATAAATGATTTCTTGGATATCTATTTGTTACTCTCCTCCTGTAAAAATTAAACTCCATTTAAAACAAAGCTTAGAATATGATCTTGTATGAAGAGATGAACAGAGATAGCTAGAAGTCACTTTCCCTTAGCATAATGACACCCTCAGCTGAATACTGAAAAACAATCTCTCACTGGTTCATTCATCAGCAAACTGCTATTTTTATTATTATTTTTTTAATTCAGTAAGACAGACTCCCACAATTGCCCCAACCAGGATCCACTTGGAAAGTCCACTAGGGGGCGATGATCTGCCCATCTCGAGTGTTGCTCCATTGCTCAGCAACTGAGTTCATCTTAGCAACAGAGGTGGAAGCCATGGAGCCATCCTCAATACCCGAGGCCAACTTTGCTCCAATCGAGCCATGGTTGCAGGAGGGGAAGAGAGAGAGAGAGAAAAAAAAGAGAGAGAGAGAAGGGAAAGGGGGTTGGGGAGAAGCAGATGGGCACTTCTTCTGTGTGCCCTGACCGGGAATTGAACCCAGGACATCCACGCACCAGGCTGACACTCTCCCACTGAGCAAACTGGCCAGGGACAGCAAATTGCTATTAAGCACTACTACAGAGCACGTAGTGGTTTCCTCTAAGAGTAGCCCAGGTGTGGAAGTGAACTCCCTGCTTAAAAGTGAGATAGAGATTCAAAGCAACAATTGGTGTCCAGTGTAATAAGAGGCTAGAAGGGCATGTGAATTGTGTGGAATTTGAAGAAGACTTTTAAATAACAAAAGCTTTAATGGATTATGTACTTATTGCAAAACCAACAGAGGTCCTAGGTCAAGTGTCCTGGAATGATAGTGGTTTTATTGGAACTTGTCCAGTCTGACTCCAGAGCAAAAACTCCATACCAGTATACCACAGCTGGAGAGAGGTTATAACTGAGCCTATTCTTGATAACTGTTGAGGGTTGTAGTGAGTAACCAGGTTGCTGGGTGGTCCTTTAGGGATGCAGCTAGTTGGCCAAATCTAACATTCAAGTAGCTGTGGCTATGCTGGCTTGGTTCTTAGTGGCATTATTGCAGGGGAGCAAAGCCTTCTCTTTCTGAGAATCACGCTAAATGGAATCAATTAACTACCTTGTCTTCTGTTCTTATTCACAAAGAATTCTGATTCAGCCTCTTTCTTAGGCTGGCAAGTAGAAAAACATGGAGAACTTTGAATTCTGTTCTTTTCTGATGGCTCTCTGGTTCTCAAACTGTCATCCACTTTCATTCCTTTTAGACTTCTATGGTATTGTGTCCCTTTGCTTTCTCATCAACTTCCTGCCTGCTCTTCCTTCATCTTAGATTCTCATCTTTCTTCTTATTTTTAAAAATCTGTTGATGTCCCTCTGGATTCTTTCTTTCTTCCTTTTTTGTTCCATGACTAATTTATACTCTCCCCATGCAACCATGGTGAAGCCACTTAACTACTCTATTTGACTTTTAAATCATCTTAAAACAAGTTTAATGTGATTGTTTTGATTAAATGGATTAATATATGTCAAGCACTTAGAAATGTCCAGAACATAACTAACATCAAGTAACTTTTAGCTATTATTCAATAACTGCCCAGAAATTCAAGTCTATATTTAAAACCACTTACTGTCCCCAGAGGTCCCATGAGTACCTTAAACTCTTATCCAATGCTGAACTCATATTTTTACTACAAAATCTTCCCCCAGGCCATTTTCCCTGAAAGACTTATATCACTGTTTCCAGATACAAAGCCACAGCCAGTTGTTGGCTGAGACTACACCCCCACCCTCTTCCTCTCCATTTACCAACTGTTACTAAGTCCTATTATTTCTACTACCCAATTATTCCCCTCCAGCCTGTCTCCTACCTTGCACCCTCACCAATGTTGTAATACAGGGCACATCTTTGATGTGAGTGTTGCATATGTTGGACAAATGGGGTCTGGATCATGACAACTAACCTTCTTTGACTGGGTCCACTTTTCTAGTGCACTATTCACTTGATGCTCAAGGTGTGTTTCGAAAAGACAAGCACTGCTCTGGCTGGTTGGCTCAGTGGTAGAGCATCAGCCTGGCATGTGGAAGTCTTGCATTAGATTCCTAGTCAGGACACAGGAGAAGTGTCCATCTGCTTATTCAACCCTCCCTCTCCCTCTTCTCTCTCTCTCTCTTCCTTTCCTACAGCCATGGCTTGATTGGTTTGAGTGAGTTGGCCCCAACTGAGGCCAAAAAAGCCATCTGAGGATGGCTTCCTGGTGCCTCTGCCTCAGACACTACAAATGGCTCAGTCACCAAGCAACGTCCCCAAATGGACAGTATCACCCCATAGGGAGTTTGCCAGGTGGATCCCAGTTGGGGCACATGTGGGATTCTGTTTCTCTGTATCCCCTCTCTCACTTAAAAAAAAAAAAAAGACAAACACATTCACCTCACTCCTCTGCTTGAAGTCTTTCAATGTTGTTAATCAGCTTCAATGTAATGTCGATTTGTTTAGCCTAGTTCACAAGCCGCCTCTATTTAAACACTGTTCTCTACTTTACTGGCTTAAACCCCTACTGATTCCCCAAAGTGTCCCACAGCTCAAACTCAACTACTTGCATTTGATCATTTGCATTATCTTTCAAATCCCCCTTTCCCACCAACCATGTGGACCCTAATTGGAGACTTTGAAGTACAGAGCTCAAATAAAAAAGTTCTAATATGGCTGATAAAAATAAATTCAGATAAAAGAAAAAAAGACCTAGCTTTATTAAAACTCTCAAGAGGAGTTAAATAAGATAACTATACAAAGTCAAAAGTCCTTCTGGCTTGTTGTAATCTTTTCACTAATATTTTTCCCCATTTCATAGATAACTTCTTCAGAAAGTCCATCTGTCATTTTCCCCCCTTTTCAAAAGCTTAATTCACATTAGGACTCCATGTGGCTATTCCTCTCCCTACGCTATTTTAAAATAATCTGAATTTGGCTATTGCAATAATGCATCCAATTTTACTTTTTTAAATCACAAATAGATTTATTTTTTAATGAATAATATCATTTGGTAATCTTCATATTTTTTCTGTGTATGTGTGTGTACACTTGCATTTTTAAACTTTCAAACTATACATTTATAATATTTGTAATAGAAAAATGTGTCAGCCCTGGCTGGGTGGCTCAGTTTGTTAGAGTATCGTCCTGAAGGTCAAGGTTGCCAGTTTGATCCCTGGTCAGGGCACATACAGGAGCCACCAATGAATGTCCAACTAAGTGGAACAATATATGTTCCTGTTTCTCTCTCTTTCTCAAATCAATAAAGAAAAAATAAAATAATCAGGTCTATTTTTTTAAAGAATGAAAAGAAAAAAAATGTGTCTAAAAAACGAAACAATACCAAGCAGTCAACAACTTATAATATGTGATGGAATCTGCAACATGTTCTCTTAGCATCAAACACTTGAGAACTAAGAGTTACTGAATGCCAACGCGGAGACACCTGCTGGTTAAACGGGTACCTCCCTGCAGACCTCCCGGGGATTTGCTATATACTTACCAGATGTAACTGGTAGATTTTCCCTCTGGCCCAAGGAACCCAACCATTGATGAAACGCACAGTACCATCAACATACGACTTTGGAACTTGTTCCCACTCACTGTTGATAGAATTATTTGAACTTAACTCAGTTTAACAAGATTGGAGGAATCTTCCCACATCTCGCTGTGCATAATTTGCAGTTTCTCATGCTTAGCTCCCAGCACACAAGGTTTTCTCTGTCTCTCCCTTTCCCCAGCCCGTTCCCTGGCTCTATTCCTGGCTACCACTCTGTTTACAGTTTAGGGGACAAGACAAAAACCGGGGTACGGAAAGAGTGAGTGGGATGGGGCTAACTTGACGCTGTCTTTTAGGAAATGAGCTATAACTGTAACATTTGCATCTGGAATTTTTTTGGAGCTCGAACCCCCCCTCCCCATCTTATGTTATGTGTGAATTCCAATGCAGTGATTCACCCTGACATGGGAGTTCTCTGCTTCTTCTAGTCTGCAAAAAAAAATGCGAGAGAATGACGGGAGAAGTGTCTCATTCTTTATGATTTCTCTAAGCAATCTTTTGTTGTTGGTTTTTTCCTTTCCCGTAGCTGGGAAAGAGATTTTTCCGATGAGAAACACTGCACTTATGACATAACAACAATTCCATGTTTCACAACCCGGCTTGCTCTTCCTGCTGCCTTCACTCTTCCCCCGCCTCCATTTCTCACAATTCAAAGTAATCGTGGGATTGCCTAGGACAATCAAGCTTTGGAAAGAGGAAAATGGCACACTCTGGCCTTGATAACCCTTCAGGAGAACAAGAAACAACTCTGCCACTGACTCCAATTTTAGAGTTGGATTCAACAATAAGAGCGAGTAGAAGAAACACAGGAAAGCAGATATGTGTTTTAAAAATCATCCGCAACCAGAAATGTTTATCTAGACACACGAGACTCCGGTGAGATGTCTATTATCCCCTCCTTGCATATATATATAATATAATACTTTATATATATATATATATATATATATATATATATATATATATGGGTAGAATAGCCCTTATCTATTACCTAAGTATTTTTACAACCCTTTTTTGGAAAGGTCTTCATGGTCACACGTACCTTAAGCTGGAGAGGAAGGCAACTGATTGCATATTTTTTTTAACCAAAATAGTTTCTGTAGAACAATGCAAATTGTATTTATATCATTGCTTGCAAAAATGAAGATAAATGGAATTGTCACAGCCTTAGAATTGGAGTCGAGAGTTGCTCTGTTTAGTGGGCAAGACGCACATTACATCACCCAGATAAAGTGTTGTGAAAAGGTCAAAACTAAAATTGCTAAAGCAAGCCATCTATCCAGAGGTTAAATATTTTGCATGATAAGATATTAGTATCTGTACACAGTTTGATTCCAAGCAAGTCCAAGGGAGTCAGAAGAATGTGCTGTCCTTAATTTACAGTGATGCTATTGTGGATAAAATATTGCAAGAACATTTTCAATCTACCATGTCACCTTTCTAAATTTGTTAGTACTATGCATCTCCCACCAAAACTCCATTTCTTCCTCCACTTCTGTTGCAGTTGGTATTTGTTTCATAATAGTAGGCTTCTCACTGACACCCTACTCTCAGCTGAACTTCTCCAGATCTTTGTACAACCACTAAACCTCTTCCTGTGCCTGAATTGATTCAACAGATGTGTGAGAAATTGTTTAATTAAAAGTTACAAAAACCCAATTTCAAAGTATCGAAATTAATAAAGGGAATTTATTGAGCCATGCAAATGCGGACTGGAAATGGCCGATACAGATAGGGCTCTGAAGCTACCACGTAACGGGATAAAATCAGGACTGAATTACTCTCTCCATTTCTTGACCTTGATTAATTATTCTTGCTCTATTACTCAGATAGGATCTCTGAATGTAGTGACAGGACAGCCAGCTTCAAGAACCCTGGTGCAAAATCCCATTCTAATAAACCACCCCATTAGGAAAATAAGAGGTTTTCCTTAACAGTATGTTAAGAAAAAAAAAACACTTGGGAAAAATTATGGTTAGTTCTGCTTGGATGATGTTCCATCCTTGAATAATTAAGTGCTATGTGGAGAAGAAAAATACTTTTCTAATTCTGACATGTGAGTTAAGAAGCCAGGACTTTATCAAATGTTTAGCACAGAATAAAAAAAAATAAAATGAGCGCCTTGGAGGTTTTCT
Organism: Rhynchonycteris naso; assembly: GCA_037038555.1. Taxonomy (NCBI): domain Eukaryota; kingdom Metazoa; phylum Chordata; class Mammalia; order Chiroptera; family Emballonuridae; genus Rhynchonycteris; species Rhynchonycteris naso. The sequence goes on from CM072999.1 coordinate 216,645,915, forward strand.
CAATGGATAGAGCATCGGCTTGCATGTGGACACCCAGGGTTCGAGCCCTGGTTGGGGCTCACCGGAGAAATGACCATGTGCTTTTCTCCTCCTCCCTCTTGCCTTTCTCTCTCTCTTCCCATCCTGCAGCCAGTGGCTAGGTTGATTAGAGCATCACCGCAGACAAGGGTGGCCAGGTGGGTCCCAGCTGGGGTGCCTGTGGGAGTCTATCTCTCTGTCTCCCCTCCTCTCACTTAAAATATAAATAAATAAATAAAATGAATAGACAAATGGCAGAACATGACAATATGAGAAAAAAGACAGTAAATATAACTGGCAACAGTAACAATGTTCCCAGTGTCTCAGGCACTCACATTATGTTGCACACAGTTTAACATAACTATTACATTTAAGGGGACAAAAAGCATAATGGAAAATATAGGCAAAGAGTGGGAAAAAATAAAAAATTAAAAATAAGTTTGACTAATAACAAAACTGATTGGTTATTAGAGATTGAAAACAGCTAAAGAGAATTAATACACTGAATGTTAGTTTACGACTTATGCAGAATTAAGAACATATAAACAAAAAATTGGAAAATATGAGAGAGTAAGACATTTAGCAGACACAAAAAGTTACAAAATGTGAGTTAAAAGAACAGAAAAAATGAATCAGAAAATATTGTTAAAGAAATATTAGCTGAGAATTTTCAATACTTAGGAATGATGAGCCTGACCAGGTGGTGGTGCAGTGAATAGAGCGTCCGACGGGGATGCAGATGACCCACGTTCAAAACCCCGAGGTCGCCAGCTTAAGCGTGGGCTTATCTGGTTTGAGCAAGGCTCACCAGCTTGGGCCCAAGGTCGCTGGCTTGAGCAAGAAGTCATTTGGTCTGCTGGAGCCCCAGTCAAGGCAGATATGAGAAAGCAATCAATGAACTGAAGTGCCGCAAAAAAGAATTAATGCTTCTCATCTCTCTCCCTTCCTGACTGTCCTTCCCTATCTGTGCCTCTCTCTGACTCTCTCTGTCTCTGTCACAAAAAAGAGTGATGATATAGTATAGGATATCAGTATAATATTTATTTTAATATTAGTGTAATAGAATAATATGTATAGTATAAGTAGTATAGGATATGATTCATGTGGAAAAAAGACTACAAATGGAATTTCAGAAATGTGGTAACAAATAAAAAGCAACAGCAAATGATGGTAAGGATGTAGGTTAATATAAATGATTATAGCATAGCAAACAAAAATAATATATTTAAAAATATAAATTATTAAAATACACAAAAAATACATATAAAAGTTGGAAGGTAGGAAAAATAAAGATAAAATGCTTTAAGTTCCTTGTATAGTCCCAAAAGAGGATAACAGAATTCATTTTACCTTTAAAAATCAGTCATAATGACCTGACCAGGCAGTGGCGCAGTGGATAGAGCATCAGACTGGGATGTGGAAGACCCAGGTTCGAGACCCTGAGCTCGCCAGCTTGAGTGCAGGCCCATCTGGCTTAAGCAAAGGCTCGCCAGCTTGGACCCAAGGTCACTGGCTCCAGCAAGGGGTGGCTCGGTCTGCTGAAGGCCCACGGTCAAGGCACATGTAAGAAAGAAATCAATGAACAACTAAGGTGTCGCAACGGTAACGAAAAACTAATGATTGATGCTTCTCATCTCTCTCTGTTCCTGTCTATCCCTTTCTCTGATTCTCTCTCTCTGTCCCTGTAAAAAAAAAAAAAAAGAAAGAAATCAGGCATAATGTGATCTCTATGGCAAATGTGGAAAAATGATAAAAGTTACCATTTTCAAGCTACTAGACAGAAAAACTGGATTAGAAGAAATAATAACTAATCAAAATAGAGACACAGGAGTAGAGAATAAAGAGCATGAAATTAGTATCAGAAATTATATTAAGTATAAATTGACCATATTCTTTAATTAAAATACTTGAGTTTGCTGAACCACTCAAAAGCAAATTCTGTGCTGTGTACAGGAGGCACCTAAAGAATAAGAGGCACCCCAAAATTTTAAAGCAGTAGGAAGGAGGAAAGATGCACTATGCAAACATTAAAAGACATTATTATGCTATACTAATACAGTAATACCTTGGTTTTCATTGACTTCCGTTATCGTTGGTTTGGGTTTTCGTAGATTTTTTCTGGGAAGAATTTGTCTCAGACTACATAGGTGTGCCCACATGACCTTGCTGTTAATTTTGCGTAAACAAAGGGCGACCCACAGGCGTTCCTTCTCCTGCTCAGCGTGGTGTTGTTTCTCCTTGTGTGAGCATCATCCCGCGCGTCTAGCCAAACAATTCCATTGCTTCCCAGTGGTTATGTGCTTTTTGTATTGATTGCAAGTGCAAATACTACAATTAAATTTAAGTAATTACTGCATACAGTAATTGGATTTACATTAATTCACATGAAAATAATTGCTTCGTTTTTGTCGGTTTTGGATTTAGCCAATTGTTTTTGGACGGATTATCAACAAAAACCTAGGTATCTCTGTATATACAGAGTAGACTTTACAGGAATATGAATAGAGATAAAGGAGGTTAATTCACGATCATAAAAGTATTAACCAAAGGGATGCTATAAAAATATAAAACAAAACTATCAGAATCACATGCAAAATCCAGCATCATGGGAGCTGAATTTAACAATTTTTTTCTTAGTAACTGATACTAAAACAGGCAACAAAACACAACAAAAAATCAGGAAGAGTATAAATAGTTTGAGTTATATTATTCAAAATCCTGACAAGATTTTGACAAAATTTGTCCATTTAGTACATCACAAGCCTCAACATAAATTTTAGAATTTAAATTATGTGCCCAGGTGTGATATCTCAGTTGATTAGTGCGTCATCCCAAAGCACAGGTGTTGCCGGTTCGATCCCCAGTCAGGGCACATATAGGAGGAGCAGATTGATGTTCCCATATCTCTCTCCCTTCCTCTCTCACTAAAATCAATCAATAAATAAATGTTTAAATTTTTTTAAATTTAAATTTTGTAACATAAGCTTCTAATATAATGGTCTGAGTCCGCAACAAGAAAAAATAATAAAACTTCCCCCCACCCCAAGACTTTATTATGAGTCTGAGCATCTTCTATTACTCTTGCTCATAGTAACTCTCACTGACTGAATTTCCTTCCATTCATTTAAGAGAAACTTCCTCAATGCTAAGCCAAGAGTTCCTAGGAACTTGGTTAAGGCTCTACGATTTGTTTTACTTGTGTTCATTTGCAAGAAGGAGGAAGGAATAAAGATAGGATGTCTTCAAAGAAGGTATTCCTTAGAAAAATTGCTTTTGCAAACTTTGAAAGAAGCGTTGGCAGCCTTTTAATGGGTGCTAAAGGTGGAAATTTCAAAGAACACATCTCCTGGGCTCTGACGTCATTATTTGCAAAGTCCTGAGTTGGAAAGATCATGAAACTCACAGTGAAAAATGTTGTCTCCCTGACCACAGAACCACACACACTCCACTGTGGTTTCCTTTCCTTACTGAAATGCAGAGAAGTGAGGGAACCAAATATGCAAATTGAAACTCAAACATAAACAAGGATTCCATCCTGCCATGGGATCCTCAGGGGAAGTAAGTCCCCGGGAAAGTAAAGGCTTGTGTGAACTCCATGTCCAGCGGAAGCCAGCTACAAAAAGAGTTTAGCTGTCCTTCTAGAAAACAAAAATTAATTTGCTTTGGCCAAATTAAAATTAATTAAAATTATGCAATGTTACCCTGGTGTTAATTTTAACAGTAAGGTTGCTGTGATTTAAGGCTACAATTAGTTCTAGTGTTTGAAAGAGAAGCCCTGTAATCGAGACAGGACATTTTAATAATCCTGGTTATAAACATTTAATACATCATCTTTAGGGACTCACAAACACATTGTAATTAACTTTTACAACTGAAATAAATCAGATTGCATTAGCATATTGCAAAGGAAAAAATAATTTGCATGATTGAAACCAGCTTCAGAAAATAATGTGGGACGGGCTTCATGCAAACACCAGCCCAACTTTGTACCAGGTTTCTCGGATGGGGATTATTTTGAATGAGTACAGTTTCTTTGGCTAATTATAACTTTTACCATAAAAGGAAACATCCTGGTTCTAAAGCAGCAGCTAAAGTCATTCTGTGGTCAGCAGGACCACATCCAAGTATTGTAAACTAATTGGGAAATACTCAAATAAAAGTATAATGTGCATTTTCTCTGCAGCTACTTCTTCTCTACGAGTGAGTCATTCGGGCAGGAGAAAAGGATGTTCACTGATGTGTTATTCGTGTCTAGTGCTAAAATCATTAGCAGGAGGAGGGTTGCCAATGTTGGGCTCCATTGTTCTTATACTCAGCGTCTACTGTTTCATAGAATGCCATCCCCCTTCTTGAGTGCTTACGCTGTGACTGCTAAAATGTGTTCACTTTGGAACTGAGCAGATAAAATAAGTTTTTATTAAATACTGGGGGCTTGTTGGCTCAGGGGATAGAGCATCAGCCTGGCATGCAGACATTCAGGTTCGATGCCATGTCAGGGCACACAGGAGAAGCAACCATCTACTTCTCTTCCCCTCACCACTCCCCCTACTCTCCCTCTTCCCCTCCCACAACCAGTGATTTGGTTGATCCAAGTGTTGGCCCCAGGTGCTAAGGATAGCTCATTTGGTCCAAGCATCAGCCTTAGACAGAGGTTGCCAGTGGTATCCCAGTCAGGGCGCATGCGGGAGTCTGTCTATCTCCCCTCTTCTCACCTAAAAATATATATTTATATATTTGCTATTACTTTTACCAAAGAGGTTTCAGGTAAACTGAACCAGCTAGACATACTATTGACCTTTTGGCTCTAGTCATTGTGTCTAGTGAGTGAATACTGATGCCCAAGTACTAGTTAAAAGTACAGATTCTGTCGTTGTATTCCCTAGGTTTGCATCCTCATTTCACTGCTTAGTTACTATGTGACATCGGATCTTATGCCTCAGTTTCTCCATATATAAAATGAGGGTAATAAAATGTGTGTCTAAAAGTGTTCTTGTGAAGACTAAATACAATAAGGCACGCCACTTATCTTGGAATTATGTCTGGAACATAGTAAGCATTCCATAAATTAATGATGACCACTGTAATTATTATTTTGTTGGGCTATCCTTAAGTCAATGCATAAAAGAAAAGAAATAACCTATTCATTGCTATTTGGGAGCTAGTGACCTTCCTGCATGGAATTTACCCAGGCCTTCTCCAAATACACTATCAATATATGGCCCCTGCCTTTCCATTCATTTATTGGATAAATATTGTGCCTCTACTATGTGCAAAACATATTTAGATTTGCAAAAGATGGTGTGTGTGAGACTTGGCACGGAAGCCGTACTATACAAAGCAAAGTCTAGAATCAATCAATGGGCGAGACACCTCAGCAAGTTATGAAAGAAGAGTGGGGGTTGTAGCCAAGTTCAGATTGTGGTGTGCAGCCAAAGCAACTAAAGCCATCCCCCGCCGCCCCCCCCCCAATATAACAAATAAAAAGAAACTTCCCAACTAGAGCAGGACAAAAGTCAACATTTATGGCTTAATCTTTGCTCAAAACTACAGAAGCTGGGCAAGGCATGCAGGTGAAGATATGAGCAGCAGCGTTGAGGTTTTATCCCCAGGACAATTCTGAAAGGAGACCTTTCTCCCTGCTGGATCGGGTTCATGGTCAACACCTACACAGTCTGACACCATTGTGGGAGCAGATGATCCCAGGTGGACAGGACTGAACAATAAGTTAAAGCTGGGAATCAAATGAGACAGAGATAGATGAATTTCTTTTAGGCAGAGTTTTACAAAAGAGAAATAAGTAGTTTTCCTTCAAGGAAGTTTTTTTATTTTTTTACTTTTTATTGATTGACCTTAGAGAGAGAGAAAGAGAAACACTGATTTGTTGTTCCACTTATTCATGCATTCACTAGTTGATTCTTGTATGTGCCCTGACTGGGGATCGAACCCACAACCTTGGTGTATCGGGACAATGCTCTAACCAACTTAGCTACCTGGTCAGGGCATCAAGTATTTCTATTTAGATTTCCATTTCATGTGAATTCTAGAAATGGGTGATGACTGAACTGGAACTACAATTCCCTCTTAAGAGCTCTTCATTTGTCTCTTGCTTTTGCCAGAAGAAGAGGGGTCATACTCTGCCCATGTTGCGGGAAGTAGCTGGGCCCTTCTAATGGGAAACTTCTCATTTCTCCTGAGGCTATAGTTTATTGACTTGAAAGAGCAGTAGCTTAATTAACAGAAGAAATGAAGCCTATTGCATAATTAACTAGACATTTACCTAAAATCAATAATCTAATTGCCACACCTACATAGGGGATAATGTTCATCGTATTGAAAACAATTAATTTATGTCTACGTGTTAACAAGGTGATTGTGGTTTGTTTTAGAGGCTAACCCGATCTGTAAAGTGATAATTTATTGAACAATCAATTAATCTTTTTAGCACTGCAAATATAAACAAGCAATGAAGAACCACATGGCAGTGTCTATTTGCTTATGAAAGGTCACGTTCCGTGGACACCCATCCTGGGTCCTATCAGCACTAAGATACAAAGGTAATGAATAAGGTTTTATTTTAGCATATTCCTTTGGACATGTTACTTTCATGGGAAGCCAATGGTATGCAAAACATTTGTAAATACCCAGAGCCCCAATTTAGACCTGTATCCTGTCTTTACAATGGATTCCTAATATACTTGTGTTTCTCTTTTTAATACACATTAGCCTGTTCCAAATGGTTTTGATATACTCAGCTATATATATACTCTGGGCTTTTAATCTAACAATGTGAAGAATTGTTTCATATCTTGGAAAATGAATTACTGCATTTATCTAAGAATAAGGGTCAGTGTCAAAAAACTTTAAGGTTGAGATTGAATGAAGTCTCCCACAGTCTACAGACTTGTCCAAAATTTAATCTTTTTACCCAGCACAATTGGATATGAGACTTCTGAACGTATAAGTCATTTCCTGTGTTGTAACTGTTCTCAAGCATTCAATTTTTAAAATATTGTCATATCTTAATATGAATTTTCTGGCAGCTACCCTCAAACTTGCCTATCATTTAAAAAATATTGATTGATTGATTGATTTTAAAGAGAGAGGATAGGGGAGAAAGAGAGAGAGAGAGAGAGAGGCAGGAACATTGAGCTGCTCCTGTATGTGCTCTGACCGGGAATCGAACTGGTGACCTCTGCACTTTTGGACAATGCTCCAACCAATGGACGTATTCAGCCAGGGTGCCTATCGTTTAAATTCAAGTATTTACACACAAATTTTTCAATCCACTAGAAACAAACACTACAATGATTACACAATATCAGCCTGTGTCTAGGAAGAAGAAACAATTTAAGTATCCATTAAAGTTTCAAAGACTCAAGGTCTTACAAACTTTGTAATGACTATGTAGTGAATGGCAAATGCCGAGTGTGATTATGGAAAACACAGTGCACCAAGATGATTAAATAAAAAGAAATTTCTGTTTCTGAACAGGGGTACTTAACACAGATTTCTAGTGCAGGTTTTCTTCACCTGGGGTTCTAGAACAGCAGGCCCAGGAAATCGGTTGGACAGAAGTTGCATCTTTACTTTCACTCATTTCTAACTGGAACGTTGCATTCCTCTCATTATGAATATGGATGACACACCTCAGAACAGTGTTCACAATGCCTATGATGTGTGATTGAGACATATCACAGGTATATATATTCATATCACATTATCAATGTCGTAGATACCTCACAACATCATATATGCTTAACATGTCTCTAACATGACAGGGGGTATGAGACTCACTGTCAGATCTTGTTATTTACTATGTTGCAAAGGTACATGTACATTGCAGTGTCACAAGTTTGTCTTTTTAACATTTTAATGCTCTGTTTAAATATGCATTGCATATTATTCACTTAAAATCATTTGTTCTGAGACAGGTTCACAGGCGTCATCAGACTTCCAAAGGAATCCGTAAGCGGATTTCTTCAGAAAGATCCCCTGCCTTCCAGCCTCCATGGAAAAGACTGAGCTCAGGGTGTTTGTTCCCTACCCGCCCCAGGCAACCTTGTTAATGGCCCCAACCCTGAGCGTGGGTTCTGACTCTGTCCTTTCTATTAAAGCGCCATTACTAACTACCAAGACAACTCTTACCAAATAACACCTGCCCTGAGTCTTTTGCGCATATGTGAACCCTCTGAATTAAGTGTTCTACAAATCATGATTATAGGAATGGATATAACATTTATATCCATTTATATCCATTTAACAGAGGCAAAATGTAGCTTAGAAGGTAGATGAGCCAGTTTTCCAAAATTTCTGCTTCTGCCATATACTAACACCACGAATCACACTGTTTTTTGAGAGAGAGAGAATAAGATCACGCACGTTTATGGATCCACGCTGTCGCCTACAGATACAGGCGGATGAACCATGTCATCATTATCGTCTCATGTGGTGTTCACATTGCAGCCTCCATGTGGTGGTATATAGTGACTATCAGATGCTTTTTGTTGCTGTTCAAGACAAATACAGAAGATGAAGAGGGGAAGGCAAGGCACCATGTAGGGAGTGAAAGGAATGTTTTAGAATACAGGGTAGTTTCACTTACAGCTACTCCCCCCCCCCAATGCAGGAGCCGTCAGCATGTCACGAGTTCCTCTTTTTAGGTGGAACCTTCATGCTAGGTACTGAGGAGGCACCGAGGTGGGAAAGGCTATTCCTGCCTTCAAGGGGCCCTGGGTTGAGTGTGGGAGTGACACCCCCTGAAAACTACTACCTCAAATAAAAGGCAAAATGAAGAGCAGAGCTGACCTGTACATACTGCCATATGTGTTCATCATGAGATCCCTTCTCATGATATGTAATTTTATATAATTTTATATAATATATAATATAAACTATCTATATTTATATAAAATTATATAAATACATATTGATTTATATAAGTTTTTGAAAATTTAGAGATACATTTGGAATAAGGAGAGAGCATCACATGACTTTATTTCCCATATTTTCAGAATTTCTATGTAATGGGTGAAAATAATGCTGTCTTCCTACTGACTTCCAATAAGAGAAACTTTTTTTTGAGACTCATTTTTCTAATTAACTGGGGAGAATTTTTTTAAGTTATTATTTAACTATTTTCACATATTTTATGCTCATTCCAACACAATTTAAATCATTTAAATACTTTCGGCCATTGAAATCCCTGTTGAAAATGAACATCCTTCATTTCTCCTTGAAGTCTCTACAGTCATCTGCATTGACTCGATTGCTACTATTGTCCATGTTATGATCTTCCTTTTTATAAGAACACACTCATTAGGATGCCCTACAAGGGGTAAAGACTAATGTTTTAACCTGGATTTGGCTAGCAGCTCAGATGGGTCCTTCAGCACTCGACGTTCAGGATGTATACTGCACTGAGAGATATTGCAATATACCGTTTCCCCGAAAATAAGACCTAGTGCAATTTTTTTCAAGTTTAGAAATATAAGGCCTCCCATGAAAATAAGACATAGCACGTCTTTAGGAGCAAAAGTTAATATAAGATACTGTCTTATTTGGGGAAAAACAGGGTAGATTGTTGTACATGGAAATAGAGTTACAAGAAATTCTTGATGGAATTCAGTTTGGCTGGTTATGCTGATGTTTGTGATGACATGACAACAGTACATTAATAAATGTTGATATTTTGTTCAACAGTAAATGTGAATTCTTGTTCATGGAAAAATAAGACATCCCCTGTAAATAAGACCCAGCGCGTCTTTAGGAGCAAAAATTAATATAAGACACTGTCTTATTTTCAGGGAAACACGGTAGTTCAAGTAATAAAATATAAGAAATAAGGTTCCTAGTGACAGATCAAAGTGAAATGGAAGGCCCCCCATGCTCTCAGCGCTAAGTTCACAATAGAGGTCAGGCACAAGCTGAGCAAGGATTGGTACTACTGGCAGAAGATGCCAAATCAAACCAGGACAAGTACCAGATGAGCAGCGAGTCTGAAAGTAGAGTGCGGAAGAATCGATGAGATGAAGCAAGAAAAGGCAAACTATAATCTGTCCACTGGAGGCCAAAATAATCTGTCTAGACAGGATTCGGAAACAATAAAACCTCCTTTCAAAGTCCCCAGGCCAGCCCCAGCTAGATAGCTTAGTCGGTTGGAGTATCATCTCAAAGCACAGAGGTTGCTGGTTCGACCCTGGTCAGGGCACACAAGGAGCAGAAGCTCCTCTCTCTCTCCTGCTTTCTCCCTTCCTCTGTCTAAAATCAGTAAAACAAATCTTTAAAAAAAATCCCCAGCCAAACCCATGGGAAGTTCCCCCTTGGTGGATGCTGCAATCTTTGTATTAAAAACTCCCTGTCATGTCTATTTCTTTTACCTTTAAATTCTTATGTGGTCTGGGCTCACCACATCTTTACCGGAAATAACCCTTTGACCACATGAAAGTGGGCAAAAGGTGAATTCTGATGTCAGGGGGCTAGAGTACGAAGGGTCGAGGTGAGGGGAAGACTGCACAGGTAGACCTGGGTTTTCTTTTTGTTTTGTTTTGATCATTAAAAAGGGACTAGTTAAGCACTGACATTTCTTTGAAAAGAGTTTCACTTCAGCCCTCCAATTTACCTCTGCTAGTTTGTTTCTAATGGATCGCCCATCATCAATTCTTTCCGGCCTCCCCTTTTCAGGGAGACTGTTATTTTCCTGCCTTTAACCCTTTCTATGTTTCGCTGCCTCTGCCCGTGCGTCTCCCGTATTTCGTATTTCGCTGGACTTTAACCAGCCACACACAAACACCCGGGCTAATCTTTCCAAATTAGCACAGCACCAGCTCCGAGGTTCTCATTAGATGTGTGGGGGAGATTTATCAGATCTCATTTGCCTAATGTGGAGCCTAACTTTGGGCACCTGGCCCTTGCGGTAGGGGGTAAGGGAAAGTCGGAATGGAGTCCTTTGTCACAGCGATGCAGACTCACTAATTTGCTCCGCCTAATAAAATTACAAATGAATACAGCTTTATTCACGTTGCCTTTATAGGTTATAATAACCTTGGTACCCCATCACCTCCTGCTAGCTGAATTAATCAGATCATATTAATATTTCTTCTTACTTTTTTCTTTTAACTGGTTCTTCTTTTAATTAAAGGGGCCAAAGACGTAAACAGGGGAGGTGACTGGAAACATGGCGTCAGGTTATAAACAAGGCTCATTAAAAAGATGGATGAGCAAGCCGATTGCAAAAATTGCTTACTTCGCAAGTATACATTTTGTAATTTCCTGACGACTAAAAGAACTAATGCCAGGCCGCACCCCCTCCCTTTCCCACATGTATAAAAGATGATAATTTTTGAATGCTGGGGTGCGAATGGGCAAAGCGAGAAACCTATTCATCAACCAGAATAAGGTCTTTCGCATTGTAGGACTCTGTTCTCCTCCCACAAGCCCCTGTATGGGAAATAGATTCAAAAGTAAGGAAAGGAAAAGAATAATTTAAAAAAAACAGGAAATGATTCAAAAAGAAAAAAGATCAGGAACTTTTAAGAGAGAACATTACACCGTACTTAGAACCGAAAGAGAAAATGAGGATTGCTTAAAAGACAAATACATTGTCTAAAGTTGCATGTGTTCAAGTGTGCACAGGATACACATATCATTTGCTTACACACAAATGTAAAAGAGGTCATGGAGAACTTAATATTTATGCACCAGCATGATAATTGTTAAAGAGAAATAGACAACAGTATCAAGATCACACAAAGGTATAACTACAGCAGCAACACTAGAACTGGAAACCATATGATTTGGGAGATTTAATTCAGATACGTTTTCCATTGTACCCCCTGAAATGCCGGTGCATCTATGCAATAATGATAAATAAAGAGGTTCAGACAGATGGAAGAGATATTTGTATTGTACATGTATTCTACAACATGTGTTTTACATATACTGGATTTATAATAGATAAATATTTATATTTGTAACATGTATTTTTATTCATACACGCGCACACATTGTATAGATGCTAATTCAGGTCTGGTCCTCATTTCTGAAACTTTTGCTCACGTTCCCTTAACCAAGCAAGAGGACGCCTGAGTCTTCACACTTCCTGTCCTTTCATCTTCTTTCTCAACAAGAGAGAAAGTCATTCTGACAGGATGACGCACAGCCAGCCCAAGCAAGACCTGGCTCCTTCATGAATAAATTAGAAATGAAAGTTTAATTGGTCCCCTCGCATTTCTACAGCAGACCCTTGTCCTCATTTACCTAAATGCTTTGAGTAGAAGGAACGAAAATGTAAGAGGCTAAGGGGGAAAGGTGGAAACAACTGCGTTTGAATGGAGATTTTTTTCCCCAGCACAGCACAACATAGGGATGCCTTTAATTGTGACAGTTTCTTTCACAAAACATTTAAGGGAGGAACCAAAGAGGGAAAGAATGTTTCTCCTGCCACTGTTTTCATATGAACTGCTGCAGGTGTGACCAATAATAACTCTTAGTTCAAGATGACCCATACAGATGAGATTATATATATATATATACACACACACACACTAATGGAGACTAAACGATCTGTATTTAAGATATTTAAGATATTAGGTTTTGTTTTTTTCAATGAGCAATGGAGCTCTAACTCTGTGGAAATGGCATTAGTTTTATTTTTTTTCTTACAGCACTTCTCGGATATGCTTTTGTGAGTGACTGAGTTCAGAATGTTCTCCACCAATGTGTTCCAAGGACCAGACATGCATGCCATGAGGTGGGGTGTGTGGTCGAAACAGGAGGCTTTCCCATGGGACCAGTGGCCTAAAGGTTTGATAACCCTGCCTCTGTTTGGAGGCGGCTCTTACCTGATCCTTCAGAAGCCAGGACTGAGTTTGCAGGAACCCAGCCCTGAAGGTGGTTCCTGTGCAAACACAGGAACTGGGCAAGCAGATGGTTGCAAGGATGTGCTGTGCTGACAGTGTCAGCCCTGGGCACCCGACACTCCAGCTCTGTGCCTGGTGAGCTCACCGGCAAAGGCAGTAGGAAACGTCTCCCCTTGCAGACAGCTCACTCACAATGGGGGACGAGAGCCCTGAGTCCGCTCAGTCTCCACCTCATTGCCCGTGCCTATGGAGAAGGTTGCTAAATACCAAGTCTTGGTCATCTCAGGGTAGCATTGTGCAAACATGTCAGGCCTGGCTGCGACAGTGAGGAATAACACTTTTATCCTTTTATTTCATTTTTTTGTTTTTCTTTTTTCTTTTGAGGAATAACACATTTGCAGAAGGGTCAATTAAGGGAATTAAATCATTTCCATCCACTCTTCTTTATTTCCTTTTATTTTTTAAAATGACAGGTTAATATTCAGTTGTAAAACAGCAGAGGATAAAAAGTGAATGAAAAATAGAAATCATTATATTTGTTTCGGGACTCCCCTCTTCCCTTCAAACTTCAGCAGAATCATCTTGAGGTTGTAAATAAGCGTTTTTTCAATTAACTTTTCTTTGTACAAAATCCTTTTGACATCTCCTTGCACTCTGTCCTAATAAGGAAAACCCTCAAATCTAGTCCCTGGCCCTCCACATAAACGTCTCATGGGAAGCCTTTTCATTTTACTAAAGTTTTTCTTTTCATATCAATTTGAAAAGTAAATAAACCTCAAGGATAAGATGTGTGATTTTCACCCGGTTTTGTGCTATGGATTCTGGATTTAATAACCTTCTAATTCACTATTAATCTAAAGCTCTGTTGTGTGTGTGTGTGTGTGTGTGTTTTACATTGTACATATATGTGTTTGCTAAAATGACTAAAGTTTCTGACATATTTATCACACTCTACCATTAAAAATGTGGCCACCTCAGTTAGCTTTGAGTGCACTCTAAAACTATTTCCACTAAACAGAAGCATGGTATTTTCAAAGCTTCCCACAGACTAGCTGTGCAGGATTTTCTAATGTTAAACCCCCTTTCTCCCTCTTTTTTTGATCATTTTCCTGAAATGGTCGCTTCTTGCTCCCTCTCACCATTTGTCATTAGAGCAGTGTAATTTCATGACCCTTTCCTTCCACTAGCAACTTCCTCTAAACAAAAGGACACAATAAATAAACACGAGAGATAAGACAGTATCGTTGTCGTCCCCCCCCCCCCAGCCCACCCCCTCCCATTCACTCTCCGAAGCGCTGGAACCACTTAGTCCTCCAAACATTGTCCTGAATCAGTACCGACGCTGGGGCCAGTGCGCTGAGCATAATACACTCCAAATGGCGTCCCCTGTAATATGCGCACTGATATATATTTTCCCTAGGACTTCCGGCAAACCTATCTCGCTGACTATCCTGATGAAGGTTGCAAAGTAATTTCATGCGTGGTTCTGGGAAAGATAGATGACCTTCCTTTCCAAGGACGCTTGGCCAGGCCTTAATCCTGAGTGAGTGTGTGTGCATGTGTGTGTATGAGTGCGCGTGTGTCTAACTGGTTTTTGAAGGCCTGGCAAGGCATCTTGATCATTTCCTCATTTGGGGGCCGACCCACGGCCTCGCACATGGCCCCCCTCCCCGAAATGTCATTCTTCAGCCAGGAGGCCTTCTGAGCCGGAGGTGGCCTCATTTCCACCTTTTGTCTCGGACTGAATGGGAAGGCTGCTCTCTCAGCAGTCCGCAGGCGCGAGCCCCTCGGCCGCCTTACATAAACACGCAACACCCGGCTCGCCCCATAACTCACTGCCCGCCTGGAAAAATAGTCACTTCCTTTATTGCTCAGGCTCTCGCGCAGTTCCCAACAGCTGTGTGTTGTCACCTCTGAGGATCCTTATCTTCAAGTTTCCATTTGTCTCAGCACTATTCCCGCCGACTGCCAATAAAAATGATTCCCATTTTTATAACCCCGGAGAACACCGGAGCCAAGCTTTCCGGAGAAAGGGATCCACGCCCTCCCCCTACCTCTGTCCCCTAAATAAACAAACAAAACCAACTCCCTACAACTTCACCAAAAAGGCGTGTTTTGTCTTTAGGAGAAGTGGCCTTAAAACCGAGAGCATTGGGGATTAGGTAAAACATGTAGCGAGGTCTCTAAACCCGCTCATAATACTGAAGAAAATATGTGTTTGTTTTCTTGCCTAAGAGAACAGACCGAAAGACATGGTCTGTCATTATTCAGATGACACGTGCTCGGAGGTATAGTGAATGTCCCTACATAGGAGAGACTAGGGCTTCTGCATCCCACGTTCACATTACATTAGTTACTTCACCTTCTTTAATATACTTAATTATTCCCTGTGCATTGGAATTGAGAGAGATTTGAAGATGGGTGGGCTCGATTGAATTTATTTATTAGTGGAGCTACACAAGAAAGCATGAAAAGTGTTTCTGAAAATTGAAATTGCTGGGCAGTGGGAAGGTAGTTTAATGAAGACACTTGGTTTCATTATAAACGCCAGTGAGTGGCGGGCCCCAGCTAGGCTCTGCTGTGGAGTCGGGAACAAGAGGCCCCATGTATCCAAGCCTCGGTTACCACATCTGTCCAATGGGGGCTTGCTGTCCCTCTCAGGATGTCTTCATAGTCAAGGAAGAAAATATGCACTAATGAGTCAAACCCAAAGCGCTGTACAAATGGGAGAACTCGTGCTATTTTTCCTTCTCTGAAATGAAGCTGTTGCTATAGGCAATTTTTAAAATAAAAGTGCTCTGGAAGAGGAGGGGCTTGAGATGAATGTAATGAGTATGGTAGGCATGCTGAATGGAAGGTCAAAAATAAATATGAATGTATGGCCCAGACCGGATAGTTTGGTGGCTTTAAAGCATTGTCCGGAAGCGCAGGAGTTGCCGGTTCGATCCCCGATTAAGGGCACATACAGTAGTGGTACATTGCTCCTCTCTCTCTCTCTCTCTCTCTCTCTGTAAAAAACTACACTTAAAATTTAAAAAGACAGCCTGACCTGTAGTGGCGCAGTGGATAAAAGCATCGGCCTGGAATTCTAAGGTCGCCGGTTCAAAACCCTGGGCTTGCCTGGTCAAGGTACATATGGGAGTTGATGCTTCCTGTTCCTCCTCCTGTTCTATCTCTTTCCTCTCTCTCTCTCTTTCTCTCTCTAATAAAAGTGAATAAATAAAATCTAAAAAAAAAAATTAAAAATACAGACCCTCATAACACGAGGAAGTTTGTCAGGTTAAAGTCAGTGACAACCTCTGTTTTTGATACTGCAATTCTCGGTTACAGAAGGAGGGACGACTGCTGACCAACAGCGCGTGTTAGCAGAAGACTCCCTGCGTGGGAGCCCCTTGCTGAGTGGAAACTGACGGTTATTACTGTCTTATGCATACGCTGGCTTTGGGACTTGCTTTCCTTTTCTGTTCCCTGTGTCCAACATCACCCCAAAGCACGAATGATTATTTTGGGAAGCCACCTTGCTGTGCTCGACACATTAAAGCTGCCCCGCAAGACACCACTCAAATGAACGCAAATCATTCTTTCAGCATTCACACTGAACAGGTGCTAAAATTTGCGGTCTCTCCATTCTCACGCGGTCTCCCTGGATGTACGTGCAGAAATAGCTTTTATCAATTCTCCTCTCCACTCCCAAGTCACACCCAGATTCCCAAACTTGTCCCTCTGAGCGTGAACTGCCTGTAAGCCCAGAGCCCACCCCCACGGCAGGCAGGCAGCCCTGTCCTCTGGGGCCCCTTTCTTCAAACAGCTATGGGGGTAACTTAACATTTTCTGAGGGTCAAATGTTCCCTTGTCAGTGGGGACATTTTTCTGCTCTAAATGAAATGTTATAAAATATATTTTCCCCCAACACCACAATCTGGGCTCAGAACTGTTTTATTTAGCGAACTGTTCCGATGACTGTCAAACATGCCACATGGTAACATAAGCTGTTTTTAAAGTGTGTCCTGAGTATGTGCCGTGGTTATAGGGCCCGGATAAGCCCCGCTGTCAGTGCGAAGTTCGGCTGGTTGACTCAGACACACGGAATGCAATTAGCTCCACCGCCTCTGCGCTGAGTCAGGAGAGGAAGGAGCCCTGCGATTGGCCATTTGCTCCTCTGCCCTCCTACTCTGCCTGTCCCCAAAAATGATGACAAATATTAAAAATCTATTGTTCACGGTACTGAAGCTGTTCTCAGAAGAGGAAATACATATTTTGATTGAGATATTTTTGTGGTTGATTTTAGAGGGAAGAAGAGAGAGAAACATCTATCCGGTCCTGTATGTGCCCCAACTGGGGATCGAACTGGCAACCTCTGCACACCAGGATGATGCTCTAACTGACTCAGCTATCCAGCCAGTGTGGGAGAACCAGTGGCCAAAGTTAGCTGGGGAAAGAGGCAAGATTAATAAAAGCTCTGACTGGAAGTGTACTTGGTTAGAGAACCTCCAGGAGAAAACAGAACTCTCAGTGAGTTTTGTGATTAACATGCTGGAAATGCATTTACTTTTGTGGGTTTTTCTTCCATTCACTTGTTTTACTCTCTAGACCTTTGATCTTTAGAAATCGATCAAAGAAGGAGCATTTACGTGTCTCAGGCAACTTTTCCCAACTGGTGCTCCCAACTGGTTAGATGTAATCAAAGGGCAGCACGGGCCACACTGATTGGTTCTTAAGCAAACTGATCAGTATGTTAGATTCAGGGAAAAGGGCAGAAACAAACAAAAATAGGTGGGTCACTTCCCCGATGCAGTCCACGTGGGTGGAGGTAGCACAATTCCTTCCTGACCCTTGCAGGAAATCAGTTTATGCCCTGAAGCATGAAATTTGATTGTAATTATTTTAGCTTGCTTGGCTACATATGTTATTGATGATCTTTCCCAAAAATCACCCGTCTTTTAGAAAGCCTGCCACAGCACTTGACTCAATGACCTGTAAGGTATACATAATAGAAAATAAACCATGCAGGGTTTCTCTATTGATTGTTCTGTAGAAATTCACTCTTTCTAAGTTTAGAGCAAAACACCATAGCGGTATAGAAAACACAATATTTACAAATGTCTAAATATTTATAAAAGAAAAATTCAAAGGTTTTGTTTGTCTGTTTTCTTTTCCTTTGTAAGTACAGTGACATGACAAGTTGAGAAAATTACCTATAAGACACAGGTTTGCAGGTACACTGTTGAGAATATGCACTGAGGTGAAGACCCTAACTAATCATACTCATTGATCAAAGTTTTAGAAAACTTTCCAAATCCTTACTTTCCCTTCCGCTGAATAAATGAGTCAAAATACTAGGTATGGAAATAAATATTTAACCTGTCAGATAAGCAAGGTAATACTAGATTAAAAGCTCCTGATGACCTGGCTTTCGGAATCCCCAGTGGAGGCTTAGGGCAGCTACGGTTTTCATTGTAAAATTAGTCACCTTCCCAACAGTGTCTTATTAAAGAAAATGAAAGATTTTTTTTGTAATAGAAGAAATATATAGTGGTATATATATATTTTCTGTGTTTTTGTCTTTTTCTTTTTGGAGAATGGTGGCTTCCTTTCTGAGCAAAAAACAATCAAAATAGAAGTAAATCTTGACTAGAACTTAACCTCCACCCAAATGCCCTGTTAGAAGAAGTTATACTCAGAATTTGGAATGGCTTCGGGGACACGTTTCTTTTTCTTTATGCTCCGCCTCCAAATACTTAATGCACACTTACTGAGTGGTGTGCACCTGGCCACAATTGTGTGGACAAACATGCACACTGAGAGCTATGGACCACCCCCCTTACCAAGTGAGCACAACATGTAGTTTTAAAAAAATGAATAATACAATTAATTTTTTTTTTTTGGTATTTTTCTGAAGTGAGAAGCAAGGAGGCAGACAGACAGCCGCACGTGCCCCACTGGGATCCACCCGGCATGCCCACCAGAGGGCGATGCTCTGCCCATCTGGGGTGATGCTCTGTTGCAACCGGAGCTGTTCTAGCACCTGAGGTGGAGGCCATGGAGCCATCCTCAGCTCCCGGGCCAACTTTGCTCCAATGGAGCCTTGGTTGCAGGAGGGGAAGAAAGACAGAGAGAAAGGAGAGGGGGAAGGGTGGAAAAGCAGATGAGCGCTTTTTCTGTTTGCCTTGACTGGGAATAAAACCCAAGACTTCCACACATCAGGCCGACGCTCTACCACTGAGCCAACCAGCCAGGGCCACAATTACTTCTTGATTATCATGGCAATGAGTGTGAGGAGGAAGCAGTTCTCAGAGCAAAGTCCAGTGATAGAGAGTCCCAGGTGATGGCTGGGAGGTCTGGCAGATTTCCCAAGGAGGGATGGCTGAAATGATAGTTGAAGCTCCAATAGGAACCAAGCAGTCCCGTGGGAGACGGGACATTTCACGCAGAGGCAAGGTCTCTGTTGCTCAGTGAAATGCACTTGTGTTTGTTTGGAGGTCCTTGTTCAAAGGAAAGTCACCCTCACTCAGCACACAGGGACAGACAAGAAACCTGCTCCATAAGTTGCCACAGGGATGCTGCTAACCTTGGGGCAGCCCTGCAACATCTTTTCATCTCCACTGTGATTTTTCTCCTGTTTTCACCCCCATGGCCCGATTTTCTTTGAAGAGGCAATAAAAAGCCTCCTGTTCCAGAGCTAAGGGCCGCCTGATCAGAGGTGCAACTGAGACGAGGCTAACTTTGGGGAGAAAGAGGTTAGTTAGGACATCAAGAGGTAGGAGAAGGGTTTTACGAGATCACACAATCTTCAGCGAGGAGGATGGAAGAGAAGTGTGTGGGACCAGGGGAAAGGGAGTTTCCTTTGAAAAGGTCCCCTGTGTTGTTGATTAAAAGTGGGCACAAGTCTCCGAGGATGACGGCCGGTAAACAAGGGAGAGGAAACGGGAGCAAGCATGTGTGTCTTTCTGTGGGAAGATGTTCCCTTCCACTATTCCCACCCAGAGAGATTGGTGAGCTCTCACACCCCCTCCTCCAAGACTACTTCCACCCGCCTCGGTTCTGCAGAGTCAACATGCCTTATGAAAATCAAGTTGTATTCTGTATATTTAATACATCATCTCCAAGGATAATCACTCTGGAATCTGAACCTGTTTCCCTTATCGAGCTCCGCTTGACAATGATTTATGAACCAGAAAACAAGACAGCTTCATTTTCATAAAGCAATGGGAACCTTCTGGGCCAGGAAACTTGTTTTGACTAGCAAGCCGAAGCAAACATGACATAAAAGTCAATACAGCAGCACCACTGGGTTCTCATTTTATGGAACAAGTTTTCCCCCACAACCCAGTAGAATGGCAGGTCCGGGAATGGTGCGTCACCCAGCAGCGCTTTCTGTCAGGACTGGTTGCCAGGCCGGTGTGATCATGAAGGACGCTGAGGAAGGGGAATCAGCACAGGCCCGTCCACTCCCGGCAATGACAGTCTCATTCAGAAAGTGAGGACAGAGGAAAACCTTCTAAAGGCCGTAGTCTAGCCTGACCAGGTGGTGGCAGTGGACAAAGCGTTGGCCTAGGATGCAGAGGACCCAGGTGTGGAACTCTGAGGTCTCTGGCTTTAGCGCATGCTCATCCAGTTTGAGTGCGGGCTCATCCAGCTTGAGAGCGGGGTCGCTGGCTTGAGTGTCGTATCCTAGACGTCAGTCACTTCATGGTCGCTGGCTTGAGGCCAAAAATCACTGGCTTGAGCAAGGGGTTACTGACTTGGCTGGAGACCCCCAGTCAAGGCACTGGGGCATTGATTGAGAAAGCAATCAATGAACAACTAAGGTGCCGCAACGAAGAATTGATGCTTCTCATCTCTCTCCCTTCCTGTCTGTTTGTCCCTGTCTGTCCCTCTCTCTCTCTCTCGCTCTCACTAAAAAAATAAAAAATAAATGAAGGCAGTATTCTGCAGTTCCTATGAAAAGTCCTTTGATGTCTTTAACATAAAGCAGGGGGAATACAATTTACCTGATGCGGACACAATCTTGCAACTTGCAATAAATATTGTTTATTATGAAATTGCAACAACAAAAATTAACAATGTACATGGTCTACACCAAGCCTTGTTCCTATATACATACTTCAGTATGAGTAATTATGGTAATGAACACTTTGCCCACCTAGAGATGAGGTAGGGCAGTATACCCAGTGGTAGCGAGGACAAGTCAGCACAGTACATATCTGAGCATAACCATGAGTTTGGGGGCAAGTCTTTCCATTGGCTGACCATAAGATTCCTCCTCTGTCAGTAATATCGACCTTGCAGAGTTGTGGAAAGAGTTGAGGTAGACTGAGATAGTACGCTCTGCCTGTCTTTCCTTGCTCTTGCTGAACGGTTCAGCAAACGTTACCAAGTGCCCGCCACCTTCTTCAATTTCTTTTTGGAAAACATGACCAAGGTAAAAACTGTCCCAATGGTATCTACTATTTGGAAACGCAAGAATGTGATTGACCTAAATATCCTGAAATTATCCAGCAGTAGTGAATGTGAAGTTACATCATGGACACATCTGGGAAACTGGGATGATGGTATCAGAAGTGCTTGATGTAGTCTTTGAAAACTGTTTTAGAAGGAGACAGGGTCATAAAACAATGGGCATTTTAATGGACTCCATTTGGCTTCAACATCGGAATAATTGATTTAAAATCATAGTTGGCATACATGCTGTGAACTACTTGGCATATAGGAAACTACTAGATAGAATACAACCAATCTCGTGTAATTCTCATGTGCATTGAATAATCTCCATCTAGCTTTGATTTAAATCTTATATGTTACAGAAACACATTGCTATTGGTGAAAGAAAGTGCACAATTTAGAGGGGTGCATATTTTTGACTGCATCAAAGACTACTCCATGGTTGGTTCAGAGATTTTCATAGTTGTTTTTTTAAGTAAAAAAATAAGAATTGGAGGTATGTCTTTGAAGTCACCTCCACCTCTTTTCTCTTTTTTATTTATCTATTGTTAATTTTTAGATTTTGAAATCTATATTCATAGCATGCATAAATTATACATGTGCATTTTAAATAATTGGTGCTTGTAAAAACACCTTCATACCTACCTTCCAAGGCTAACAGCCTTATCTTTTTATTCCTTTCTATCACATACCCGTACCTTAGCCCACCCACTCATCATATTACTATCCTGAATTTGTGTTAATAATTCTCTTCTTTTTCTTTAAAGTTTATTTCACCAATATGGATCACTAATCAGTATGAAATTTGAATATTTTTTGAGTGAGAGGAAGGGAGATAGAGAGACAGAGTCCCGCATGTACCCCAACCGGGATCCACCTGGCAACCCTTGTCTGGGGCCAATGCTCAAATCAACTGAACTATTTTTAGCACCTGTGTCTGATGCTCAGACCAACCAAGCCATTGGCTGTGGGAGGGAAAGAGAGAGAGAACGAAAAAAGGAAGAAGGGGGAGAGGGAGAGGGAGGGGAAAGAATCAGGTAGTCACTTCTCATATGTTCCTTGACCAGGAATTGAACCTGGGGCATCTGTAGGCTGGGCCAATGCTCTATCCACTGAGCCAACCAGCCAGGGCCTGGATTTACTTTTAATTTTTTTTATGTAAATGGAATCACATGTGGATATCTTTCTCTATCTTCCTGCTTTTGCTCAACACTAAGTTTTTGTGATTCATTGATGGTCACACACATCTTAGCTACTCATTCCCTTTTATCCAGTGTATAGTTTCTATTGTATGAACAGACTTTCCATTGTATGAACATGCCACAATATTTTTTTCATTATACATTTGATGAACATTTAAGTTGTTTCTAGTTTTATGCTATTCTGGATCCTTCTGGGCACCTTTATAAGAATTTCTGCAGGTACCCATCTGGAAGGTATATACTATGGTAAAAGGTATGCACATTTCCAAATTATCCAATAATGTCACCCTGTTATCCAAGATGGTCACATCAATTTATTCTCCATTCAGCAGTAGCTGGGACTCCCATTTTCCGATATCTTCACCAAACCCAAATAATGAGAATGATCATTGAGAAACAATTTAATCTGGGGACACTACATCACTAAGGTGACATTTTGATTTTATAGTCACGTGTCTCAGAGTCTTAGAAATATGGTAACATTGAACTATATTGTTCTTCATTAATTAACTCAACATTGGTGTTTTCTGTGGGGCACTTAGAGCAGAGTCAAGAAGTTTGTCTAGAACTATCTGACCAAACTGACATGTCACACTGACAATGGAACCTCAAAGATGGAGTTGAGATAATGAATGGTACCATGAGACCAACAGACAATAAGGAGTCCACCTTTTCTCCCTGTGCACTTCATTTGGGCATGGGCAAGAAAGAATGTGACAGCTGTCTCCCAGGGGTTCTGTTAAGGAAGGGATAACTCAAACAATTCCATTTGGACTTGTTCTTGTTATAGTAATTAAGGAAGATTGTCCAGGTGACGTCAAAATTTCCTTTTAACTCTGAGCTTTCTAACAGTGCATTTGAATGTCAACAGAACAACGGGGACAAACTGTAGATCTATTCAGACACATGAAAGGTTATCACATACCCATACCTTAGCCCACCCACTCATCATATTACTATCCTGAATTTGTGTTAATAATTCTCTTCTTTTTCTTGAAAGTTTATTTCACCTATTGTTACATAAATCCTCAGTCAACTATTTTGACTAATTACCCTGGTGTTTTACACATAAAGACTCAATCAAAAGATATTTTCTCAGATGGGATCAAATGGTGTAAGCCTGGTGAATTTACAGACTGAACCAAGTCTAATTCTTAATGATTTCTAGCATAAGGAGATGAAATGATTTTATGGCCAGCCATGTGACTGATGGGGAAAAGTCACGTATTGATAGATATTAAAAATGTACTCCTGTTAAATAGACTGAGTGCACGGTAGCATTTCCACAGGACTATTTCTTAGCACATCAAATTAATGGTTTTCCTTCAGATAAAAAGGCATAAAATACCTTTAAAAAGGTTAGGATAGGTCCTCACGTGGTGACCAGATTCCACTGAAAAATACATGATTCAATCATTTTCTTCCTAAGAAAAGTCAGCCTTAGTTACTTACTATATAATTAATCCATCAGCACCAATTATTGTATTGACTATAAAAGTTGACAAAATACGGATTTGACCCTACCCTGTCTTCCTGATCAGTTGGGTAGAGAGGCGGTCCAATATACAAACCATCTTTTTCTCACTTATATGAGGCAAATGCCATAGGAATATAGAATTCAAGAAGGGATTTCTAAACAAACTGAAACCAAATGATTAACTTGACAAAATGGAATGCAACAGTTCCACTTTGTGAAATCTATCTGGGGATAATTGTACAAAACAAGGAACATAAAGACTCTATGTGGTGATCGGGGTAACAGTCCAAGTTCTTCTTGGGTTCTTCTCAAAACAGTATTTTTGGAATGGTTAATGAGAAATAGTCCTGGTACACTGAAATAACCCATTAAACATTTTGGGTCACGTAGTGATGCGTCTTTGCACATATTAGGTGCTGTTGCCTTCAGATTATCTGCATGTGGTCTCTCTCTTAATGAGGAAGCTTACACGGAAGTGAATGAGAAAAACAGGCTGTGAATTCATCTCCAATCAAGATGTTCTGGCTCCTCCCATGTGGTGCATGTCTGTTTCTTGCAAAGTAACCCATCAGGATGGCCCCGGGCAGATGGAAATGGAAATCTCAAGGCAAAAGGAAAGAAATTATAGATTCTTTTACTCACTGTTGCAACAATGTTTATTGATTGATTACCTATGCTGCTAGGTCCTGCACAAGGTACTATGATTTTGAATGAAAGTAAAACACACCAGAGACCCCTTGCTTTCTTATTTGAGATAGTGGTGGTGGGGCTAAGGGCATACATCCAGCAACTGGTTGAATACACATGTGGGAAATACAAGTAAACAGCATGATACTGATACCACCTGCATAAGGCTGATGCTTTGTTTTGAGCTCTGGGACAAAACAGAACTGTGTGTCTGATTTTAACTTTATTTTAAGTCATACAATAATTAGATATTTTATTAGAGGTAATATAACTCCTCTGAGTGTGTGTGTGTGTGTGTGTGTCCACCCATTCTTACTGTTCATGTGGATTGCATGCTATCGCTGACAATAATGAAAATTTTATGATCAAGGTCCTATATGAGAATTTACAACCTTAAGAATCAACATGACCCCAATTAAGATGTACGTCCTGTTTAAACAGGAGAGTAAGCCAAGTTTCTAATTTTATTACACTCACAAGCAATACATGTTTATTTTTGAAATTTAAAACACTTGGAAAACTCTTGCGCTGCTGGGTGTCTGGGTTGACATTAGCATTGCAGATGGCCATTATGCTCATCACCCAAAGGAAGAAAGTGCCTTACGGAATCTCTGTATTTCAAATTAAACGTGGGTCCTTTCAAATGCACCAGGATCTACATAATATATTGCAATTTATGTTCATTTACAAAGCAGGAGGTATGCATGTGCAGAAATTTCAAAGGCACCTGATCTAGACTTTGCCTACCTGGAGCCTTCTTCTAGCGCTCTGGTCTGGCCCATGCCCCTCTTCCCTGCACATGGACCCCACAGATCCTCAGGCAAGGAGAGCAGAACACAAGATCTCTGAGCACATCACACAACAGTAGGGAGCCGCCCGCAAGAGCGCCCCCAGAAAGCTATTCATCCTGTGCTCGCGATATCCTCTAAAAGCAGTGCCCACCCTAACTACATATTTATACATATTTAGTTGATCATCAATAAAGGCAAATGGTTGCATTATTTTGATTAAAACACCAACTCTACGTGTTACTATAACGTGGCCTCGGAGAAGCCAGGAAAGGGGAGAGATGGCCGTCCGCGCTCCCCTCCGGCCTGTGATATATGATATTTTCAGGCTGCGAGAAGACCAGACACATTAAGAAAATAGTGCTAATGATATTAAAGTACTTTACAAGGCTTGTTACTAAGAGCTGACAAACCTGTCAGGGGGATAATGTAGGAGGCTATCGCAACGTTCTCAGAAAACCATACCTCTCCTCCATTTCACCGCAATCTCCTAATAATGGAGGCGCTATAAATTCTGGGCAGCAATGGGACAGAGCCATGGCTTCTCACCCCAATGTGAGGACATGATAAATATAAAAGAAAATGGCTGTCAGTTTTGGCGCCCGAACCTTATTACAAAGTCTTAATCTTACTGGCCTCAGCACCTTTTATCACCGCCTTGTTATGAGCTGATGGCTTTTTTATTTGCTAGGAGATGGAGGATGTGTCATTTGATGTCCTTTTATGTAGCCACTGCTCTGTCCTCTCGTGAAAAAAAAAACACACGCACACATTTTATATGTTTATTACAGGAACCGATTAAATGCAAGACTCGCGCCGCTGGCTCAGGTATCGGGGCGCTTACGGATTTAAAGGAGTCTGGATTTAAATACATCGCAGTGGGTATTTATGTGAATGGGACACAAATAGGGAATTAATTTCTTCCCAGCACTGGAGATGGAACAGTGGCAATTGTCATGACTGTTTATTCCCGCTGTTCTTGTTGTTGGGATTGGTCGCCCTGGGTTCCAAGGTCACCCTGACGCCCAGCTCCTATATTCCTTTGTCTCTTTTTAAACACTGGGCTTGGGGAAGGAGGCCTCGTCAACACGGGCTAGATCCAACTCTGCTCGGGTTTAATCAGCTCAACCCTTAAGAGGAGATATGGTACAGTGATCTCAATACTAGTCTGCTCACGCCCCGTCTTCTTCATCGGCGGCAAATGAAAGTCTGAGCTCCACTGGTGACATGGACCCTGCTAGAACCCTCACCCTCAGAACAGCGGCACAGAATGCCCGCACCAGGTGCCTAAGGAGACCTCACACCAATGGGCTGGTTTCAAGCAGTGGCCAGAGACTTCATCACAAGATCTTATCTTCCATGTGTGTCTGTGAAACGCGGTGGCCCGGAGGGTCTCGCGCAGGGAGCTTTGCCCTGTCTGTTGGGCCTGCCCACTGAGAATCCGGCTCCTGCATGGGAAAGGACCGATTTCACTCGGGGGTGGACTTGGTTGGTGCCGGTTTGCACTGTAGCCCATGCTCGACATGTTTCACTTTACCGAAGGCTTTTGCATCCGAGGTCAAAGGCCAAGGGCGCCTTGAGGATTATGTCACTGTATCTGGTAGGTAATGGCCACGGGGCTCTCTTCTGGTATTCAGTTCATGTGTCTTCTGTCTCTGATAGTCTGCCCATGGGAGCCAGCAAGACTGGTTGAAAATAGAACTTCGGTCATAGGACTAAGAGTTCCCTTAGTGACATCCTACCAAACACCTGCTTGAAATGTATGACACAATAAATTATTCATTTGACTAAAGGGACAGAATAAGCCAGTAAAGCAGGCACTGTAGATGCACAAGTCACATTCTTTCGCTATTCCGTATATTGTGGTAAACTGGCTGAGCGTGGCAGGAATCCCACTTCATTCTGAGATCACGACTCAGGGCCCTGAGAAGGGGCAGATACATTCTGTCCTTTTCCTTGAAAATGAAAGTATTTGGCCCTGACAGGAGAGCTCCATTGGTTAGAGCGCCGGCCTGGGATGGAAAGGTTGTGGGTTTGATCCCTAGTCGGGGCACATACAGGAGCAGATCAATGTTTCTGTATCTCTCCTCTCTACCTCACTTCCTCTCACTCTAAAATCAATAAATAAAATTTCAAAGAAAAAGAGAGAAAGAAATGAAAGTACTTTACTGAATGCACCTGACCTGTGAGAGTTAAAACCTTCTGGAGTCCTTACAGCACCTGAACTGTTCCCTTATGGGTCTCTGTTGAAGGAGTATTCGTGCTTCAACTGCAGCTTTGGCTTGAGCGGGCCCCAAAACAGGCCCTCCTGTGCATGCTCCTGAGGTAAGCTGCTCATGATTTGCCACTATACTAGAAAAAGAAATTGAGGAAAAAACATAATGCTTCGGAGAAGGCAAATTGCAAATCTAGAAATGGAATTGAAAAGGAATGGTCCTCTGTGTATAGAGGGAGGCAGGTCCCTTCTCCACCCTCCTCGAGCCCCGCCTCTCCGCGCCCCTTCCCAAACTCAGACGGCGGTGAGCCGTGAGGTCTGCACCAGTGTGTTAATGAGAACAGACAGTCTGTGCGGGGACTCAGAGGTTCTTGGCCCTGCTGATGAGGTGACCAGGTTGACTGGCCTAGAACTTACAGTATCTCCTCTTGTTAACATCCCACAACCTGCTTGTGGACTGACGATGCCTAAAACATCTACACTAATCATGCGAGTGCTTCCTCGTGTCTGAATCATGCACTGTAATTTGCCATCACCTCCAGCACCCTTGCATATAGGTTAATATAAACATAAATATCGTCGTTTACCAGACAAGGGGACCGATGCTGGGGTTTCTGGTTAAAACCCAGGACAGGGCCCTGGCCAGTTGGCTCAGTGGAGCGTCAAGCGGCGTGTAGATGTCCCGGATTCGATTCCCGGCCAGGGCACACAGGAGAAGTGCCCATTTGCTTCTCTACCCTTCCCCCTCTCCTTTCCCTCTATCTCTTTCTTCCCCTCCCGCAGCCAAGGTTCTGTTGGAGCAAAGTTGGCCCAGGCTCTGAGGACAGCTTCATGGCCTCTGCCTCAGGCACTAGAATGGCTTTGGCCACAATGGAGCAATGGCCCAGATGGGCAGAGCATTGCTCCCTGGTGGGCATGCTGGGTGGATCCCTGTGGGGCGCATGTGGGAGTCCGTCTCTCTGCCTCCCTGCTTCTTATTTCAGAAAAATACAAACATAAATAAACAAATAAATAAATAGACAGATAAATAAATAAATAAATAAATATAAACCCAGGTAGCACACAGACATGTAGTATAGAATTATACACCTAACCTATATAATTATGTTAGCCAGTGTCACCCAGTAAATTCAACTTAAATAAAGTAATTCCAATTTCAAAGGAACAATGAACATTCTATAAGTATAGGTTACATCCCAAATATTTTATGGAACCTTTTTCACCTTAAAAATTATTTGCTGTTTATTTGATATTTTGGTTTCATGTTTTGTTTTAAATGTTTTATTGATTTTAAGAGGAAGGGGGAGAAAGAGAAAGAGACAGGAACATGAATCTGTTCCTGTTTGTGCCCTGACCTGGAACTGAACCCACAACCTCTGAGCTTCGAGACCATGCTCTAACCAACAGAGCTTTCTGGTCAGGGCTTGTTGTTTATTTAAAATTCAAGTTTAACTGAACATCCTGGATTTTGATTTGCTAAATAAATAAACCTCGATGGGGGCTCAAATAAGAATTTGCCTGTTCATGCAGGTACTAAATGTCAGCATTGCTACTAGATATAACAAGAACTGCCCACCATAAGGCTGATACGCATTCTCTCACATAACCCTGACAACACGAGGCTGTTCTTCCTGAATCCAGATGAGGGGACTGAGTGGCCCAGGAAGTAAGTTGCCTGCTCAAGGTCACACAGCTACCGTTCCAGGCCCACATTTCCATGCCGTGTGCTGTGTGCACCCCTCTCCCACACTTGGGATGCTGACTTGGCCTTGCCTGTGTCAGGCCAGACTTTGCAGACTCCATAAAGGCACTGGAAGGACATCATTTGCGAATGTGCGGTGCACACCGAGTGTCAGCTCCTCTTAGCAGCACGGTTGGTGTGAGATTTCCCCACTAAGGGCAACTTCAGCACATTGCCTTTGCCCTGTACCGAAAAGTCAACAGCGTCACACAAAGTCTGACTTGCCCAGAGTTCATGTGTGCTGTCGGTTCGGACTCCTGGGAGGTCACGTGGGAGAAGGCGTGGCTTCAGCAGAGTGGAGAAGCTGGTAAGGTAAGGTCTTCAAACATGTTCATATGTAAAACAAACAAACAAACCCAAGACACCGAAAGTTACAGATACGATTGTTGCTTCAGAGATCAAATTGCTGTCATACATATTACCCCCCAAATGGAGAAGACAGTGAGAAGGAAAGTGAACTTTAGAGAGAAGAAAACACCTTATTTCCACATATCTTCAATGGCCACACTTCCAAGGTAGCCTGGGGAGCACTTATTTTCCCTTCTGTGCCTCCGACCTGGTTCCCTGAAAATCGCCAACAACACACCTGTAGGACCCCTGCAAACCCAGACAACAGCGCACACAAACTGTGCTGTTCCTTAGCTGTCTTTTGCCTCTTTATCTGTCCATGCCACTGCGTGTTCATGTCCCAATCCTGCGGACATAGTTTGATAGTCTCAAACTGGCTTCCTAATACTCTTATTAAACCACCAATGCATTTTCCTTCTCCACTTCCTCTGTAGCCCCTTTTAAAAAATGTCACTGTTTTGATTAATTTTCTTTCCCCTTTTATGTTTGGATGACAATTGGGAAACAATTCTCCCAGGGAAACCAACTTCCCACATCCCTGCCAATTCCATGGAACTGTAAGTCAAGAGGAAAATGAGCATACCCCTCAGAATCTTCACACTCAGAAAGTGCAAGCTGCTTTAATTACCCTGCTGCGACACTCATGTGATCACGAGACTAGCACGGTGGTCATGCACTCACAGAGCGAGAGAGCATTGACAACAATGCTAAGCGGTATGTTTTATGGCCATTTACATGAGGGAGGCTTACTACCTTCTTTCAATGCTGCATGTAGAATAATTGAATGCAATTTCTCCTGTGAGTTTAAAACTAAAATCCACTGGCCCTGGACTGTTGACTCAGCAGTAGGGCATCAGCCCAGCGTGTGAAAGTCCCAGGTTTGATTCTCAGTCAGGGCACACAGGAGAAGCCACCATCTGCTTCTCTCCCCTCCCCCTTCTCTCTCTCTCTCTTCCCCTCCCACAGCAATGGCTTGAATGGTTCAAGCACATCGGCCCCGGTGGTGAGAATGGCTCCATGGAGCCTCTACTCGGGTGTTAAAAATAGCTCAGTTGTGAAGATGGCCCCAGATGGGCAGAGTATTGGCCCCAGATGGAGGTTGCCAGGTGGATCCCGGTTGGGGTGCATGCAGGAATCTGTTTCTCTATCTCCCCTCCTCTCACTTGGAAAAGAAAAAGAAAAAACACTAAAATGCACTGTAAATGTGCCTAACTAGTGAAACATTCTAAAAAGTCCACTCGTCTCACTCTATTCCCAACCCCACTCTCCCAAGGTTATACTTTAGCCCCAAGGCTGCAATCAGACATCGGAAGGACTCTCTGTGAGGGAAGTTAAAGGAAAGACTGACCTTTCAGAGCAAGGACGAGAGGATGGGTGAGGCAGGATGGAAAAGTGACCAGACGTGGGTACCTTCATCTTTCTTTCTGCAGGTTTCAGTGAAGGGAATGTTAAGGACAGAGGTTGTTCTGTCCAGATCTATGTTGGAACCTGGTAGGGGTCACCACAGAGCCTGTGCACACCTTCTTGGAGGCAGACTTATGACAGTCACCTCAGGGCGGTGGCAGAGGTGAAAAGGAGGAGAGCAGAGCTGACAGTTCCCAGGTCCCTTTCAATCACACCTGCAGCTGACCCAATGTAGAGAAGCACCCGTGTGGCCCGGAGAGAGTGCATAAAAGTAACTGAGTGAGTGATGGACAGTCAGGAGCCATGGGGCACGCCAAGGCCAGGACACGTGTGATTCAAAAGTAGAAACCATCAAGTACACAACCCAGGCCCGAGGCCAGGTAAGTGGTATGACAGTGACTCATTGGAGCTGAGACAGATGACAGAAGGCTGACTGGGGAGCATCCATGGGCTCCAATAAGGTAGACTTTAAGTCAGAGCAGATACAAACACAGCCAAGGGATGTGGCTTTCACACGGGTGTTACCTACGGGGAGGCAGCCCAGAACAGTAACTTGGTGGGAGGTGCCAGGGACACCTCAATGACACCAGGACATCATCTCTTCTTGAGCCTCATGGACAGAACAGTTGCCCAGACACCAACTCTGAGAAGAGAAGGGAGGACGGGTGTCCCCAAAGGACAGGTATTTTATCTAGAGGAGATCAAGTTGTCTCTCTACAGAAATTATCCTAATGACCCTGCCATGGTTCCCAGAGTCTCTCCACTTTCTGACCCTCCATGAGGCAGAGGGAGAAAGGGCCCACGGGAAAAACCCAATACTTCAGTATAAAAAGCAAAGAAAATATATGAGCTTTGCACCAGGGAGTGTTTTGTGGGTAAGTGTTGCACTCATTTATGCATTATGTAAGTGTGAGTTTCAAGGGCTCCATCTTTTATAAGCCAAGAGTTGAACTTCTCAAGGGACACTGGAGAGGGGTGAGTTTGGAGGTGACTGAGAGCTTCGAATATATTTCTAGCTTTAAAAGGTATTGTGATTACGTGTGGGAGACATTTGGCGTGAAGGCACTCTGAGTGGTGAACTGGTCTCACTCCCCATGGGGCGGGGCTTGCTGGGATCCTCTCATGGAAACATGGAGTCCCAGAGTCCCTCAAGGCCTTTCAAGTGACATACTGCAAATGACCAAACATCCCAGTCCACGCCAGCGTACAGGAAGGGACAGTGTACTGTGCTGTAGAATCTATGTTCACCAAAGAACAAGCTAAACCTTTCCTAGACAACGTAAGAGAACACCCAATTAAACGCTGAGCAGAACCGTATGTCGGAAAAATTCAGTATTATAAAGATATATCCTTTCATAGATATACTTCTGAGTTAAATATAATTCAAACCAAAACCGCAGTACGATATTTAATGGCATTTGACAAGCAGACACTAAGAAAGCATATACAAAGAAGTGAAGGAAGTTTAGAAAGCAAGAATGTTAATGGGACCTTAATAAATCAGGTTGCAAACTTATAATAATGACAGCTCTGTGATCTGGTTTGAAAACAAAACAAAACATGTAATTCCAGGAACGTCATCGGTAATATTATTAGTATTACAAAGCGACGGCACTAAAATTCTAATGCCAGCTGGAAGATAAGTTAATAAATAAAAGATACAGGGAGGGGCAAATGTAGGCTTAGAGTTATCTTTGGAAAATAATATAATAATTAACAAATAATGCAAGAATAAAGTGTTTCATGTACTCACAACTGTAAACCCACTTTTGCCCCACCCTGTGTAACAAAAGGTAATAATACTACAGATGTGAGAGCAATAATAAAGTCACCCATAGTGACAATGACTCCTAGATTGTGTCTGCTCCCTCAGAGCCAGGCACTGTGTCCCACGCTTTGTTGAACTATGACAAACACTTGTTAGTATTTGCCACTTCACACATGAAGTGACTGGTTTCTACATATAGGTTAAGTGGCTTCCTATCAAGTGGCAGATGTGGGATCTGAACCCAGCTGTGTCTGGCTCCGATCTTGTGTTCATAAACGTGAGGACAGGCTCCCTCCATCAACTGCGCAACCTCGGGAAGAAGTTGCAAATTACGAGGAAAACCCTTGGCATTTTATGTCCTATGATAAAAAAATCATTTCTTCAAAGAACAGGGCCGGCACTTAATCAGTATTTGCTGCATGCTACCAAGCCCATTTTCATAACGGCTCTATCTCTCTAACAACCAGGGATAAAAGCGACACTATCTGAAAACGAGGCCACAATCCAGTTAAAATAAAAATGTCTGATGGAAGGTGCACTTTAATTTAATTGAGGTCTTGGGAAACAGCTTCCCCAAAAGATGACTTTTGCAAGCCATGCACGGTATTTCCCTCTGTCATTCTCTATTGACCTTCAGAGGCCTGAAATATATTGTGCTGGACTTGTGAAGCTTATGAGAATGATATTAAAGTGGGTAATATTTTTTAATCTTATTTTATATCCACTCTGATTTTTAGTTCTCTGTGTATAATTCTTGGAAGCAGCAATGCTGAGGAGCATTCTTAGATCGCTACCAGTTTTCTTGTTAATTAAAATTTGTCAAGGTGAATTCAATAAATCACTGTAAAGGTAAGATATTTATTCAAATACAATGAGGAGTCACATATTCAGAGAAATAGTTCCTCCACATTTCGATACAGAGTAGATTTTAAAGTATGTTAAGGCAAAGCACTCAGTTTATTAGAATTTGCATATGTAAGTGGAATTTGGAATAACTTACTTTAATTAAATCTTACGTAGTGGAATATAACTCTTCTACAATCTACTTCTCTTATTTTAATTTTCACCCGTCAATAATCTCATAATATAAATTAATCTTCTCTACTAGGGGATCTCGTTGGCTTTGCCAGCCACGCAGAACTCAATTCTCCATCATCTGTTCCTCCAGCTTCACTCTATTGCTGGCCATTATCCACGAATATTGGGAATAATCAATTGCAGCATAATTAGTAATATATTGCTTCAAAGATAGCATTTAAACAGTGTAAATCAGGGTTCCCCAAACTTTTTAGACAGGGGGCCAGTTCACTGTCCCTCAGACCATTGGAGGGCCACCACATACAGTACTCCATACAGTGACGACCAATAAAATAGGTACCCCTTCTGGAAGTGCAGCGGGGGCCGGATAAGTGGCCTCAGGTGGCCACAATTTGGCCCGCAGGCTGTACTTTGGGGACCTCTGGAAATACTGAAGTGATCTTAAGAAAACACTAAGACATGCAGTATGCATAATTAACATCTAGAAAGGTGAAAAACAGAAATTCTCTAAGCCCGTAGTATCTGAAATCAAACGTTTTCAAAGACTGCAAAGTGCTTTCTAACCACAAATAAAAATAATCTAACTCTTCTTCTAAAAGGTGTGTTTCCATTTTAATAAATTATCTTAATGACATTATCATCTATTAGGGAAATAAAAAACAAAACCCAAAAAACTAACTTCTGGATAAAGATACCTGTAAGTCAAAAGAAAAAGATTTTCTACCCTAGTATTGTAGCTCAAGCCAGAATACCAGGAAACCACATAGATAAAACAAGACATTATTAGACATTGCAATGTATATCAATGCATAAAAGACTCCTGCATATTTTATAGCCTACAATGAGAGGATGAGCTTCACACATCGAATAGACTGAACC
Organism: Rhynchonycteris naso; assembly: GCA_037038555.1. Taxonomy (NCBI): domain Eukaryota; kingdom Metazoa; phylum Chordata; class Mammalia; order Chiroptera; family Emballonuridae; genus Rhynchonycteris; species Rhynchonycteris naso. Next base: position 216,680,779 of record CM072999.1, read on the forward strand.
AAGAAAAAGAAAGAAAGGGATACAGAAAATAGGAGACCCAACATGAGAGATGGTTGAAGCATCCGCAATAGAATAATTGGGACACGAGAACCCAGAATGCCATCTGTGGCCAGATAACACAGCAGCTAAACTAGACGAAAGTAGACCAGAAGGCCCTCAAAACATTTTTTCAAAGAAGTCCTGATAGAGTCACTGAAGTACCTGAATGTCTTCAGAGGAGATTGGGGTTTGACAGAGACTATAATGATGACTTAGTGCAGTGATGGGCAATCTTTTGAGCTTGGTGTGTCAAAATTTGCCCAAAAAAAAAAAAAAAAAAACAAGCATAACTCGGGTGGTGTCACTTCGAGAAAAACGGCCTAACCAGAAGCCCTAGAACTAGATGCTCTGTGCTGGAGTTCTGTTGTTTTGGCCTTCAAACCTCCGGCACAGAGTGTCTACACTACAGCAAATGTTTTATCCTCGGCTACTGCACCTGGCCATGCAGGAGCCGAAGATGAAACGTCCTTCTCGGCATGCGGCCCCTTACTTCTCTGGTATGTGGCCGCGTGTCATTGAAAATGGCTACGTGTGTCAGTGCTGACACATGTGTCATAGGTTCACCATCACAGACTTAGTGGCAACTACCTAAAAAGGTAAGTAAAGGGAACTAAGAACTAAAAACAATGCAATCATTAACACCAGGGGCAAAAATCATGCAAAAAAGGAATCATTCCCTAGCATTGCCTCTTTAGAATGTACTAGTGATAATAATACTGAATATTACTTTTTCAAAATTACAATATAACTATATTAAGGAAATAAGGACATGGGTATAGTTAGGGTCAGAGAGAGTAAGAAGAGGCAAACCTTTGTTGTCTTTAGTGGAAAGTCAACAGATAATTCCTCAAATTAAAACACTGCTAATATTCAAGAGAAGAAAAAGAGGAGAAACAATCTGTTAGAGGTAGCAATCCAAACATGTCACTTACAAATAAGGAGTGAATGTTGAAAGTTGTCATTGATGAAAAGGCATAACCATGGATGGATAGATTTCTTAACATTTTAAAATTAAATGTTTAAAACTTCAACAGTTATATAAATGATTGATATAACTACATTTATACTTTGCACTGTATATCAATAGATTTTTCTTAGGAGAGTAGAAAATTTAAAGTGTAGTCGGTGGGGAAACATAGTATTTGCATGGAATACATAGCTAACACTGGACATAGTCTTAGTTTTTGTGCATTTGAGCAATCAGAGAGTCCTGACAAAGTGTATGAGCCAAATTTGTCAAACTTAGCTTTACTAACACTAACAGAATCCTAATTTTCTGAACGAAAACCATAAAAAGAAACATTTTCAGGTTTTAAGGAGGAGGAAATCATAATGCAAAGATCTAGCTTAATGGAAAGCACTTAATATTATAAAGCCCATCATTTCATTACATTTCAACCAAAGGATGTACAACCACAAACATTCAGCTGCATCCATTTATGCGTTTGACTCATCACTAGAGTGGAGACGTTCACCCGGTACTGATTACATGGGATTCAGGAACAATGACGTAACCACGGTACCTGCCTCATGTGTCTGCTTCTTCAATGAGTAAGTCATCCCAAAGTTCTCAGAAATTTTTAAAATTCACTTATCTATATTTTTATTTTTCTTAGCCAAACCAGATTATCAAATTAAGATCACTACATAAGTCTCTTTAATTGAAGGTGAACAACCTCCTTTAATTTAGGTGCAGTTCATTAGAGGAAAAGAAATCAAAAGTGGACAGTTACAGATTTAATCAAAGTATCATTAATACATCTTACTTGGATTAATAACAAAATGAGAGCAGCTAATATTTTAAGAGTGTGTTTGGTGTTCTTTGGGAAGTATGGCTTTATTTTCTATTGGCAATATTCACATGTGTGCATTTGCACTTGCAAAAGTACTGAAATTACGTTTAGTGTATCAAAAAAATAACAGGAGAGTCAAATGGAATAGCTAGACGTGTTTCTTTTCTAACGTCTTTTTAAGACTTTTTTAAAAATTTCTTTTATTTATTTATTTTAGAGAGGAGACACAGAGTGAGAGAGAGAGAGAGAGAGAGAGAGAGAGAGAGAGAAAGCGGGGAGGAGCTAGAAGCATCAACTCCCATATGTGCCTTGACCAGACCAGTGCAGGGTTTTGAACTGGCGACCTCAGTGTTCCCAGGTCAACGCTTTATACACTGCGCCACCACAGGTCAGGCTCTAACATCTTTTTAAATACGCACAGTGAGTACTAAACACAGACGTGTGCCCAGAGATTGAAGAGCAGCTTATATTTCAGCATGGAATTCAGTAATTGATGATATATTATTTTCTTATTCTTTACCATTTTTTTTGCATAAACATTATGTAAAGCCTAAGATTTAGGGATGGTAGTATACAAATCAAATCTCATTGCTATGAACAATCTGCTTCAAGGTAAAACGCCAAAAATAAAAAAAGAACGTTTGCAGTAATTTTAATATGAATTTATTGAAATCTATTCACATAAAGAACTCGGAGAGAATAAACTTTTTAAAACATTATTCCCAAATACAACTTTTTGAAGTAGGCTGATGGGCTGGTTCCTTTCATGAGCATATTAGTCCATACATGTGACTTTCTCATTTCATAAGAAAGAAACTTTTTTGTAAATGCCCTTTTCAAAAATATAGGAGAATAATTTCCGTTCCAAAGTAGGTTTCACACAGTCATTGCGATCACATCTAAATTATTCATTTGGTTAATCAGTACAATCCCTCCACACATGGCAGGGAGGGAGACAGGTCCCACTTCCTGTCTAGAATTTCTCCAAACATTAATTAGTAAACTTTATTTTTAAAATAAAACAATATTAAATGCAGTCAATACTTCATTGTCTTATAGAAGTGACACAGACTACTTATAACCCAAAACTGGTATAGTTCATGACAGCAGGCACAAAAGAATGTGGTCTATAGTCCCCCTATGTATAATCTGCACTTTATAACCGAACAAAAATTCAACTCCCCCCCCAAAAAAAAAACCCCAGTAAAAACAATTTTTAAAATGTATAATTAGGACACCTGCCTCGAGTCCTTTGAAGGTTTTTTTGTTCATTTGTTGGGAGAAGTGTTCTTTCTGGTTTTTTTTAAATAATCTAAGCTACTCTGCTTCACTGCCTTCCAACCAGAGTTCAGAATATTAGCAAAGTCTATCTCTGGCTTTGTCACAATTTGAATATTAGTAGTCACCATTTTTACAGAACCTGTGTTTGAGTAATGCTCTGTGGCTCCCCCAACACAGCTGTCACGTCCTCCCTCCCGCAGACGGCCATGGCCCTGGGAATGTTTTCGCGTGGTGTCACTGTGAATGTGCTTGGAGCAGAGTTATATGGCATCATTTGGAGAAACATTGCATTAATAACCAGAGTTCAAGGGCAAAGGATATAAACGGAGCAAATTACAAGTCTGAACAGATATATAGCTTTTGCTAAAAGGGACGTGGTCTGCTACTTTATTTACTTGGGCGCTGAAGCACCAGCAGAAGGTGCCGAAACACACCACAGCATTTTTAAATGAACACATCTCAGCTTAAGAAAACAACACACATTTTCAGACCAGAGAGGAAAATGGTACAAGAAACGACAATCCTGAGTTTCCTAACATAAGACTACAATTTTCTGTGAACTATCTTTAGATTCTGGGGTAACTTTACAGATGAGAACATTATTTTATGTGTCACAAGGAAGGGACAGCAGAAGTTTGCTGGGAACCAAAGGTCAATAGATCTTTTCAAACTGCAACTTAGTCCAATTTTGTCGGGAATTTCTTGCTATGATGGTTTTAACCCAGGGTTACCACCCTTGTTCAAAATTAACACCATGAAAGACTGATTTGTAAGAATACTGAATCTGTGTATGTTGACTACAGACTACTTGAATAATTAAATAAAAGGCAACCAATAATTCAAAAGAAGAGAAAGAAACCCAATTCTTAATAAAACGATACCAAAGGAAAACTTTGTTCATAAACAAAGTAAGTGAAAATCAAAGAAATAATTTCCACCTGCTACATTACCCAAGATTTTTTTGTGTGTGTTAGCATTCACAAAAACACTGAAATTACTGTAAAATAGGCAATCCAATATTTTCCTGTTGGTAGGATGGAAGGCTACAACTTTTTGTTTTTGTAAAACAGGTTGGAAACTATTTAAAAAATATCAAGTAGTCATAAAGCATGGCTGTTTACTCCATTTACGAGTTTATTTGAAATCAAGATTTTAAAACATAAAAATTTTGCCTTAAGATGTCCCTTGTTGTATTATTTACTTTACTAAAACCTAAATATCCAACAATGGGGAAATATTAGCAAATGAAATGCACACTTAATAAAAATTATGCAGTTATTAAAATTGATAATATGGATTCACATTCTCTCCTGCTATTTATTACAAAGTTCACTTGACATAATACGTGAAAAAACCCACCAGGCTCCAAGGTACTCTTTTAAAAGTATTTATGCATACAGAAAAACAATTCTAGAAAGAAACATGCATGAGTGTAATGTATTGGTGCATTTTTAAATATATATCAGTATTGGCCTGATGGAATAGTTACATCTAATTTCTCCTTTTCTTTTTCTCTAAACTTACTTTTATCCTCTTGCAATGTGGTATTTGGAAGAGAAATGCATCCACCTAAGTCCTTTCTCCCTTCCCTCACCCGCTTTTCAACCGTGATGACATAAAACACACGTTGGTGACATGCTTCAGTCTCACTTATTTCTATTTTAAATGTTGCTTTTATTTTCTTAGTGATGGTGGCGGCTAAGGCAGAATGACCTCCCCTTTTAATGCACAATTAACGGAGAATAACATTTTCCTGATAGGAAAGAAAAAAAATCCCCACTATTTTCTCCAAACTATTTTGTTCTCAGAGGCAAATGAATCAACGTCCAGGCAGGACAGACTTCTGCCTTGACATGAAATGTATCGCCTTTGGCGCCTGCAGCGGGTGCAGAAGGGACGATCTCAGGGAATGGGCCTGTCTGTCCTTCATTGCCAAACAAGAGCCCGGATAACACAATAGCTCTTTGCCAGCCCCATCCCACAGTGGTCTACGGCATAACTCCCATTATCTGTCCCCTTCAATCCCTACTCTCCACGAAAGGAGTTTTTACAAAGGACACTTCTGAAATCGCATTGCCTAAAACCGTGCCGTCATCTTTTTGCAAGGATAAACAAAACACAAATAGCTTACGAGTTTCAAACATGTAAAAGGTACATAAATTAGGAAAATGTCACACATTCACGTGTGCAAAATATGTATTTATAACACTCCTCTCTATTTTATTATTTAAAAAAGAAACTTTGATAGCATTTAATATGAAGTCATATTTTTAGCTTGCATAGAGCACCTAAGGTGTAGTCACTCCCTCTCCCCAGTTTTAAAAACCTGTTTTCAGTGATAATATTGTATGGCATACGGGATGTGATTGTTCGGGCCTGATTTCATATTGTTTCTCAGATGTTGACAGGCATCATTCACATATATGGCGAACAGGAGTTACAAACTGTTGGTAATTTGGGATGGGAAGGCTCAGGGATTGTTTTGACGGTGAAATGATTCGTCAGACATCAGCCTGGAATTATGCGGAGGTTGGCCCTCCACTTTCCCATAGTACGTTTTCCTTTCTTCCACCGAGATATAATAGAAACTGATCTTCCAAATCTCAACATCCCAAGCCGGGCCTTTTGTGCAGGCAGCTTGCTCCCCGCGCCCGCGCAGCGCGGCATAGAGCGCGAGCGTATTTACACTCGCGGGTCCCCCGCTGCGCGGACCGCGCCTGGCAGACAGACCATCCATCATCCGCCCCCTCCCGCCGCGCGCCTAGCGCCACCGCCAATCGGGCTGCAGGTGGGGCCGCACCTGCGGGACAGCCCGCCGCTTCCCTCCGCTCTAGTCGCGCGCCTCCCCGATGGCGGTGCCCTTGTAAACACCCTCGCCCCTCCCCCTCCCCCCTCTTCTCCAAGGCCAGAACCGGACAGGTACGCGCTCGCTTGGGTGACAGGGGCAGCATGGGAGCTGGGCCCGTTGCTGGTGGCCAAGGGGCGGCAGGAACGTGGGGAGGAGGAGGACACATGCCTCCTTATTACGCACACCTGCTTTGGATTGGTCTGCCACCCATGTGGAGTGTGTGTGTGTGTGTGTGTGTGTGTGTCCCCTCAGGAGCCTCCCTGGCTCCATTCTGTAAAAAGTAGAATTATGATGCTTACCTTTGGAAGGGCAGAGGGAGAGTGGTCACATTTTAGTGACAGTATTCCTTGCCTCTGGTCTGTTTCTTTGATAGCATGCACTCATGATGGAGTTTGCAGGCTAACTTGTGGTGGTATACCCCACGACCTAAGGGGACAATGTTAAGTTAACGCTAATAAGCAGTCTCTATAGGATGCAAACACTACCCCAAATAGAAACCTAAACTAGATCCCAAGGGCCATAAACACAGATTGGAACAATTAAAAAAAAAAAGCCCCAACCCCAAACCACAGGGAAGCCTTCCATTTTCCAGGTAGGCAAACTAACAAGGCATCCGCCTTGTCAGCCAGGGTGGTGTGGAGTCCTCCGGCTGGCTGGGGAGGCAGCCACATCCTGCCCACACGTATGGAGTCCATAACCCCCAAACACTGACTTGATCATGTAATTTGAGAACTAAAGACAAGCAACCCCCTCCCCACCTTTATATGTTCCAAGAGTGTGTCTCTGCAGATGTCACTTCTGTCCCACAAGGCCTTGAAGAGAACAGACAGCCTTGCTGGTAGCTTCACGCCTTCAAGGTTTCTCAGAAAAGTATATTTCTCTTAAAAAAAAAAAAAAAAGCAACTACCGCAGCCAGCATCAAGCCCCAACCTTCTATCCCCGTCTTGCTTCTGAACCATAAATCATGAAAAGGAGAGAGAGCTTGACTCCAGTTTTCCTGCCTTTAACAACGGCAGCTGATAATGCCGGAAAGGAAGAGAAACACATGCCTGAGAAGTGTGTCTGCAGGAGGAGGGTGTCCTTGGGCAGCCCCAGGTCCCCCCTACCGGTTAGAGACCTCCCATGGCTGAGAAGGATCTCTCTACCACCACAGTGGTTCTCAAGCCTGGCTTCCCATGAGACTGCCCTGCTTTTGTCTTTGCTGTTGTTGATTTTAAGAAAGAACCTATGCCTAGAGCAACACTCTGATTGTACTGGTCTGGGGCAAGGCCTGGACATGGTACTTTTTCCAGTCACTGGAGCGCACAGCTGGCCAGACCACAGTCTAGTTCTGTTGTTTTGTATGATGTTTTGTGGGATGCGATTGTTACTCCCTCACTCTTTACACACACACCCCAAAAACTCACATAGAGCCAATATTGGGTAAATAAAATCTTTTTATTGGATTCATCATTCACTCTTATTAGCATTCTGGTCTATTTATTTCAAGTGCTAAAAATACATCATGCCTCTTCTTACTACCTGAGAGCAGTGATTTCTTGCTATTGACACGGTTGTGTTTTCTCTGTTAAGACTGGCACGGAGGATGGCGGGCAAGTCCTGGGTTTGCTGAGGACTGTGGATGTCTCACATAGTCTGCCCAGAAGTTGGCGAAGTCCCTCCTCCGGCAGAGGCTTTGGTTCACCAGCGCGGGGGTCCACTTGAGCTTCGATGGATCGCCCACTCAAGTCTGGCCGCACGTTCTGTGTGAGCAAAGTATTCTTCCTGCTCAGCAAAGTGGAACCGGAGTGCCTCTTTCTCGGCGTTTGTCTCACCACATCTCTAGGTTCTGTTCTACACATTTTTCCTGCGAGAAAGATGATCTGTTCTTTGATTAGACTCCCTGACCTTTTACGGGTGCTGATCATTGATCCCCACAGGGGCTGGATAGAAAGATCCCGACTCTGAGAAGTTACTTTGCTGCCAACACCACAGGCCAATTTCATTTGTGTGGCCGGGCCATGCGGTGGGATCCCTCCGCGATTAGCATTTCTCCCGGATAGTCTCACTTTTTCTAAGCAAGCAGTGGCTTCTTTCTAGCTCCAGATTTTAGTTTCAGCCATCCATTGTTCAGCGTAACTGGCTGTGTAATTGTTGGCTTGCATGTTGACCGTCAGTGGGCTGGGCCGTAGTGTGTTCCCACACAGGGTCCCCTCCATCCCTCACAGACAGATGGGTGATAATACCATACATTAATACCTCCACATTGGTTTATGTGTGTTTGACCACAGTGCAAGCATAATTATTTTTGCCCAGTAAAAGCTATTAGAGATCTATTTGGTAGGTTTTGCGATCAATAGCTCCTGTGATATTTGTGTAGCAGCCACAGAATAATCAATTGAAGGTCATAGAAAGTAAATTACCATCCTCCTAGAATGATTCTTCTTTTTTTTTCTAGAGGAGAATTGGGGTTTTATTACTTCATCAGGACCCTCTCCCAACACTGGCTCTTGTCTTGTTTTGAAAGAGAGAGATGAAAGTTGGGAGCACGTTGGGAGCAGGTTATTAATATCCATTACTTGAATTTATGTTATTGGGTTACTGAATGAGTGCATTCACACTGGAATTCCTGCAAAACCCTTTCTTATGGACTCCGCGACACAGTTAATAACAGGCAGGAGCAAACGGACGTCCTGCTGCACGGTGCTGCGAGTCACTTTGCGAAAGTCAATCTCTGCAGCTGTCTCTTTAAAGCAAATTTAGAGTTGGTTCAATGTGTTATATTGACAGTGCGGCTGAGCTTCTCTCTTCAAACTCTTCTGGAGAGCAACTGGAGAACTAGGCAAGAGGCGGAGTCCCTAATGTGGAGTGCTAATGCACTGTCCACGGGTAGGTCAAGGTAAATCGGGGGGGGGGGGGGCAAGGGGCAGGCGTGAGGGGGCGGGGCTCTGCACCGGCCTTGGGGAGGGGGGGCTCTCCCCCACCCCAGATGCCTAACCTGGATTTCTGACTTGCCAGCTTGATGTGTCTGCGCCTCTCTCCAACACTGTAATTTGCCAATCAGAGGTACGAAGTCCCCCAACTGTCTTAAAGGGACCCATTTTCAGAGTCTCGCCTTTCCTTTTGTGGGTGCAATCAGTTGTGCACTGAAAAACTGAAGCCACAGTTGGATAACTGCAGGCACAACAGGCCACAAGAGGCCTCTTTGCTCCAAATTTTGTACCTGCAACTAATTGCACTTACAGAAAATGGGAGCGTGTTAGGAGCTTTTTTTAAAAAAAAAAAAATTGGGGCCAGTAAATTCTCCATGGAGGGAACAGGCGCAGAAAAAGACAATTACTCACTTTCTTAAAGACAAAGGCAAATAGAAACATCCTTCTCTTCTGCTGAGCCCAGTCTGGGAGCCAAGTACCAGGTACCGCAAGCATCCTGATCATTTGGGACATTACTGGGGAATTGGTGACATTTCACAAATTCGCAAGAAACAATGTGTTGAAATAAGACAGTAGGAAGAAATATTGGTGAGTTTGCGAATATAACTTGTGATAAGTTAATGAAGTGTTTAGGATAAATGGCAAAAGGCATTTTATTTCCTTTAAAGAAACAGTTGTTATTGTTGCTACTTCTCATTTGTTTTGGGGACAATAAATGCAGAAGTTAAGATGCAAGTGCCTCTAGATTTTAATCAAATGGTAAACCAGGAGGCATTTAAATGTATATATCACATATGTTTATGTATTTATACATATATGAATGTATTTAATATAATTATACATGTGTCTTCATACACATGTATACACATACTCATATATTTGTATACATATTTCATATAAACATACATATTTCATTTACCTTTTAATGAGCCTCAGAAAATAGCAGTCAGTTGCTTGGGTCACTCCCAAGTTACAATGGCTGATCTTCTGTCCAGAGGGGTGTGCAGGGTTATGTCCCAGGGACCTTGTCCTACCAGCTAGCCTGTACAACATGGGGACAAACAAGCTGAGCTTGAAACCAGGAACTCATTTTGAAAGTTGGTAAATGAAGCATGGAGTCTGGAAATTAGAAGCCCAATACAAAAGGACATTGGAAATTTGAGATACTGTTCTTTCAGGCATAGTTTGAAATATAATCATATCCCCTTGACAAATGTCATGACCAAACAAAGCAGAAATAGGTCTTGCTCACTCTTCTAGGTTCCCAGGAGTTAACGAGGAATAACGCAGTGATGGATAAAAAGTAATGAAGTCCAAGATACCACAGTCGACCACTCTCCAGATAACACAACGAAGGGCCAGGAGTCAGAAGGTTCAAGACCAGGGATTGTCCCTTGTCCCTTTTGGTTTACCCACTGCCTCCATATTGCGATGTGGGGGTAAATCCCATTTTGAAACGTGGAGAGTGTGTCCCATAGAATAATGCTAAAAGCAATCAGTAGGTTGTCCCACAAACTTACTTTAAAAATTGGCTATTAATGCAAATATGAAATTCAACAACAAAGCATAGGCTGCATGCTGCTATCAATAACAGTGTTTGTTTCCATCCAGGTATATTGGCGTGGGAATGTGGTCTTTTAGGAAAATGCCTTTAAGAGGAGAAAAGCCACCAGAAACACAAATTAACCCTTCAGCAGCGTGTTGAGGGCCACCCAATCTGAACCAGGATGGGGACACTCGAGAGGGGAAAGATCCCTGTCTCTCTTTCCATGACACCTTAGAAAATGAAACCTCTTCCCCTCTGGAACTTAGGGTTCAGGGAAGATGGATACAAATGATATGAGCAATAGAATGGCTGTGACATGTTTAGAGAATTGTTTGTCCTGAAGACAAGGAAGGTAAAATGTGACAAGTACAAGATGATCTATTCCATCTCAGGTTAACGTAAAGACACGAAGCATGTGCTCTCCTGTTCTGGGCTCTGCCATGAATGGATGTTACCCTGAGAACAGAATCCAGGCTCCTTAACATGAGTTATGTGGTCTCTACAACACTGTGCCTACTCATGTGGGCTTCTTCTCAGTTCCTCCATAGGCCAAAGATTTTTCCCACCCAAGGACCTTTGTGCAAGCTAGTTCTTCTCATTAGTCCTGTCTTATGCCAGGGGTTCTTATGGTTGGCTCTTCCTCACCTTTCAGATTCCCTGTTAAATGTAATTAATGCTTCAACAAAATTTTCACTGGTCGCCATATTTAAGGATTATGTACAATAATCCTTTATTACTCTCTTCTCTTTATTTCCTTTATTTTTATTTTAAGTAAGAGGAGAGGAGATAATGAGACAGACTCCTGCATATGCCCCAAACTGTATCCATCCAGCAACCCCCATCTGGGGTTGATGCTCAGATCAACCAAGCTATTTTTAGTGCCTGAGGATGATACTGGGACAAACTGAGTTGTCCTCAGCACCTGAGTCTGACATGCTCAAATCAACCAAGCCATCGTCAGCACCCAGGACCAATGCTCAAACCAACCAAGCCACTGGCTGTGGGAACAGAAGAGGGAGAGAAGGGGGAGAGGGATGGAGAGAAGGATGGGGAGAGAAGCAAGTAGTTCCTTCCCTTGTGTGCCCTGACTGGGAATTGAAACCGGGACATCTGCACACTGGACCAATGCTCTATCCATTGAACCAATCAGCCATGGCCTCTATCAGTTCTTTATGATACTATTAAATAAAATGAGAGAGTCTGTGAACTTACTATCAGAAGTGAAAAGTCCATCGAGAGCTGTAGTGATTGTAGCCTGTTTCTTAGGGGAGAAAAGGTCCAACATCAAGGAGAATCCGAGAGGCAGGCTACATACCTCGGGCCTGTGAGAAGTCGAGATTAGTCACATGAAGCTCCTCTAGCAGGGCTGTAAAGGGCCCGGCATCTCCCTAGTCAAGAGGCTCAGAGAGGGACAGTTGAGCAATTTGCCTCCCATGTATACAGGACCAAGTCAGTTTCACTCAATAATCTAAGAACACTCTAAGGATAATGTGACCTATAAATACTCTTCCCCAAACATTCCATATGGACAGGAGGAAAATGAGAAAGAAAGCAACCCCAAACGACATAAATGAATTGGATTTTGAAAGTGATTGGAAGAGTTTTTTTTGGTTTTTTTTTTTTGATAGTATGTCCTGTGACAAGGTGCTGGCTGGGAACCTGCCTGTTTCAATAGGGGTGTGGGGGAAGCAAGAATAAAAAGCCAAAAAAAAAGCTTTTAGTAGAAATACAAGTGACAGCAGGGAGATTTTCTGTGGGCTGTAGGGTTTCAGGCGCAACTCAAATGAGACAGCTCTTTCTGACCAGGAAATGGGGAACAGCCACTTCCAATTTGCCACCACAGGGAAGAAAAACGGGTCTTGACAAGGAGGTTCAGGGAAGACTCCAGGTGAAGGAAAGGCTAGAATTACTGGGGCAGGTGAGTTTTGTTGTGGAAAAGGGATTCTGTCCTGGGAAGGGAAGGTAGGCTGACGGCCAGGAAGGACGGCGAATGATGTCACCAGATTTTGGAAGTCGATTTGGAACTTTGCAGAGTCTCAGGCAGCCTGTTGTTCTTTTTTTTTGGGTGGGGGGTATTTTGGTTGAAGGCTCAGTGCCCACCACCCATTTCTCAAAGGATGTTTCCCGCCTGCCAGCACCCATTTTATTGGGTCCTCCTCTTCTCCTATTGCCCCTTCCTCTCCAGTTCCTGCTCTTCCAAGTACAAGTGTAAGTACTTCGCTTTAAAATATCATCTGAATAGTAAGTAGTCTTTATGCTTAGGAAGTGGTGGTGCGGGGGGGGGGGAATGGACACTCCCACGGACCACCAGTAGTGAAATTGAGAACAATTTCCACAAACGGGACAGTTAGCCAATAAAAGAGGAGAATTGATCTAACACCCCATCAGAAAGGAAGTTGGAAGGTTCTTTCTTTGCATTTCCCCTCCCCCACCAGTCTCCTCCCAGGAGAATAACCATTAAACATCTTTAGCAATTTGATATGTAGCGAGAGATTTTCTTTTTTGGGGGGGGGGGCTCTCAGACATTCAGTTACACCTTCTATTTCCTGAAGATTAATACTTAACTTCTTCACACTGACAGGAGTTCTTCTCTGTATCTCAGGAAAAAGAGGAGATGCAAGCACTGAGTCCCTGGAATGGGGCAGCAGTGGAGACCGGCTATATAGATCGTCTCACTGTGGGAGGCGCGCGCCTACAAGAAGAGCCCCCTAGAAGTGGTGGATCCCAGGGGGAGCTGTGTTTATGTAGACTCGTCGCATCACCTGCCAGGCAGGAGGATTGGGATAAGATCCGATTTTTGTCTGGCAAAGATGCTGGTAGTGAAGTTTGGGAATCAGGCTAGGGCAGCCTCGTGAAATTGACACCCGTGGAAGCTCTTGGAAGACGTCGCTGGTCAGGGCCCAGGTGGACCATGGGAGGGGTCCATGGTGCCCCACTGAACACCAGTTCTGGATGGAGGGCACTTTGGAGGGTGAGGGGTAAGAGGAAGGAAGGGCAGCAACCATAACTTTGGCGGACCAAGAAAATTCTACTGCAGAAGCACTACAGGGTATGTGGTCTACTGCCAGAACTGTCTGACTTTGATGAGTAAATGAGAAGACCTTGTGCAGGCAAAACTCAGTCTTCCTCTGTGTGTCTCTCCTCTGTGCTCGCTCTCCAGGGATGATATATATATATGATATCACACGTGTGTGTATGTATGTATTTCAGTTCTGGTGCCATTCTTTTGTACTTTCCTTTTTCTTTTCAGCTTGTCATCTCACTTCTTCCTCTTCTCTCTTGACTCACAACAGCCTCCTTCTACAGAGGGCAGTGGTGTGAGTTACCTCATCATAACCCTTCTGTCTGTCTTCCAGCGCATGCACTCCCATGCAAACATGTTCCTGTGATCCTCTGTGGGCATGGATAGAGGGTACAAGGGTGTGTTCCCTGGTGTTTTTCTGAAACGGGCTCTACTTCTAACACCATGATTCAACGATTCTTCACGGGATCTCATCTGAGTCATCTGATGAGACTCTTTTTTTTCTTTGTAGTTGTGTTATAGTCATGGCATGGATGTACTGAGCTACGTTTCTTTTTATTTTCTTTTATTATTATTATCTTTTTGGCCACTCTGAGAAATGCTATAGCAAACATCCTACATACAGGGTGGGACAAAAGTAGGTTTACAGTTGTGAGTACATGAAACACGGTTTATTCTTGTGTGATTACCGTAGTATTTTCCATGCGAACAACTGGAAACTACCTTCTGGCCCTCCCTGTACTGCCTAAAGGAAGTTTTTTATTCCTGGGGTGGAGGGATTGCTAAGAACTGGACTGCTACATGGAAGGTACATGCATTTTGAATTTAAAATATGCTCTTAGATTGCTTTTATAAAATAAAAAATGGCTTATGTTTTTACAAACTAGGTATGAATATACCCTTTTCCACCTCTCCTACCATCAATAGGTGATGGAGCTTCTATTAAAAAAATATTTTGCCAGCCTGATGATATGAAGAGATGGTGCACTATTTGGTTGTTTTCAAGTTCCTGTGGCACAGTGACTCCAACCCTCTCTTTCTCTGTTCGGGGGCCATCCAATGGGCTCCTCTCCTATCCCCTGCAATGCGGGCTCATCCTGCTTGCCTCCATCTTGACAGTTTGTAAGAGCTCTTGGTCTGTATTAGACATTAACCTTCTTTTTTTCTCTTACCTTATAACACAAAAAGAATCTTTGTTTTAAAAAAAAAATGCAAATGATAAAAAGAATCAGAAACTCATTCAGAAATGAAAATGTTCAGAACCTTGTCTCTTGAAAAGATTTGCATTTTAATTGGTACCAAGCCTGGAAAGAATGAAGGTCTTGGAGATACTTCTCAATCAAATGTGTCTGATGGTGCCACTGCCCCTCTGCGGATGTTCCGCCTACAGGTGCCATGGGATCTGGCCCCGCAGTGACGCTGGCAAGCTGCCTGCCTGCCGTGTTCACACTGACAGTGGGGAAGGGGCAAGAGCAAGTTGCCAAGGGCAATCCTTTCTGGAGATGACCTTAGTACACATTTTGCTTTGTTTTGTTCCCAGGTTTTTATTGTATTAAAATACACACAACGGAAAATTTGTGGCCCTGGCCGGTTAGCTCAGTGGTAGAGTGTTGGCCTGCTGTGTAAATGTCCTGAGTTCATTCCCAGTCAAGGTACACAGGAGAAGCAACTGTCTGCTTCTCCTCCCCTCCCCCTACTCTCTCTCTCTTCCTCTACCACAGCCATGGCTCAATTAATTCAAGTTCATCACTCCAGGCACTGAGGATGGCTCTGTGGAGCCTCTGCCTCGGGCACTAGAAATGCTCATTTGCAAGCATGGTCCCAGATGGGCAGAGCATTGGCCCCAAATGGGGGTTCCCAGATGGATCTCGGTTGGGGCTCATGAGGGAGTCCCTTTCTCTATCTCCCCGCCTCTCACTTGGAAAAGAAGAAGAATAAAATAAAACCTTTAAAATAAATAAATAAATAAATACAACCTGTAAGCATGCAGTTCAGTGGCATTCAGGACATTCATGTTGTATGGCCATCACCAGCGTCCATCTCCAGGACTTGGTCATCCTTCTTGCTGAAACTTTGTGCTCATAAACGCTAACTCCTCATTCTCCCCTCCCTCAGCCCCTGGCAACTGCCTTCTACTTTCTGTTGCTATCAGATGACTGGAATTACACAGTATGTGTCATCTTGTGACTGTCTTTTATCACATAAGCATAATGTTCTCCAAGTTTATCCACATTGTAACATATGCCAGGATTTCCTTCCTTTTAAAGGCTGAATAATATTCCATAATATGTATAGACCACATTTCATTTACTCATTCATTGATCGATGAATGATTAGGTTGCTGACATGTTCCAGCTCTGGTGAGTAACACCATGAAGATGGGTCTACAAATATTTCTTCAAGACCCTGTTTTCCATTCATTTAAGTGTATCCCAAGAGGTAGAATAGTTTCCACAGTGGCTGGACCATTTTACATTCCTACCAACAGTGTACAAGGGCCCCAATCCCCCCACATCCTTGCTTATGATTTTTACTTTCTGGGTGTTTTTTTTCCAGGGGTATAGTAGTTGTTTCAATAAGAGTGAGGTAGAATCCTATTGTAGTTGTGATGCACCTTCTCCTAGTTATTAGGAATACTGTGCATCGTTCCCTGTCCTTCCTGGCCATTGCTACCTTGTTTGGGAGGACTTTTGGTTTTGAGGTTGCCACAGGCTTGATTGCACAAAGGGAGCTGATACTCAGTTCTTCCAGACTCACAGAAAACAAACTCTCCATATTCCTGGCACCCAGACCATATGGCAGGAGAGGGCTGATCTTTGTCTGTGGGATTTAGAGGCAATAGAGGCAGCCTGGCAGAGCTCAGCACCCTGCCTCCCACACAGACCGTGATGACAATGACATCAGAGGTCGCTGGGCAAATTTCTCTCCTCGACCTCTGTACCACATAGCCACAGGTCCCTACTGTGGGCACCATACAAGTTCTCACTACTTGTTTGAACTTGGACAACACAGAGACAGTACTAACTCAGTGGACAGACCTCAACTTGCTATTGTGTAAGATTGGGGGAGTGCCTCTCATTGTTCGTTATGTCAAGTGCTGAATGTATATAGTCAGTTTGAAATGCATTTAAAACATTATAAAAATGTTACTGCTCTGGCAACTAATCCGAGAGGGCCTGATTTCCTTCCATGCAATGGCGACCTCAAAGAGCCGTCTGCATTCACGGGTTCCACACCTGCAGATTCATCCAACAGTGGATTGAAAATATTTGGAAAAAGAAAGTTCTGTTGTTATGTGTACTAGAAAGGTTTGTGTCTGTTCTGAATATGTACACTTTGGGGTTTTTTGTCATTTTTCCTTGAACAACACAGTATAACCATTATTTTCATAGCATTTCTATTGAGTTAGGTATTATAAGTAATTGAGGGATGATTTAAAGTAGACGAGAGGATTATGTAAGTTATTCCCAAAAAGTTTGCTGTTTGCTACAAGGGACTTGGGCACCCACAGGTTTTCGTGCCTGTCTGAGCTCCGGGAAGTCATCCCCCACTAGATATGGAGGGACAGATGTAGTCATTAACCGCCCCCTTTTGGATTGAAAATAAATGGCGATTTAATTTGGGCTTCTTAAATAAAGTGATACATGATTATTAAAACCTCTTCTTGGGTGAAGACATCGGAGGGGAGAGATTCAGCCGCGGAAGGACATCAGACTCAAAGGTGGGATTCATAAGATGTTGAGCAATGAACGCTCCACCACCCCCCGCCAACATTTTGTAAAGTGCGGATGAGCTCCCGGTCAGTGACTGCGTGTTGACACACTTGAAGATCGGCCAGTTATAGATGAGGGACTGAGGTCCCGGGGGCGGCGGGGTAGTGGGCACAGCCCCCGCCACACCTGCTAGAAACACTCACCATGTTCCTTCTTCCTCATCCTCATGGTGGCCAGGTGCTTTCTGAACCAGAAACAGTATTGCTGTCCTTTACATCAGATTTTTTTTTTGAAAGTTTGCAAAATAGAAGTCACAGAAATGAAATCTCTGACTAGGCCAAATGTGTTATGAATCCACAGTGCTATGAGGTATTTGCGCCAAGAGGAAATTTTGGTTTTGAACAACGTAATGTAACTCAGGCCAAAATGCCTTCCAGATTTGAACTTCAAAAAAAAAAAACAAAAAAAAAACAAAAACCCCATAGTGACAGTTAGCCACATCACTTGGCTGACAGATATGCAATTCCCACTTCTAGGACGAAATAAAACTTCTAGGAACAATCCAAATCGGCCAGCACATTTTGCTGCTGCAGGGCAAGGGAGGAAGAAAAGGGGAGGAAAACGGGGACCATGACAATGTTGCGACCTGTAAAGTCATCAAAAACCTTTCTCTGTGTTCTTTAAATTGTACCCCAGCTACACCAATTACACTGGAGGAGAGGACAGCCTCCCCAAGATAGGGGCAAAAAAAAGTCTATCTATCTATCTATATATAAATGGATGGATAGATAGATTAGATAGATAGATAGATAGATAGATAGATAGATAGATAGATAGATAGATAAAACCTAGAACCAGGTACCACTTTAAAGGCAAAGTGGTCGCAAACCGGTGTGTTAGAATTTCATTGCTATGACGTCATTCCCGGTTTGCCAGGGGACAGCCCACCCATCCGCGTCCCCTCCATCTCTCGCTCGTGCTCACCCCCTCTCCTCTTAAAGAGATGAAGAATCTGCCCAGGCAGCACAGAAGGATAATAAAAACCTGTCTCCCTTAAGCTGAATTCAGCCCATTGAACTGCACCAACAGCAATAAGGAAAACAAAGCTAGCAGGAAACGTTTGCACACAGCATCTGTTATGATCACATAACCACGAGACAGCTGTTTAATCCCAACTGTTAACATAAGATCATTTGTGTGTTTGAAGAGCAGTCCCATTTGGGTTTCCCCCTTTATTTATTTATTTGCTAGCTTTTTCAAGAGAAAGGGGGGGGGGCTTGCTCGGTGGTAGGATGAGGTCCCCCCTCGGCTCCCCAAACGAGGGAGGCGGTGTGGTTTCCCAAGTCTAACTGCTCAGAGGGGAGAGAGGACGGCTGTGTGGTCTGCAAGCCGAGGGGGCAGGGCCCTTCCTCAGCCTCTGGGACCTTTTTCTCGCTCCCCAGAACAGTAATAAGGCTTTCTGGTCAGAGGATAGGAAAAGGCCCTCCCGTGAAACGCGTCTGGTGGTCTCCGCCAGGATCTGGTCAGACCCGAGCTTTCTCAGCACCGCCCAAGATTGGAACTGATCCCTGTCAAGTTCAGTTCCAAAACCCAAAAAACAAAGTCATTAGGCTCACAATTATTTTGCAAGGGTCAGGGCAGGAGGTCAGCAGTTTGGGTGTCCAGTTTCAGTACCCGCTTTGGAGGCCCAGGCGGGAGACCTGAGATAGCTGTGAGTTTTAGTCTTCCTTTCTTCTTTCTTTTTTTCCCTCTTTTTCCTGTTTGCATCATACCTCACTGCCTGCAGGCTCCCCAAATGCTCAGCAGAGAATATGCATCTTTCCCTGTTGAAATGTAGCCGACGTGTCGCAGAAAGGGTTAATGCTGGTAGCGCAGCACAGAGCTGACTACCTGGTCCTGGGGTAAGGGGTGTTGGCTGCACGCCTTTGGACAAACACTAACCTTGAAAGCCGCCTGGAATTAGCTCTACATAAACCTTTCTTCACCTCCCTCTTTTGATATTTCATCTCAGGGAATCCCCACTTTGCCCCTGACATGATAATAATGTGTAATATTAAGTTCATTTCTCAGGAAAGTTAAAAGCTGAAGTTCTTCCGAAACTTTGAATACATGTCCTAAGCCTGATTCTTCAGGTCTAGTTCATTAATAAGAAACATGAACCTTGGGAATGTAAGGGATGTTTTATTCCTCCCTCATTTTCTCTCTCTCTCTTTCTTTTTTTGTTTCTTTAATGCTTGATGTTTAATTTAATTTTCAGCTTTCTCAAAGTATAATTGGGAAGTAAAAATTGCATATATTTAAGGTGTAAAATCTGATGTTTTGATAGGCGTATACATTGTGAAGTAATCACCACAATCAAACTAATTAACATTTTCCATTTTAACTTTCAAAAGATATGTTGTTCAAGAGTAATTTACATCTCTCGGAAATGAAAACTATCACAATAATATCTGAATGGCCTCAGAATTTCCGCCGAATAAAACAGCCTCTCGTTCTCTCTTGCAGTTCTAAGTCCTCAACAATTACTGTTTTGTTCTCCATTTCTGTCGCTCAGAGAAAAGTGATGAGATTTCTATAGGCACCAGTTTTTGGAGATTTAGTATGAAAAACAAAACTAGTTATTATGGTAGCAGTCAAAAGATATTGACTATCAATGTTGGAAAAAAAATGTTTGGGTCAGTCTATGGCGTGATTTACCGTCATAATCGGACAAAAGGCATCTACCTTTAGCGTGGGATTCTTTGTCACACAGAAGAGAGTCTGCATCCCACCACAGTGGGATGAGGGAAGCCACCGTGGGCCCTACAGGTTATGAACATTCATCTTACTGCCCGACTTCCCCTGCATGGGACAAAAATCTTCCACATCTTAATGGGAGAAAATCCTTTATCGCCTGATTCATTTCCATGTTTTGTTTCTGCAGCTAGACAGGATATCCTGTACGGTGGTGAAACTGAAGGGAAATTTAGTACTATCCGTTTCTGATTTGCCTTTATTACTATTATGTTATTTCTACTTTTGAGATGATAGTAGATTTCTCTATTGACGTTCGTATAAAACACCTATTTTTGGTGATTTTTTTTCTCTTCTCCCTTCCCATTCTACCCTTGTTAAAACATGTCCCTCCAGAAAGGATGTTAAAGAGAGTTTCTCTTTGCTACATAAACAAGTCATGCTACATAATATCTGTTACTTTTCCTAAAGCTACTTAATCACATTGCTATATCCTAAGTTACTGAATACAATCCCTTGTTTAATTTCTTTGTTTCATTTAAGTGTGGAAACAGAGTAATAGTTTTTGATTGATTTAAGAAGAAGAGAAGCTAGCCAAGGGGAGAGAAATTTTATTGTCTGAGCAAGCAAGAAACATTTGTATCTCTGAGATGCTCATAAGTAGCCAAAACCAGAAAATAAATATCCCATTGTTTTGTGATCAGTACCTTTGTAACAGGAAACATAAGTGAGAGGCAGGTGTTCTGTGGGAAAGTGGACTCCCAGTTAGACACTAATTCACACACCATGCCCCCTCCCTCAGGACACATACTCCCCATGAAAAGAACCAGGTGACTCTACCATAGCCCCAGTCATGTTTGAAACTGGTCCCGTTTACTTCTAAGACTTCAGTCGAACACTCCAGGTTTTAGAAATGTGTTTGTCAGGATTCTTCAGCTTTGTGGCTTTTTTGTCAAGTACAAAATGCTACGACATCAGGCGGTATGTGTCTTGGAAACAAAGCTTAAGGATTTTCCTGGTTGATAGACTTTCGTGTTCTGCCAAAGAGAAGATGGGTTTTGGCAAACAAGTCTGCATTAGGGAGTCATGATT
The DNA here is from genome assembly GCA_037038555.1 of Rhynchonycteris naso. Taxonomy (NCBI): domain Eukaryota; kingdom Metazoa; phylum Chordata; class Mammalia; order Chiroptera; family Emballonuridae; genus Rhynchonycteris; species Rhynchonycteris naso. The sequence continues at coordinate 216,701,758 of CM072999.1, forward strand.
TCCACAAATAAGCACATCGGAATAGAGGACAGGTAGGGAGCAAACTGCTTGGCATCAGGGAAGAGAAAACTCTGAGAAGGTATCCAATTCTAAATTATCCAAAGACTTCATTTTGCAGCCAACAGCCTCCCTGTGCTGTATCTTCTTTTGTGCATAATATGACTCACAGAGTGGCAGCCCTTTCTCAAACCGGTCATCTTGAACGTAAGAAACAAAGCAGTCAGCAAATTGATGCTGGAAGTGAGGTTTTAGGCATGTGGGCAGTAAACCGGGAGGAAGCTAGAAACGTGCAGGTCGTGTGCAACCTTCCTCAACAGTCCTACCCTCCTTCCCGAGACACCACAGTCCCCTTCGGCCTCCCACACAAGTTCCTGGTTCCTGTGGTCGCATCACCCTCCTGTCGATCTCTGAGCCTCCGGCTTTTCCATGCTTCTGTATCCAGTGCCTGCGTGCGTGGCTGTGCCTCATAGTCTCCAACTCCGCTTTAACTAATTTCTATTCCCTTCAAGATTCCAGAGGCCAATGGAGGGTTTGTTTAGCTCACTATCTGCCCTTCTGATTTTTCATACTACACCAGTTTCCTTCCTGGGTCTTAACAATGACTTCTATCCGAAACCTGATTCAACACCCCTGAATATAAGATACAGAGGATAAAACAAGAAGGACCCCAAAGCCTGGGGAAGGCTTGTATCTCAAGTTTGGAAAAGGAACAGTGTTTGCACTCTCTTTCTCTCTGTCATTGGACTGTATCCTCTCTTTATTCCCTCCTCAGACTACCCCTTTGCTCCCCACCCAACAATATGCATGTACCGTGGAGACGAAGAAAAAGTCGGTCCAAGACTGGTTCATTGTCTGTGTAGATCCAATCAAGCAGAAATCGGCACAACGTGCAGGGCAGACTTCATTTCACTTGTTAGAAATAGTCCAGAAATATTTTATACCTTGACATTTCTGTTTTGAATTTGTTCACTGGTTTGGTCACTTTAACTTTTTTCTCCATAACTAAATTGATAGATTTGATTAGTAATTTGGTCACTGACAATGGGAAGGTTCTTTCGACTTTGAGTCAAAGTATATTTAATAAATATAATATTTTATTCAGGGGGAGGCAGGGTGGCAGAGAGACAGACTCGCACATGTGCCCCAACCAGGATCCACCAGACAAGGCCACTAGGAGGCAATGTGCTGCCCATCTGGGGCATTGCTCCATTGCTCAGCAACCCAGCTCTTTTTAACACCTGAGGCAAAGGTCATGGAGCCATCCTCAGTACCTGGGGCCAACTCACTCCAATTGAGCCATGGCTGCAGGAGAGGAGAAAAGGAAAGACAGAGAGAGAGAGAGAGAGAGAGAGAGAGAGAGAGAGAGAGAGAGAAGAGAGAGAGAGAGAAAGAGAGAGAGAGAGAGAGAGAGAGAGAAAGAGAAATGAGAGGGGGAGGAGTAGAGAAGCAGATGGGCACTTCTCCTGTGTGCCCTGACCGGGAATCAAATTTTGGATTTCCACATGCTGGGCTGACACTCTAACACAGAACCAACTGGCCAAGGCCATGTTTAATATTTTTAAACATGGCCCTGGCCAGTTTTTCATTGAGCAAAAAGATACTTCATTGAGCAAAAAGATACTTCAAGAAAAATCATCTGATTAAGCATTCTATACAATCAGAAAAGAAAACTTTATTCTTCCCAATTTTTGATACCTCATTCCCTCAAACAACTGAAGTGGTAAATTGAGATAATTATCCCAAACACCTTTCCTTAATTATACGGATTGTCTAGGTAAGCAGGTTTGAGGCCTTTTTTTGCAATAATTCTTTTAATCTGCACTTTGTTTTGGATGGGAAGACACATCCTTAATCATCATGGTCACTTATAATTTTGTATCTGAACTCGGTAGCTAAACATATTTGAATACAGGAATTCGCCCAAACAATATGTACTGCCACGGTTAACTTGATTTTTTTTTAAAAAAAAAATCTTACATCCTTTCTAACATTTTTTTTCAAATTTCCTATAATAAGCATACATTGCCTTTCTAATTTGAAACAAATGAGCATGTCAAAAATCATATTTAAATAAAATACCTTGAGTTAATTTGCAGTTTCTCAATGTGTGGTCTGAGATGGAAGATGGTTACAGCAATCTTTGGAAAATTCAATTTGTCACAGAGCCCTGCTGGTAACATGTGGTACCTGGCCACTTCCGCACTTTCTGAACCACACTGAGTATTAGGGGCCTTTCTAGCTCCCCACATTCAGGGGTTGTATTCCAATGTGTAGCGTTGATGTCCATGAACAGGTGTTTATGGAAAGTGAGTTGTCTTCCCTGACCTGCCCCATGGGGTTTGTTCTTTCCACTGAGGGTGACACCCTAGTCCTCCTTTTGGTCCACCTCTTATCTCTAATGAAGCAAGAACAATAAAAGTAAGAAGGACAGTTACTTTAAATGACTGTCACAAAGGCAGACCATCAAAACCATCGAGCTCTGTGACAAGCACTGAAGTATTTCTGTTCTGGATCATCCCCAAACAAATCTGCAAGATGAAAATTATGACCCCCATCTTACTAATGAGTAATGCTGAGGCTTGGATGGAGTATCTTGAGCCCCATTCACATAGCCAAGAAATGCAGACATAAAATTTGACTCTAAGTCTGTCTGACTCCCAAATCTCCATGTTTTATGCTTGTATCACAAAGTCTACAATGTCCCTGAAAGCAACCAAAAAGATCCCAAAAGGAAATAAGAACTTTTCTGTAGTCTTTCAAACCAATAAGATGCCTTCTGTTCAGTTCAACACACTCTATCTGCCACTTACTATTTAAAAACCAACAATAGAAACTTGAGACATGAGCAGGCCAGTGAAAAATGTAATTTTCTTCCAGAAAAATTATACCTCAAAAATTATTTTCTTCCAGAACTCACTTTGAGATGGCAGCCTTGTATTGGCCTTTGTTATAGGACAAGGAGGGGAAAGCTAATTATTGAACTTATTTTTGGCCAGATATTATACATATACTCTTTTATATACTTCTCACACCAAACCTGTGATGTCAGTTCCCACTTGATAAACAAGAATCACTCAGGGTAAGAGACTTATTCAAGTTCACATGCTAAAAAAGCCACAGATGGGTGAAAGAGAGGGAGAGGGATGAGAAGCATCAACTCATAGTATGGCACCTTAATTGTTCATGGCTTGGTTGTTCATACGTGCCTAGACTGCGGGGGTGGGGGGGTACAGCCAAGTCAGTGACCCCTCGCTCAAACCAGTGACCTTAGGCTCAAGCCAGCAACCTTGAACTTCAAACCAGCAACCTTTGGGCTCAAGTCAGTGACCTTTGGGCTTAAGCCAGCAACCCCACACTCAAGCTGGTGACCTCGGATGTTGAACCTGGGTCCTCAGTGTCCCAGGCCAATGTCTATCCACAGCGGCAGCACCTGGTCAGGTTAGGTAACTCTTTGTTCTATGGGTATGTAAGGATGGGCGAGGGGGTTCTTTCTGTGCATGATTGGATGTTGACCACCACCTTTGGCTTCTATCCACTAGATGTATTATCACACTCTCCACAAATTATGACAACTAAAACAAGTAAACATATCTTCAACTCTGCCAAACATCTTTTCGGGGAGGTGAGAGGGACAAAAATCGCTCCTAGCTAAGAATCATGTTCCAGCGTTAACATACATCCAAATTGATCCAAGAATAGAAAAACAGTTAGATGGATTGGTCTTTGTAGATTACAGTTTGGGGAGATATTTTTGTTACTGTCCTTGGAGTAAGCTATAGATACTGAACAAAAAAACCCCTAAATTTTAAGAAAACACGACAGTCTCCTCAGTGAACAGCCATACTTGCATAGCTCCTAGAATGAAGGAGAAAAAATAGTGACTAGAAGATTTCTGATTCGTCGGGTTAAATCAAACAGGATTTTGCAAAACTTCAGAATTATCTTCCTAGTTATCTATTCGACCACAACGAGGTAGTTGTTCCTGTTTGTCCAATCAGATCATAAAACCCCAAATAAAGGCCGTCTTTGAAGAGATTTTAAAATGTATTTCCCACTTTGGAGTTGGGAAGTGGCCGTGTAACATGCTCTGATTTGTAAAAAGCCTCAGTGATGGAGCCTGTATAAATATCGCCATTGCTCAGCCTAGGGAGATAGCCTAGGGAGAAGAGTCCTATCTCTCAGTGGGTAAGTGACTGCTTCCTACTACACATGAAATGGATATTTCTAAAGGAGATGTGATGACCCAAAGCCCAGGTGGGGAAAAAAAAAGAGAAGCAAATAAAACATGGCCTTCAGGACTTTGCAAAAAGCACCTGCCCTCCCCCAGTCAGACCCAATCACATCACTGGTACCTGTTTCCTGCTGTGCCAACTCAGGTTGGACAGATCATCCGCCTTTATCTTGGCAAAGACATTAGTGGGCCGGCCCCGCCCGTGTGGTCTTAAAGCATTTCATATCTCTGTGTAGCTGGACATGTCCCTATGAGGGGGGTGGGGCTCTGACAATAAAGAGCCATTCACGCTTCCCCCTGGGACCCGATCCCATCAACACTCTGATACTGGAAGGACGCCATAAGTACTGCTCGCTCATTTTGTCGCGTGGAATCAAAGGTCTTTACAGGAAGTTATTATCAACGGTTTGTAAAGAAGGGGGTCAGAGCGTGGCTTCCTCCACCAGCCACAGGAGTCACAGGGGCCAGGCGGGGGCAGGTGAAGGGTCTGTGCAAGGAGGAAGCCCTGCCCAGCCTGGGGGGGGTCACTGGGGTTTCCCCCTACTATGACATGATCAAGATGTCTCCATTGTCCCCAGGTCCCGCGGGAGACCCAAGGGAGGGGATGGAGCTGAGAGGAAAATGTTCACCTGCAGAGAAATGGGACATGGAGTCCTTCAAACCCAGAACTGACAGTCCTCAAAACGTGCCGCCCCCCAAGGAAGACTGCTTCCCCCACTCCACAACTGTCAGGTCCTGTCCCCCTGCACCCTGAGCGCCAAGACTCTCACTCTGGAAACTTGCTTGCTGAAGGAAAGTTAACTTGGCACTTGTCTTAAGTATTGACTATCTGTCTTAAGGGTGAAGGCTGTAAATTCTCTCTCCTAAGAGCCAAGTGGATTTGTTATCAAATCAGGCATTGAGAAGCTGATTCATTGCTATTCAGCGCGAGGCTGATTTATATGCAGAATGTAAAACAGATGCCTTATGTGATACATATTTATGGTGAGTGCTGTTCTAGGAAGATTTATGACGGATTCTTTTGTCGGGGTTTGCATGAGCAGAGCCATGATGACTTGTATTTCCTCTCAGCTGCCAATGCCAAACTCATTAAAAAGAGGTGTGACTATTAATATACATTGTAATACTGACAGGCTCTAATTTATAACACCCTGGCTGGTTGGAGGAGTCTCCCGACTCGAGAGGTGGTTTTTTGCGTTTCCTTCTCTGGCTAAATGGTACAAATAGAGACTGAGAGTCTCTCTCACTCCCTCTCTCTTCTCGCTCTCTCCCCCGTCTCTCTGTGACAGGTCTTTGTCTTTTCCAGTCATCTACATCACATCACGATCTGCTGGGCAGTGGGGGAGAGTCCTATGGTGATCTTTTATTATGTTTCTTCTAGATCAAATCCGCCAAGGGTCTACAGCAGCACAGAGTGGTGCCTTAATGCCCTGTGGACATCTTCTCTGTGCTAGCACGCTGTCTGTCTGGGCTGAGGGAGCGACCGAGATTTGAAGTGGCCACCTGGCACATTCTTGGCAGTGACCATGTCTGACCTGAGGCTCTGGAGTTGAGGAACATATGTTGCCCGGTGCATGGGGGTGAGAAGTCCACTGCCCAAGGGGCAGCGCTGGGCAGGAGCATGTGGCTACCCCAGGCCTCTGCAGCAGATGGGGGCAGTTAACCAGGGGAGGATGGAGGGCAAGGCCGTGTCACCGTGAAGAGCAGGCCAGAGAGGGAGCCCTGAGGAGAAACCCTGCACCCAGGAAATGGTATGACCAGAGCACTGGAATGGTCTTACGGCAGTGACATAAGACAGACAGCCTCCGGGGAAATAGTTTTTCTTCCATTCCAATTTTACTATAAACTAGTTCCTGGAGAGAGACAATTGTGCACATAGCAAAGGTTTTTGTGTGTGTGTGTATGTGTGTATTTTCTTTTTTTTTTTTTTTTTTTTTTTTTTTGTATTTTTCCAAAGTTAGAAGCAGGGAGGCAGTCAGAGAGACTCCCGCATGAGCCTGACCAGGATCCACCCGGCCTGCCCACCAGGGGGCGATGCTCTGCCCATCTGGGGCGTTGCTCCTCTGCAACCAAAACCATCCTAGCGCCTGAGGTGGAGGCCATGGAGCCGTCCTCAGCACCCGGGCCAACTTTGCTCCAATGGAGCCTTGGCTGCAGGAGGGGAAGAGAGAGAGAGAGAGAAAGGAGAGGGGGAAGGGTAGAGAAGCTGATGGGTGCTTCTCCTGTGTGCCCTGGCGGGAATTGAACCCAGGACTTCCACAAGTCAGGCCAGTGCTCTACCATGGAGCCAAACAGCCAGGGCTGTAGCAAAGGTTTAAATCTGAGTGTCAGGAGCCCTCAGAAAACACCTTCCAGAGATGACACAGATGGTTACCAACTTTTAAATATGTTTTGAATGATTCGGTGGAAGGATGCTTTGGCTATAATCAATGTCTGTTGAATGTTTAAAAGGTAAAGGGACAGATACAGGACAGGTGTGGTAACATCTCTCCCTGCTCGGCAGGCCAGGCTGGGGAGAGCGGGAGGTGTTTGAGGCACAGAAACCTCAGTGACCGAGTAAGTAATATCTCAATGCAGTCTACTAAAAAGTAAAAAAAAATAATGCAAAAATTCATCATAAAAAGAAGATCAAACTTTAAAATAAAGACAAGATTGTTGTGACCGAATTTTCGTCTGCCTCTGGGTTCCTGTGTGGCTAAAGAGAATCACCCTTTCTGATCCTGGTTTTATTTCAAATGTCAGTAGGCGCCCTGGGTGAACAGCTTGGTTGGTTAGAGGCACAGAGGTTGGTGGTTCAATCCCCGGACGGGGCACATACAGGAACAGACGTTCCTGTCTACGTCTTGCTCTCTCCCTTCCTTTCTCTAAAATCAAGAAAAAAAAAAAAATTTAAAAGTATAAAATAAAATGTCAACAGGCCTCACTCACAACACCCTAATCCCTGCCAAGGTGAGGCAATCGTTCTTTGTGGCCTTCCCTGTGTGGGACACAGCATCATTTACTTAGCAACAAACAAACAAAACAACAAAAATAAAAAGAACATTCAATAGTGAAGAAGATGACGTGGGTGGTGATGGTTTGAAAACCGAAGAATGACTGCAACTTTAGGCCACCCTTCACAAATCTTTTAAAATCAACATAGTGCCATGTCCCTAAAGCACTTACAAATTGTGAGTGGTTGTCTCCAGTAGGAAGTTAACAAGGGTTTGAAAAGATTATGGAAAGATTATGATTTCTTCAGGTCCAAATACAATAGTTTTTGTCTAAGCAACCGTCCTACCAGATAGCTCTCCATTCTGTGTGTGCGTCTGACCACTTATTTCTAGGAGGCGCCCCGGTGGAAGTCATTGACATGTTAAATAATTTAATAGAATACATGTGCACTGCAGATTTTAATCTGTATTAAAAAAAAAAAAAAAAAAACTTATCAAAGCCCCGTTTGCTGCCCTTGCCCAGACTGGAGGGAAGGCCACACCACTGACACTGGGAAAGCAGTTCTGGGTTGTTTTCAGGAATGATGGAATTCTGCAAGAAGAACAAAAAGCTGTAATCCTTCCACACACCGCAGAATGTTCTAGGCTTCCTATTATAACTTAAGTTGGCGTCTGAGATCTCTTAGATCTGAGTAACTTTTTGCCTGTGAACAGGAATGAAGTTTTCTTTCTCTAATTAAACTCCCATGAGACTCAAGCGCTTTGGTGTTGGTCTTAGAGAGAGAGAATGCTTTTCCTCCTCCCCCTCGCCCTCCTCCTCCCCTTCCCGCTCTGGCCTGGAGCTTCCCAGAACCCCACTGAGAGTCTCAGAGAGGTCATCGGCCTCTTTCAGAGGCATGGAGAGGGTGGGCAGCCAGAAAGCAAGGCAGCAGGATAGGAAGTGAGCGCTCCCTCGCCCTGTGTGCACCACCCACTGCCCTGGAGTGGGATTTAAAGAAAGGAACTACACTGAGATGGTTACAACCCAGTTGACACACTTCCCAATAAGAAAGCCATCTAGGATATTAATTTTTTGGGGGGGTGGGGGGCTCTTCTCTTTGAGTCAAGTGTTTCCTTTCACACGGAAATAAATAAAACAACAGCAAGGGGTTACCTTGGAAAATGCTATTGATCATGTGATACTACTGGAGTGCTAGCTGTCTTTGGTAATAAATTTGAACTTCTGGTCACTTGAATTCTGGTCCAACACCTTTAAGAAACCAGGCACCAAACCTTCAGAACCAGCCTAAAAAGGGAAGGGTTTCCAAAGGTTACCCACATGCAGCCTGGTGGCCAAAGGGGCAAGAAAACGTGTTGCCCTGGCTAGACATCAAGTCTGGGGGAGGGAAAAACCCCTCCCTTTGTCCGGAGGAGGGATCCCGTGTTGACAGCTGGGGCGTCCAGGGCTCCCTATTCATTAAGCGAGCGCCTTGCCTGCATTCCAACATCATCGACACAATAGTGGCCTAGAAGCGGAGGGACACATTACGCACGGTCCAGCTGTCCCGTCCACTCTTTGCTGCCCCTCCTCCTCCGTCCTCGTCATCTGCCCTCAATGGGAGCTGCCACTTGTGTTCAACCCGGGTGCACAGCCATTGGGTGGCAACTGTCTGACGTGTGAGTGATCTCACGTGCCTTTCTCCGCTGCCCGTGCGCCATATGAATGCGACGTTAAAGATGAAAAACAAGTAAACAAGCAAAACCCAACCAAGACAGGATTGGGAAAAAAAAGTCCCTTCTACTTTGATATCAGCTCAAAAAAAAAAAAAAAAGTCTGCATGTGATCAGCGTGGCACACACCAAAATATCATGTCAAACATCGCAAACCCTCTCTGTATCTTGCATGTATGTGGCTTTCCTTAGGGGCTTGAACACAAAGGCGATGTGACCCGGGGGTGGGGTAACCAGGGCTATAATGAGGGAGCATTGTTTTTACTACCTATTGTACAAAAAATAGTCACTTGAGAAGAAACGTAAACTTTTACAATATCTGACAATATGCAATGCTACCTATGAATATATATATGTGAATATACTTTTCTATATTACATATGAATATATACATATATGTGTGTATATATATGTATATGTATATATGTATGTGTGTGTGTATGTATTTAGTTAGCCATAATTTGGGCAATTTTTCCACCAGGAATGCTGCATTGGGAATAAGGTCTCTTCATAGTCATGGTGTATACTGTTTAGCAAAGCCCAACGTGTATAAAACATGAATAAAATGATCCTCTGGCTTGTATTAACAGTTCATTCAGTATACAAGCTTTCCTGTTTAAAATATACATTTACTGATTATGATGAACCGTATTCATACTTCCCATACTGTGCTTCCTGCGCTATGGCCTGGTAATATGGGGGGTGGGGGGCTTTATGCATTATGAAGAAGTCATTAAACTTTAATCTCTACCACTAGGGGGCAGAAGGAAGTTCCTTTCTAGAACTGACTGCTAGGCAATCAACCATCACATCATTGTAACACTGAAGGCACTTCAAAAAGACTCAGATGTTTAACTATTGTGCTAGTGATCATACATTCATATTGGGCTGCAGGCCAAAACAGAGAAGAAGGGGGAAAAAAAAAAGCCAGAGATTTGCAGCTGAAAAGCTATAAAGTAGTGAATTTTACCTTAGAGCAAAACCATCTTCAGTGACAAATTTCAAAGGCCATATGTATGCCATTTTCATGAAAAACAGAGACCCTAAATTTCTTTGTTTAACTGGAAGCAATCTCCCTTGTGGAACAAAGAGGTTCTTCTCCGCCATTCGCTTGTTTATTGTGCTGTAGCTAATTCCACTTCCCTTTCCTGGGTCTCCTGTCCTGTCAAGAGGGTCCCAGAAATTCCCTTAATGCCAACAGGTAATTCATTAAATGCGGCCACCTAGAGTATCTTCAAGAATGTTCCTCCAAGTGCAACATCACTAATGGAGACCGTTTAGGGTATGTTGAAAAAAAAAATAGGGTGTCTTTTTGTCTTTCTTCCTTTCAAATGAAACCCTGCGATCCAAACTTTATTCTAGGGTAACAGCTGAAAAGTTCCCAGTCGAATTTTTACTAGGACAGGAGACAAGGATTTCCCCCCCAGGTGGTAAAGGCACTAAAGTGGTGACTCATTGAGATTACAGAGATTAGTTCTCACAAGCAGCTCTGATTCAGGGGACCTGTTCGTGGAGAGAAGTTGCAGCTGAGACGTGATAGCCAGATACGTCTACGGAGACTTCACAATATTAACACACCAGAACATAATCTGTAGCACGTTTTCGAAGTTAATAAATTTTTAAGAAATACATTTGGGAGTATGGGCAAGGTCCACCTGTCGGCTAAACATTCAAAGACTTGGGAAATTCAAATTCCAAGACATTTTGTTGTTCTGAAAGGACAGAAAGAGAGAGAGAGAGAGAAAAGAAAAGAAAAGAAAAGAAAAGCCAAATTTAGTTGGATTCCTGTTTTTAGCAAATTGTAGTCCCAGGGAAGCTAGAAAAGTCCCCAAGTAAATGAGTTTGGCATCTCCCTGCCCCCCACCTGGCTTTCAAAGCAGGAGGCAGTTTTGTAAATAGAGTGTGGGGAGGCCTCACATCTTCCTTTTTCCATTAAGGAGTGTTACTTGATATGTATCAATATTTCCTGTCAGCTCCCACAAAGCAGTCTTGGGCCTTCTGGTCTCCTTCGATGGCTAAATACGGTTTGCTTAAGTCAGCGCGTTCCAGACCTTTTATGTGGCTTGACAGTGGACCGGGAGAAGGCCCACTAACTTTCTTAAAGTGTGCAGTCATCCGTTTGGCGGCCGGCTTTGGGGGTTCCACATGAAATCCTCTTTAGATAAATTCATACTTGCTCAGGGTGATTAGGCTTACAGCGCTGTCGGCTCACTTGTCTTTAAAAGTGGGACGTCCCTCTGGATCAACGTGGAGTTGAGGTTGTCTTCCATCAACCACCTATTCTGTAGTCTGAGGGGTTGGTGAAGAAACGTGCAACCCCAACTAATAAATGAATAAAGAAACCAGAAAGAAAAGAAGCTTTTCCCCTCCCCCTCTGCCACCCCACCCTTACCCCCACCCACCAGAAATGACAGGCTGAAGTTGACAACCTAATCCTTCAGGCTTGTCTTACTTACTGAACGGCTCAAGGAATGTCAAAGGAACCATCTGATAACAGTCTTCATGCCAAACCTAACAGCTTTATTGCAACAGGAAACTTTCACATTAAATTTCCACGTGTTTTCTCTCCACACTCCTTAACTTGACTGCCTGCCCCCTCCCCGCTTTGTTCTTTTTCTTTTTTCTTCCCAAAAGAAAGATAACTCTCCCCTGCTTCCAAAACCAAATAGAAACTGCTCCAGAGGGCCAGCTGGGATCTAGTCAAATTAGTGGATTATTATTACCTTGGGGACGTTGGAAATCAAGTTTGTTATTGGCAGTTCCTGTTTCCCTAAGACTTGTTAATAGCTGAAATTTAAAGGGTGTTGGTCAATCAACAGAATGCTATTTTCTTAAGCGGGCATTTGCTATTTGTCTTTTTTATTTCCTTTTTACTTTGTTGAGGCTGCTGCTTCTGCCATCAAGTTCACCTCTGATTTTAAACTATTTTATAATTAGGAATAAAGTCAGTGTCACATTTTTCTGCGAATTTAAACTCACACTGGGGAGTCTGGGCGGGTGGGTTAGGCATTTCAGTCTCAGGAACCTCTGAAAAAATTATATCAAATTGTGAAGAGGGCTTGAAGATGTGCTAAATGCAGGCTTTGTAAGATGGACCAGGGCCGCACATTCCTTTTGTAGTTTTGGATATTATGGAGACAGTGTTTTCCGTTAAATGCAGATCCTTTGCTGCTTGAACTTTGAGACATTCTTGCTGGGACAGTTTTCCATTTTGCAGCTAAGAAATTCTTTTAAGGATTTTCAAGTCCGCAGGGGTTTTTTTTGTTGTTGTTGTTTGTTTGTTTGTTTTAGGCAAGAACGGTCTTTTCCTTCTCCATGTCCTGAAAGAAGTATAAAACAAAAACAGACAACAACCTTGCAGGGAACTCAAGATAAATAGTTGTTTTCTGTTGCGTAAAATGTGATCCCAAAGTAAGTTACTTTTCTGAGGGAATGAAGTGGATCTCAATGTTAACTAGCAGGCATTTTCTGGTGGTTTGATTAACGTTTAGGGGAAAAAACATTCTTGGAAAATGAGCCTATTTTATAATTATGTGTCTGATTGGAACAGCAAAGAATCTCAGTTAAAAAGTCTTTTAAGTTAAGATTTTTCCATTTCCTTCCAAACATTTGCTAATTTCATTGCCTCACCTCTCTGATCTGCATTCTTGGTCAGGTGGCCGAATTGATTACAGGCAGACCAGGAGCGACTGTCACTTAATGAAACTCCTATCAAGGGGTTCATCAGCTTGGTAACCTGAGTTACAAATATAGGAGCAAAAAAAAAAAAATAATGGGATTTTTCGGTAAGCTCTCTCAGTGTTTATTTCTAGGCCATTTTGGAAAACTACATCTAAAGTGACCTCACATCTCTAATGAACTCTATGCAGTGAGACGAGGAGGCATCTGGGATATTCCACCAAGTTAGTTGTATTTTCCACATTTCTAAATTTAAAAGAAATTGCCTACCTCCCCCAGCCTCTCATCAAATTCAGGGAAATACACATAACTTTAAGCTTTGCACTGCAAAGAGTTATTTTCCTTTCGTGCCTAGTATTACTTTTAAACTTGTTCAGAGGTGGGGGGGGGATGGTTTGTGGTATTAGCTTTGAACACCAGCTATACACATAGTGTCTGCCTACTTATTCTAGACTTTATTTTACTCCAATTAAAGATATTCTATATTTATTTAGAAAAGGTTTTCCAATGGTTTTACTTCATATATAAATGTAGTACTTCACAGATCACATATAAAAGAAACTCACATCTATATAAGCCTCTATATGATGTATGTGTGTGTATTTGCATGTACTTAAACCCATGATAGGAAATACATAGCTCAAAGTCAATGAAAACTGAGAATTCTGGCTTTGGTGTCACGCTGTGCCCATTTTATAGATAGGGACAGTGAGGTGAGAGTGTGTCTGAAAGATGTGCATCTGATAGCAAAATCAGCTTAGAAGACGAAGCTGTTGAAATCAGGAAACTGAGATACATCCCAAATTTCCCCTATGGATGCCCATACAAGGGGTGCGTTGTTGGCGCTGGGGTAGAGAAATGCAAAGTGAATGTGGCCGCCCCTCTAGTTGAGCAACCTGGAGGCCAACAGCCTGCCCAGGTACGTCCCGTTTGTGACAGAACCAGAGCATGCATGCTGCTCTGCAGAAAGCTGGCGGCTTGCTGCGTTGCTGCAGCTGTCTCCCCAGCCGGGGAAGTGTCTGCAGCAGCGCCCGCCTAGCCGAGCTAATAAACATCGCCAGCTGCAAGGGCTGTGCTGAGCAAGCCCGGGCAAAAACCATCCAGTTCCTTTCCTTTGGACCAGCTTCGATCTCCGCAGCAGGAGGGGAGTACTCCCGGGAGCCGGCCCTGGAAGCGTCCCCGTCCCTCGGCCAGCAGCAAGGCTCCCCCGCTTGCTTCCCCAGGCACACCCGCCCTCCCCCAGCCCGCCTCGCACTTCTGTTTTATTTACGAACATGTTGCCAGAATTCCAATGAGTTATCTTCTCTGTGGCCCCGTTCCCACCAAGGCCTGGTCGCCGGCTGACTCAGGGTCCAGTCGCAACAGTGAGAAGAAAAGAGGAGAGGGAAAGAATTCTTTTCAACTTTTTTTTATGTTTCACTCATTTCTCTCTCTGTCTCCCCCCCCCCCCCACACACACACACACACACGCCTCTCCCCTCCCTGCTCCCCCACCCCAGCCGTCCCCACTCCCCTTTACCCCTTTATGTTACAGGATCGCTCAAATTGAAGATCAGGAGGGTCCTATAGGGAATGCATAGGATCCCTGGGAGAAAAAAGCCCCCAACAAGCTACACACCAGATGTATAACGTTATATGGTCAAACTGGCAAACACAAAAGCCCAAAAACAAAAGGCGTGAATTAGGGAGAAGCATTCAAAGGCCTGTTTTCAAAACAGCCCGGCCAAGAGCCCAGCCCCCCTCCTGAGACTAACTGCTTGAAAGAAAAGGTGCGAAAAGAAAGAAAGGAAAAGGGTGGAGGGAGCCCATTTTTTCTAATTAGCTGAGGCCTAACGGGGCCCTGAATTTCACAACTAGTTTCCATCAAGAGGGTTTGCGGCTTGTGAAAATGAAAAAAAAAAATAGGCTTTTGAAACCTGTGATGTAGGCCCTCTTCGGACCGAAGCTGGGTTCAGCCGTGGGGCTCTCTCTTCCCCTCCCCCTGGCTTTCTGGGGGTGTGCCTGGCTTCCTAGTCTGTGGGTCCCTCTCACACAGTGTCCCTGCCACCCCTGCCAAAGTACAATTATTATTTAGGTTTAAAAAGCGAGCAGGAGGGAAAGTGACAAAGGTCCTCCCACCCCTTCTTTCTGTCTCACTGGCAGGGGGCTTTCCAAGCTGGTGACAACCCTGAGTCGCTATGAATGTCATTCCATAGCACCGCCACCACCGGCGGGGGACATGTCACTGCAGATTCAAGTGTATGTGTGTTTTCTGTAAATGCTGGGATTAAGATAAAAAAAAAATACTCCCCAATCCTGTGAATTTAGATATTTAGAGGATGACCTCTTTGCTGTGAGTCACTTTGTTTTTGTTTTTCAAAAGCAACAAAGCAATATTTTCCAGGCAGAAAGGTGTACTCCTGGGGCAAATGATTTTAGCTCCTGCGCCTTGTGCAAGTACATGCACCAACGATCGGAACATGCTTTTTACCCTTGTTTAAAATGAACACAAGACGGTGTCGTGGCTGCAGCCGTGGTGCTCCTCTGTGGCCTGACAAATGAACTTGTGTTCTCTGGTGCCATTTCTAAACAAAACTGAGCCCCGTGGGTGAGGGGTTGGTGGGCAGCCTGCCTCCGGAGGGGAGGGGACTGGAATTGTCGCTCCGTCTGCCTGAGACGCCTGTGGTCCTGCGTGGTGTGTTTTAGTAACAAACGCCTGTTCTAATGAATTAGCCTTATTAGGGCCTCCTCACAGTCTTTCATAAAGAGCACAGCGCTCTTCAGAACTCCTGAATGCAACAGTCTCTTGATATTCTCACACGGAAGGCTGTAGTGTGGGGACTGCCTTTTCTCCTCTGTCCTTTCATATATCTATACACACACACACACACACACACATCTACACACACATACACATATCTACACACACACACATTTTTCCCACGGCAGAAGAGTGAGCAGCAGAAAGATAAGGAAACCACTGAGCTAAGCAGGTACGGGCCATCCGTGAACCCAAGGCCATCTGCGAAATGGATTTGCATTTACAACTGAACAATCTGGATTTTAGCTCATCACCTCTGGCACATTTCTTTATTTTTTTTATTTTTATTTTTTATAAACTCAGTGGCATTGGATAAAACAGATTCATTAGCTTTGATTAACCTTCTTTAACTAGAGTTAAAAACCTGCTGTAGGCAGCTCAGCTACCCACGCGGCTTGGAGATACTTCATCATGTTTAAGACCCAATTACTGTTGCACTGAATAAGAATAAAACATCACAGTAAAACGTGGAACAAACAGGCATGCTCACGTGCGGGGCAAATAATCATTAATTTATACCAGCAACTTGCCCGTTTCTATGGGTCTGCTGATGGCTGCGCTTAATTCAAGTTGAATACTCAGGAATAAGGCTGAGACGAGAAGTTAAAATAAGTCATTGACCAGTGACTTATTTTTTCTTTCTGTCTTGCAACTTTAACCTGGAGTCTCGGAAGGCTCCTTGGAAAAGTTCAACAAAGTATAGATGGAACAGGTTCTGTCTATAGTCAAAACAGGTTCTGTCTGACTGAGTCTGCATGAGGCCGGGGAGATTAGAAAGCTATGGAATTTGAGGATTATAGAACAACGTGTCAGATACTTGGAAACATTTCCTGGTTAGAAAATTTAAATATTGCAGAAACACAGCAGCAAAATCAGCACAAAGTCAATTCAAAGAGATATCCATATAGGACCAGCAAACTTTACAAAAACGGCTCCAGTAAGATCCATGTGGGGCATCCAGAGCATCTCGTATAGAATCAGAGCTAGAGACTAACTCCAGCATGCAACGGGTTAATTTTGGACAGGATTTGACTGAACCAGGAATAATGAACAGTGAGATACTGCAGCTTTCAGGCAAAACAGAGTAACAACAATTAAAAAAGAGAAAGAGAGAGAGAGAGAGATGGGAGAATAATGGGAGAGAAACATCTCTAGTCAGATAACTGACAAGAGCAGCCCAGTGTTTGAACCAGATAAACCCCAGGCCTCGGGAGTGCCGCTGTCCCCGCCGCCTGCCTGCTTAGTGCCCGGGGTGTGGAAGGCATGACAACATTTGGGAGACAACTGTTTGCGGGCCTCTTCTCATCTGCTTTAAAATATTGGGTTTTGCTGTATTTCCATAATAACTACAACCACACTCTTTCCTCTGTAAGCCCCCCCCCCCACAACAACAGATGTGGGTTCTAAAAGGAACTGGAGAGACTGATATAATCAGACACTAGTTAGAGGGCTTTCATACAAAATTCTCTAGCAAATTCACAGGAAAAAAAAAAAAAAAAAAAAGAAAGCTCCCGACCACTGATGGAATTAATTTGAGTTCCTTGATTATTTGAAGTTCTACAAGTTTTCATTTCTGCATCTTGTTTCTGAATGTATAGCACTTTATTTATCAAACTGCAGTGTAATTTTCCCTTCAGTTGGAGGATGTGATTGTGAAACAAGTAAATTAAAACTTAAGGGCCTGTTCTCTCCAAATTTAGTTCCATTATCACTTTAAGAATGCACGCTGCTAGATGGTACAAAAGGCGTACGTGTAGCTGGGTATGCCATTGCTAACTCAGCAGTATGTTGTTGAAAACAACCCTTCACAAACTCCCTTTCGGGTTTTATTGTTGCGTGTGTGTGTGTTCATATTACATGGTGACCTGTAGCTTTCAAATATTTCAGGTTTTCAATTTAAAGTAAGAAAACAAGAATAACAAAGTTTTGTAAAGATTTAACTAAAACTAAAATGCTCTTAATAAGTAAGTCGGAATGAAGAAGTAGTGATTTTTGAACTATCATATTTTATTAATAATACACCTTTCTCATAGCAATAGTCTTAGTATGCATCAGTATGCACTCTAAGTATATTATGTGTCCCAGATAATACCAGATATTCTAAAATATTAAATACCTTATAACAGGGGAATAAGATGGAACATAAAACACATTTGACTGTTTTCAGCTTAGTAAATAATTTTGGACTTTATACAAGTCATCTTGGCCATGGTGCTGCAGCCCTGTGTTTGATTTGGAATAGTTTATGTAATCCTCTTCCTCTGAACATGTTCTTAGAATATGTTCACATCACAAAACTGTCATTGGGAGAAGAAAGCATAATTGAGTTACTGAGTTTGTTTTTCCTTAAAAAAAAAAGAAAAAAAAAAAGAAAAATACTTATGGTAAAAATCCTTTCGGCTTCCTGCCTCGATATCTTTCTGACCTTGAAGCTAGAATCACTTGACCTCAAACCACAGGTCCAGGTCTGAAATGACCTTGGAAATCATCCTGAGCCTGGCCAGGGGAAATGCGGAGAGAGTGGACCAGAGGTCATCAGCCTAGCATGAAGTCCCCTGGCTGCCGGACAGAGGCTGTTGTCCATTTGTAGAGACCAGCTCCAGCCTGGTTAATGTACCTCCAAATGCCCATGCACAGGAACACTGTACCACGCCTCGCTTTTCTATTCGGTTCCCTGTGCTGAGCTCCCTAGAATAAATCAGAGAGGTGATTTCCCATAATCCCCATGCTCCAGATGAGACTTCTTTGGGTTCCACTATCCCTACCAGATGCTGTTTGGACATCTAACAGTCAGCTACTCTCTGACCTCTAAAGGTCTGAACGTTTTCAAGATTAGCCATCTCCTATGTCTCCCTCGGTTCTGTCAGAAGCCCAACTTCTGGCCAATTTGGCTCTGACTGGACACTCTCGTGACTTTTGGAACAGGACAGAAAGAAAAATGAAAAGACAGAAGCAGGAATTTTCAGTAGGCTTCCTTACACATATCTCTTGTTTTAACTCCGTTTTAATAGCGCCTGGATTCTTGACCCCTTGGTAACTGTCCAGTCTCTGCTAATTATGTTCGCCCCAAACTATGGGAATTTTGTGTCCAGCATTCTGGTATAATCCTGCTGTTGACCCTGCAGAAAAATTTTATAGTCTGTGGACCCAAACAAGAAGCAGCAATGAACTTGACACAGATTCAAAAGCCGCTGGCAGAAGTCAGTGGGAGAGACTGCCCATCTGGCTAATTTCAAAAGGAGGCAGCCACCCAGGTGCGAGTTATGAAGGACTGCAGAGAAGCCTTTGCCTAATCAAAGAGACAAAACTCACAGCGTGTGCCCCGTGAAACAGACCACGCTGGGTTCCTAACCTGCCACTGCCTCATTCCTACTGTGGAACAGACCATAAAGTTTCAGCAGCCAGTGATTGCTTTAGAAGACCCACCCAGATGGTGTCAGTTTCCGCCAGCCAAATAATTGCCTCTTAATAGTTGTCCTTTGCCACATAATTCCGGTGTCCTCTTGGATGGTGGAAAGCCGCGTAACTGTAGGAATGGTGATCTGAATGGCAGCTTCTTGCAAATTTTCATCTAAGAACTTTTAAGTCAATGGTTCTCCAGCACTTGGGAACCTTGCAAAAGGATATAGATGTCTAAGTACTACTGACGGGTCAGGGTCAGTTGGTCTGGGGTAGACGTGGAAATTTGATTTGGAGCCATTCCCAAATTCTTGATATTCCCACAAACTTGAGACCATTACTCAGGGCTCCCCAAACTACGGCCCGTGGGCCGCATGCGGCCCCCTGAGGCCATTTATCCGGCCCCCACTGCACTTCTGTAAGGAACACCTCTTTCATTGGTGGTCAGTGAGAGGAGCATAGGATGCATCCGCACCCATAGTTCCCATTGAAATACTGGTCAGTTTGTTGATTTAAATTTACTCGTTCTTTATTTTAAATATTGTATTTATTCCTGTTTTGTTTTTTTTTTTACTTTAAAATAAGATATGTGCAGTGTGCATAGGGATTTGTTCATAGTTTTTTTTATAGTCTGGCCCTCCAATGGTTTAAGGGACAGTGAACTGGCGCCCTGTGTAACAAGTTTGGGGACCCCTGCTCTATGTCTTCAGACAGCCCAAGCCCAGCCCGGCCATCGCTCTGATGAACAGCGTGAAACCCACAAGGATTATGTGTTTTCAGCACCATCCAGATTCAGCCTCCCCAGCTTACAAGACCAGCGCTTTCTTGGCAGCTGACAGATGACATCATAGTCTCACTTACCTAACACACCCTTCTCTATGGACCCACACTGTATAATTAAGGTGCAAGTTCAACTTTGTGAGTCTCCAAGTCAAAAGGCTCCTTTCGCAAGTTCCGATGAACACCTGGCTAACCACCTCCCTGATTTATTCAAGCCTGAAGGTTCTGGTTTTGCTGATCACCAGAGCCCAACTTGGTCACCAGGAATCACTACAACCCAT
Organism: Rhynchonycteris naso; assembly: GCA_037038555.1. Taxonomy (NCBI): domain Eukaryota; kingdom Metazoa; phylum Chordata; class Mammalia; order Chiroptera; family Emballonuridae; genus Rhynchonycteris; species Rhynchonycteris naso. The sequence goes on from CM072999.1 coordinate 216,721,570, forward strand.
CCTGCCACTCTCCTGTCATCATACTGTCAGCTCTGAGAGACTGCTGCAACATTTGGCTGTTGAGGCTGCTAGTCACTGATCCCAGGGTTCGAGTTTCAGAAAAGCCTTCAGTTCGCTTCAAGCTCCAGAAACTGCTTCCTGTGCCACAATCTCCTACTTTCTCTCCCAGTTACAGCACTCCCTAGGAGAGAGAAGAGCTTTTCCTTCTTCCCCGCTACCAGATCTAGCCTCCGTCTCTTGCAACCTTGGCCTCTAGGTCCCACAAAGCCGGGAAGCCTCTAGGTCCCACAAAGCTGGGAAGCCATTGAAGAGTAAGGCTCGTTACTCTTCAATGAGCCAGAGATGTGGAAGTAGATTCCCCCAAAACAAACACATTTTTAAAAATAATTAGCTCTTTAAAACCCACCACTCCAATGCCCCCATTCCACACCGTTCTTTGTTGGTGATGTCACAGCAGGTCAGCCTTCTACAGCCTGCTTGCTGAGTCTGTCCATCTCTAAGAACCGGAGAGTTCTTATACATTCATGCGCTCTGACTATATCTAATGTTGGCACAGCCCTTGGTGGTTTAGAGAACACTGTATGTGCATTAGCCCATGGAATCTTCCTGAGAAAGAGGCTGACTCAAGTATAGAAAAACAGAGAGGCTCAGTACAAGTGTATAGCGTTGTTGAGAAGGTGAAATGGGTGGCTCAGTGGGGCACCTCACGGAGATTCCGTAGATCTCTCCTATTCCTCCATTCCTTCCTGGTGTGTGTCCATTACTTTTCAATGCTAATCAGTGCGAGGCAGCTGCCACATAATTTCTTTCCCTCTCTTTGTATAAAGAGTACCCAAAGCATGAAGACTGGCCTGTAATTCTTAACTTCTTTCCTCATTCTTCCTTTGTCAATTACCTAAGTACAAATTTAGAATTTTCTAAGTCCCTGCCCCCCGGGGAGACTATGTTTTCAAGTACATTTCTGATTAAAAATGAACAAACAAAAAAAATCATCTGAGGTTAGACGTCACAGTGAAAGGGGTTTACCCTTCTGTTTCAAGTGCTCCAATGGTTGTCTTCAAAGGATACATAGTCACTGTTCCCGGCCTGGATGTTCATGGTATACTTCTATGATAGCCTGTTGATACAGATGTTCATGGTATACCTCTATGATAGCCTATTGATACAGATGTTCATGGTATACCTCTATGGTAACCTATTGATACGGATGTTCATGGTATACCTCTATCGTAGCCTATTGGTATTTTGTTTTCTGAAAGTGGGTATGACGAGACCCATACCACTGACAAGACCCACGCTGCGATTCATGAAGGTTCCCATCATTTCCTCCCCTTGATGTCTCTGTCTCAGAACCAAAGACTAGAATGTAGGGCCCATTAACCCGAATTAGGAAAATCATGAGTGCTGGTAGTGTTTGAAAACGTGCACACTATAAATGTATGAACAGATTTCCAGTGTGAAGGATGTTGAAGAGCAGGTCAGAGTATCACCTCTAGAAGAGAGATGCATTCTCACGTCACCACTGCATTTAAAGCAGAAGACTTTTCCTCTTTGTGATTAATTCATTCACACAACAATCCACTCAGCGTGGTAGGAACACTGACCTTTCTTCCACACAAACAAACAAACAAGCAATAGCAACCACCAAATCTCTAAGTAGGAGGACACAGATCAGATTTTTATGCTCAAAGTGGAGGTAATTAGTAATATTGGTCTGCACAGTTTATTTATGCACTTCATACATACAGAAGGAGCAACCAACGTGCGCCTGTGTTTTTCTGGGCACAACAGTGAACAGAACAGCCAACAATTTCTGCTCTTAAAATCTACGAATTTCCAAGTGGCAGTATTAGGTCCCTCTAATTATGACCAAGAGCTGAATCAATTTCTCATGAACTCAAGTAAATGAGGAAGCTGGTTTACGACTTCCGAGAGAATCCAAATACTCGGTGCTGTTTCTGTCTTAGGTAAATGATGGTACAGATGCAACACCGACACATTGTAGTTCAGGGGCCCTATGGCCACCACCGCCATGCTGACTGTGGGCTGCATAGAAAGGCAGCTATACACAGGTGACTGACACAGAGCTAGCGGGTGACATATCCAAGCACACTGCGGAGAGAGGTCACAAAGTCCCTCTTCAATTCCCTTTGGTGCTTGTGAAAAAACACCGATGTTATAAAAATCAGCTACTAATTATCCCCGGGTCTTGCATCCCATTCCTCAATTTTTATGAAATGACATTGAGAATGTTTACTGCTTAAAACAAAAGGTTTGTTTTTATTGTTGTTTTCCTGAATTAAAAAAAAAAAAAACCTGGCTTAGTTTCAATCAATAAAATTCCACCACTAACCTTAAAAAAAATAAATAAATAAATAAACAAGTGCCTGCAGTTCTGGTATGTTTCTCAGACTCTAGAAGAAACTTGAATTCAATTCAAGAAGGCAATGTACTCTTTCTTGTCCTGCTATAAACCAACAAATAAACAATTTCCAAAAGCCCTGTTCTGCCGACACGAGACATCTGGACACTTGAAAAAGGAATGTGCATTCTTGGCAGCATGACCCAACTTGGAATACAAGCCTTCTGAAGTTCACCCATCACCATTGTGACAAAGCGCTCCCCCGTCACGATGTGTCTCCATAAAACCACGTCCATGGTGTCCGCTCTGCACAACATCTCCTTAAAAAGTTGACAGGCAGAGGGGAAACGAGCTCCATCCCAGAAGGCCCTGGAATGTGACCCCGTTTGTTCCTTATGTGCAGAAAGGTACTCCCTGGGACGTGCAGCGCACGATGTGAATGCTTGAAAAGGTCACTGGCTCGGTTCAAACAAACTGCGCGCGTTCCCTCTAACGTCCTGGCGTGGTCGTCAGAGACTCGGCATCGCGAGAGGACTGGAGCAGAGAAGGGAAAGGAAGTCAGAGGTCGGGCCACTTAGGTTGAGGGTACGACTATTTTTAGCAGACTGAGAAATTGCTAGGAAGAAGGGAGTGGTGGGGAAAATATATTGCTCACAAAAATTAGGAGATATTTTAGCACTTCATATTTATTTTTTTAATTTCCCCTAATTTTTGTGAGCAGTATAGAAGTAAGTAAATATTGGCCATGATATTTAGGTTTTCAAATAGGGAACAATTCATTATTATTCTATTCTATTCATTCTATTCTATCCTATTTATCACCTTTAAGACCACTAAGCACTACCTGACCTGTGGTGGTGCAGTGGATAAGGAAAGTGTCTACCAAGAATGCTGAGGTCGCAGGTTTGAAACTCTGGGCTTGCCGGGTCAAGGTGCATTAGGAAGCAGCTCCTATGAGTTGATGCCTCCTGCTTCTCGCCCCTCTTTCTCTCTCTCCTCTCTCTAAAAATCAGTTTAAAAATTTTAATAAAAGACCACTGAAGTGTCCTTTTTGGGTCTCACTGTCATCCTAGCAACATGGCCCCACTGTCCTCAATCTGTCCCTTTAGACATTGTAGTGAGAGGAGGAAGGAAGAGGCTCTTTAGACCTCAGGGAAATATCCAAAAGACTCGTGCTGAGAAAATAAAACCAATTAAAATACTATTTAAAATGTTTATTTATTTAAAAAGAAAAGTCCTTAAAACATATACTCAGTAGATTTGTGTTTTGTGTATTTTTTTCATGAAGGACTTCCTGCATGCTAAATATATATGCTTTTTATTCACAATAATGTTAATTTACACTAAATATAGTAGACCCACTTATTTATAGGAAGGACTAGGTTCCAGGGGTTAAAGGACTCTGCAACATGTGAAAGGCAAAGTCAGAATTGAACCCCAGTCTTTTCTCCAAAGCTCGGTCCCCCTCTCCCTAATGTGCTCTTCTCAATAACAAAAAGCAAGGCATCCTGGAATGCCCCCAGAAGAATTTCAGGCCTTGTAACTGACACCCGACTGGATGGCGCCATTACATTATTTTCCCATTTTGGCTTCACAGGTGCTGAGTTGATGGACTCGCAGAAGAAGTTGGGTTATGCAAAGCATGCTTACTGTGGGCTTTAGCTAGAGCACTTTGTTAAGCTGACAGGCTTCCAAGGCCAATGGCTAGACCAGGGGTCTCCAAACTTTTTACACAGGGGGCCAGTTCACTGTCCCTCAGACCATTGGAGGGCCGGACTATAAAAAAAACTATGTACAAATCCCTATGCACACTGCACATATCTTATTTTAAAGTAAAAAAACAAAATGGGAACAAATACAATACTTAAAATAAAGAACAAGTAAATTTAAATCAACAAACTGACCAGTATTTCAATGGAAACTATGGGTGCGGATGCATCCTGTGTTCCTCTCACCGACCACCAATGAAAGAGGTACCCCTTCTGGAAGTTGGCGGGGGCCGAATAAATGGCCTCAGGGGACCACATGTGGCCTGTGGGTTGTAGTTTGGGGACCCCTGGGTTAGACTTATGGGTAAGGTCTTGCCTAACAAAATTGGGTAAGTTCCCTGCACATGCACAGCAAGTGTGGCCAGAACATGCACTGCGGTCTGCATCCTGCTGCAGAAAAGCATTCAGTAAGATTTCATATTAGCCTGACCAGGCGGTGGCGCAGTGGATAGAGCATAGGACTGGGATGCGGAAGACCCAGGTTCGTAGACCCTGAGGTAGCCAGCTTGAGCACGGGCCCATCTGGTTTGAGCAAAGCTCACCAGCTTGGACCCAAGGTCACTGGCTCAAGCTAAGGGTTGCTTGGTCTGCTGAAGGCCCATGGTCAAGGCACATATGAGAAAGCAATTAATGAACAACTAAGGTGTTGCAATGAAAAACTGATGATTGATGCTTCTCACCTCTCTCCATTCCCTATTTATCCCTCTCTCTGTCTGTCCCTATTTATCCCTCTCTCTCTCTATCTCTGTCCCTGTAAAAAAAAAAGAAAAAAAGATTTTGTATCAAGTGCACTGTTTGCACTGAAGAGTCCAGCTACGGGAGCCTTGGAGACCAAAACAGAACTCCAAAAGAAGAGTAGTGAGATACTGTCCCCAGCCTAAAAGAATCTTCCAGAAGGTCAGCTTAGGAGACTGGGTTTAGGAGTTCTCCTGCTTGCGTGAGTCGTCACTGTCTCAGGAAACAAAAATGCCAAAATGATTCCAAGGAGACAGATATTACCCAGCAGTGACATTTGAAGTCCAAACCTGTCTGCCTATGGAATTTTCACTCTTGGTGCACGTGGTCTTGTGTTTGTGCAGTGGGTCACAACCTCGGACGGGGCCCTATAGGGCTACTCAAATGTCTATAGGCATTTAAATAAGAGGGAAAATAAATAAATAAGCCTTCCCAGAATTCTACTGAGTATAAGCAAGATGAAAAAAAAATCAAATCAAATGCTAACTTGGGAATTTAAAAAGAATAGTGTGCTTTTCTAACCCATGGATAAGATATGGAAGAACAATAATTTTAACTTATAAATAGTGAATAACCTGTGTTATATTAAGTAGCCTTCACCAAAGATTTTGCCCATCTAATATGTTGGCGAAACACAAACAAATGAAAAATAGTAATGAGGATATTAAAAAAGAAAGAAGCTAGAAACTAACTCACTCTCTCACACACACACTAAGTAAGCAAGTAAGATAATATTACTAGTTTGGGGAAAAATATATATTTATCAAAAAGTGTGAACATAGTGGCCTATTAGTTTCAGAACATAAAATTGACCTCATGCATTGAAAAACTTGGAACGTTTTTCTCTTTAGCCCTTTCAAATAGAAGCAACGTGAAATATGTGTGGCTGTGTATGAGATCCACAGGCATTACTGTGATTACGTACATGTGTAGTGTACACGTTACAGTTATGCATGGGTGTCATCCACAGACATAGATTTACATGTTTCTATCGAGGATGCAACTTATCAAATGGTGACACACCTCTTGTCCCAAGTGATCCTCTCATAAAACGTATGGAGTACTATTCCCCAACCTCTCTAGGCAGATGTCAAAAATACCCTGACCATCTCCAGAACACTAAGTTGGTACCACTACTAAAATTCTTAGGAGACTCGTGAAATGAATCAGAGGCACATAATACTCCCATGTGCGGAAGAAGACCTAAAGGAGAAAAACTCTTCTCACCATATCTGCATCTCCAGCTCATGCCTGCTAGATACGAACTCCTGGGTTCCACTGGAGGGAGCCCAAGGCAGTGAATTTGCAGTAAGAGAACATGTTGGCAATACGATGCACCCTGTGCCCAGCATGGCATCTAGGAAGCATATTCAGTCTGCCCCGCCCCCCCTCCAATAGAGCCCTGAACATCACATGCCTCACTGGAACCCTGTCAGGTTTGTTGAAGCACAGCATACATAAGGCACTCCACAATATGACAGCTAGGAAACGCTGGGGTCAGGACTTGAACTCGGGTCTTTGTGGAGTTCTCAGTGTTGGGAAAAGAAATCCTTTTCTCTACTCAAGGAAATTTCCAATCTGATCTTGGTTCTAGTGAGAATTGGAGGTGGGGAAAGAGGAAGAGATGCAGGTGATTTTAACTATGGGATTTCACCTTGGCATTTTCATTTCTCTGCTGCTTTTTGACCCTGAATTACACTGTTCAAAAGAAATACATTAATAGGACATGGCCAGGAAGCTCAGTTACTTAGAGTGTCATCCCTATACACCAAGGTTGGAGGTTCAATCCCCAGTTAGGGCACATACAAGAATCAACCAATGGATGAATGAATAATTCATTCAAAACAACAAATCGATGTCTCTTTTTCTCTCTCTCTCTTTCTCTCTAAAATCAATTATAAAGAACAATAAAAGCATTAAATTCAATAAGGTGGTACTACTGCCCACCTACTATGTGCAAAGAACAGCTATGTTTAGTAGGACAAATAAGAGTAGCTATCACGAACTACCTGCCTGTTTATTGATTGCCGTTACGGGTATGTCATGATTCCTCCTTGAACTCCTTCTGCTTTAATTAAAACCATAACGTCATGGAAAGAGTAATTAATGAACTCTATGGTTTTCAAACTTATGACAGGTGGGAGCCCCCATTAGAACATCTTTATATCCCTTTTGGAATTGATTAGCCCTCTGTCCTCGAGAACCAGTTACATTTCCTCCCTGTGATTTGCATGAGGGAAAGTGAGGTATTTAATCACTTTAGAAATTTCAGCTCATTCAGAGCAAACCAAAAAGATTTCAGTGGGTTTGATGTGCCACCATTCATCTTTACCACCCCGACAAACAGCAGGGACCAGGAGGTGCCATCCTCACCACTGCCCGATGATGGGACATCCACATTTTCCGGGAAATCAGGTTAACTCCATTTTTCCGTCTTGCTCCATTTCCTCTCTAGTTGTCTAGACACAACCTTAATGTACCTCAACCAAATGAGGTGTGATTCCCTCCCGATTGGACTCGGCACTTGAAATAACTATAAAGAATCGGGGGGAAAGTGACGTCTGTTTCTAACCCCAGAAAGCAAAAAATAATAAAACAATGAAGGTGCATTTTAAACCATTTCTGAAACTGGGGATCAACTGGACACTTCTAGGGAGAGAAGACTTGGTCAAGCATGTAATTTCGAATACGGTTTACTATCCAAATGAATGAAGCAATTAAAAATTAAATTAACACATTGTGAAGACTAGTTTAAAACAACGACTGTGAACTTTGGAAAGCAGCATTCTCAATGAGTATTTCTACTTTAAAGTTCATATTTGGATACACATCAGTTTATTTTTTGGTCATATAAAGTGTTGAACTTAGGCCCTGGCCAGTTGGCTCAGTGATGGAGCATCAGCACAGTGTGTGGAAGTCCTGGGTTTGATTCCTGGCCAGGGCAAACAGGAAAAGCGCCCATCTGCTTCTCCACCCTTCCCCCTCTCCTTTCTCTCTCTATCTTCCCCTCCTGCAGCCAAGGCTTCATGGGAACAAAGTTGGCCCACGCTCTAAGGATGGCTCCATGGCCTCCACCTCAGGCACTAGAATGGCTTCGGTGCCATCTGAGGATGGGCAGAGCATCGCCCCCTGGTGGGCATGCTGGGAGGATCCCAGTCGGGCACATACGGCAGTCTGTCTGCCTCCCCACTTCTCACTTTGGAAAAATACACACACAAAGAAAGTGTTGAACTTAAACTCTTTTTTTTATTTCTGCCCAAATCAGAAGATTCAAAAAATACCATAAAGTCACATGAGATCTTCAGCTCGCATTTCCAATCTCCCGAGGTTTGAAAAACCTCATCTATTTGAATGCCTTGATCGTGATCCAAACTGACTGTGAACTTGAGATGTTTCAGAATGACCCACCACTGTTTCAAGTCCAAATTGGCCACAGAGAGCCCTGTGGACCATTACCTCATTGTTTATTCTTACAAATTATAAATATTTTTAAAATCCCAAGTTGTAAAGCAAGGAGGGGCGTTTTATACCCCTCGGCCACCATCACTTCATTCTCTGCTGCTCCGGGTGTTGGACACATATCTAGGGCTGGGTTGGTAAAACCATCAGTGGTATTGACAGGACGATCTATTCCTGTCGTAAAGCACAGTCCTCAGCAATCTCTGCACTCGGGAGACCAAGAGGAATGAGCTGAACAAAACTGGTCTATAGAGCTACATTGTTCCAAATATTTAGTTACAGTTTTAGTCAAATCATGACTCCATGCGCCCAGTGAAATAAAGCATGACTTTCTCATGGAATAATGGAAATACCTTATATCATAGACATGTCTTCCTCTGGGATAGTACTGTTACAGCATAACAATATAACTGTGCATATTTACATTATAGGCAGGGGTGGGAAAAAGCAGGTTTACAGCTGTAATACAAATAACTAATACAATAATTAAATAATGCAAGAATGAACTGTTTTATGTACTCTTAAGTGTAAATCTACTTTTGCTCTCCCCTTGTATATACTACTCACAAAAATGAGGGGATCAGGGAATGAGAAGATACTCCAGTACGTTCAGCCTTTTGTACAGTGCATTTTCACCAATGAAATAAAAGTTGGTTTTGCATCTCATTTGCTTAATTGAACTTTTTTTGAATTGTTTGCTTTTCTGACAAATGCTTCTTTATTTTATTGCTTCATATTCCTTTTGAAACATCCCCTAATTTTTGTGAGCAGTATAGTATAACTGTGACTCCGTGCATAGTTATTAGGGAGTAAGGAGAGATTTGAAAGTCCTAAAAACGAATCTGGAGTTAAGTTATCCGAGTCTAACCTATAGCCATAGAAGAGGAATAGAGTGAAAACATGGAGCTCAAAGATATTTAAAGAGAAAAGACATTCTGAAAATGAAGTGCCCACAAAGATCGCACAACTCTATAGGCCAAGGTTATTCTTGCCATTATTTTACAGATGATAATCTTGACAATCAAATAATTAGTGAACAGCAGTCAGAATTAAGCTCCAGGTCTATCTAACTTGAAAGAAAAATGTTATATCTATTATTTTCTATGTTCCATTCAAATGATTGTTAATGGGAGAAAAAAAAAGATTGTGACACGTGGAAGCCCAGCTAAGAATATCTTCATACGCCCTTTGGAACTACTTAGCTCTTCTGTTCTTGTTCTCCGTGTCTCCTCTGTGGTCCACGTTATTTGGCTTTCCCATGTGCTAAGCAGAGAGGAATTTTTGGTGCACACCACAGAGAGCAAGGGTAAGAGCCATAGGCAGAGTGTTCAGGATGGCCGAGCTGGGTTCTGGGAGATCACTTCGTACCTGGGAAACAGGACTTGGGCAAAGGAAGTTGTACTTCACCTGCACTTCCGGTGTGCAGTGCCCTCATCCCGGAAAGGGGAGGAGGTCCCCTTCCTCCCTTCTCTCCAGTAGAACTCGCTGCTGCTCAGGGTTCCTGCCTCCACATTTTTTGTTATGGAGTGAAGTACACTAAGTGCCATGTGACTGATCATAAGACTCTAAGAAACGAAAGAACAGAAGAAAATGGAAGCCATTTTCAGGCTGCCTCTTGACAGAGGTTTACCAGGGAAGGAAGAGGGTGAATTCTAATGCCTCAACCTGTGGGTGGGAGACCAGACATTTGGCCTGGAAACTCAAAAACTGAGCAGGCTCCATTCCAGCAGAAGCCAATGTTTGCAAAGTCTTGGTTGACATTGGGTGTCTTTTTTTTTTTTCACTCTTGTTTTTGTTTTTTTAATCCAATTTTGACAGCCAGAATAGTTCAATCCACCTGCTTGCTGTTTAATACCCTCTAATCCTAATCCCTTCACCTTCGCTAATCCCATCCCCTCGTCCCCCTTCCCTCTGACTGCTGTCTTTCTGGTCCCCGTGAGCCTGCCTCTGCCTCTCTTCTGTTCCTCAGTTCACTTTGTTCATTAGATTCCACATATATTTGAGATCATATGATATTTGTCTTTCTCTGCTTGCCTTATTTCACTTAGCATAATAATCTCCAGGTTTATACATGCTGTCACAAAAGGTAAGATTTCCTTCTTTTTCACAGCTGCATAGTATTCCATTGTGTATATATACCACAGCTTTTTAATACACTCATCCACTGACGGACACTTGGGCTGTTTCCATGTAAACACAATAAATTTAAAAATTTAAAAGAATACCCTCTAACCCTGCCTCCAAAGAGTCTCTCTTGGCTGGATCAGGTTGCAGAGATTTAATTAAAAATAACAGGCAGGTGATAAAGTCTATTCATCTCTTTGTTGTGTACTCAGAAGTGGATAAAATTTAAATGTATCCCATCGCTAGGCACTTAGGCATAAGGGCAGGGGTCCCCAAACTTTTTACACAGGGGGCCAGTTCACTGTCCCTCAGACCATTGGAGGGCCAGACTATAAAAATAAACTATGAACAAATCCCTATGCACACTGCACATATCTTATTTTAAAGTAAAAAAAACAAACCGGGAACAAGTACAATATTTAAAATAAAGAACAAGTATATTTAAATCAACAAACTGACCAGTATTTCAATGGGAACTATGGGTGCAGATGCATCCTGTGCTCCTCTTACTGACCACCAGTGAAAGAGGTGCCCCTTCGGAAGTGCAGCGGGGGCCGGATAAATGGCCTCAGGTGGCCACAGTTGGGCCCGCGGGCTGTAGTTTGGGGACCTCTGCATAAGAGTGTGTAAAAGAATCAAATGACAAGAGTTCTGACCTTCAGTGTGTGTGTTGTGTGTGTGTGTGGGGGGGGGGAGTCAAAGAGATCACATGACCAATACACTGAGGATAATATAGTCACCAACCCATGGAACAGAGATGGCTGATGTCAGGCCTCATCTTTGGGAACTTATGCATTTATGACTGTTTATTAATTAGGCCATTACAAGGGACAGAAAGGGGCACTTTTTATGGGTTGACAAATTCCCACAAGAGTCACAAACTTTGAAATAGAGATGGGAAGGCACTCTAGGTGATAGAGAGACAATTCCCGCTGGTCTGGTCTCCCTGTCCCACCCACTGTGGGGTTTCACCCACGCCAGTCTGCCCCGAGCGGTGGGACTTCTCCCTCTCCCCCTGAGGTGTGATTTCCCAGCTGCAACATTTTTTTAATCTTCAATCTGAACAATTGGCTCATGAAATCATTGTCAAATCATAAGCTCTCAAGTGCCTTAAACAGCACTCTTTTTCTTTTATTTTTTAAGTAGGAGAATCCAGACACTGTCCAAAGCTTAGGGTCCCAAAGTGAAAAATACCCCATAGCAGATAACAGTGAATGAGTAAAATCTAGACCCGCTGACCTCTCCTGAAGTCCACAGAGATCTTATTTAGACCTGACCTGTGGTGGTACAGTGGATAAAGTTTTGACTGGAACGCTGAAGTCACCTGTTCAAAACTTCAGGTTTGCCTGGTCAAGGTATAAGTGAGGAACAACTACTATGAGATCCCATTGAGGGGGTGTTCTAAGGACAACAATTTGGCATATGGAAACAGGAGAGGTAAAGCTGTAATGGACATGGAAACCCCAGAGGAGACCCGTTCTGTAAACTTCTATGACTGGAACATTTTAGCTCTGTTAACCACCAGCATGTGGAAACGATGTATATCCTGGTTTCATACACAGACAGGACCCGCAGGAGCAAAACCTTGCGGTCTGAGGGGTCCAGAGCCCTTGCCATGCCAGACAGGAGAAATCTCACTAACTTCAAACACCTATTCTTTTTAATTCAGTGAGAAGAGGGGAGGCAGAGAAAGACTCCCATGTGCATCCCAAGCAGATCCACCTGGCAGTCCCCATCTGGGGATGATGCTCTGCCCATCTTGGGTATTGCTCTGTTGCTCAGCAACTGAGTTCTTAGTGCCTGAGGCAGAGGCCATGAAGCCATTCTCAGCACCCAGGGCCAACTTGCTGTAACTGAGCCATGGCTGCAGGAGAGAAAAAGAGAGAGAGAAAGAAAGGAGGGGGAGGGGTGAAGAAGCAGATGGGTGCTTTTCCTGTGTGCCATGATCTGGAATCAAATCCTGGACATCCACATGCCGGGCTGTTGCTGTACCATTAAGCCAATCACCCAGGGCCCAAACACCTTTTCTGTAGTGCTCTAAGCCCATTTCAGACATGACCTTAACATAGCCCCAACACCTTTTATAATCTTAGTATTAATGGCTCACCATGAGGTGGAACACAGGGTGAGACTAATGGGAAAAGTCGTGAACAGGGACTATCGCTTTGGCTTTTCTAATTAAGGAATTTGAAATAGTGGGATCTCCAGCAGCATTTTCTGTGCCCAATAGAAGTTTACCATTCTTCATTTGTTTATGCAAATTTTATCCGTTTAACACTTTGTCAATTGGATCGGCACCAGTTTAGTTTGGTGAACTTCGGGAGAGTGTAACGTGTTTTGATACTGTCCCTAATTAGCTGTTGTTTAACGGGGTATTTCCAGTGTTTAGGATCTAGACTTCTGACAGAGCTCCTGAATTTTTTAATTGTGTAATGAACACTAGCAGACAGCTGCATATATTATTAGAGCGCTACTCTCCCAATGCAAGTGAGTCTCGTGAGTGAGTGGGTCTCTTAGTGGTGATTTTTCCTCAAGAAGAAAAAGAGGCATGAAGACAATCCACTCACAACTGTTCTGTCACGTGAGGGTCATGGGCACTCATGTGGAGCAGATTACTTAGCAGGTAGCAGGAGCTGGGGACTCCATGGTCACTAGAACATCAAAGACCCAAAGACATACAACCTCCAAAGAGAGACAGATGTCATGTGGCTAGAAGAATGCCGACAAGAATCCACCTGGTGACATACATGCATGGATGTCAACAAATGGGCTGCCCTAGCCTGACCAGGCGGTGGCGCAGTGGATAGAGCATCGGACTGGGATGCTGAAGACCCAGGCTCGAGACCCCGAGCTCGCCAGCTTGAGTGTGGGCCCATCTGGCTTGAGCAGAAGCTCGCCAGCTTGGACCCAAGGTCACTGGCTCCAGCAAGGGGTTGCTTGGTCCCTGAAGGCCCGCGGTCAAGGCACATGTGAGAAAGCAATCAATGAACAACTATGGTGTCCCAACGGCAACAAAAAACTAATGATTGATGCTTCTCACCTCTCTCCGTTCCTGTCTGTCTGTCCCTATCTATCCCTCTCTCTGACTCTCTCTCTGTCCCTGTAAAAATAAAAAAATTAAAAAAAAAAAAACACAAACGGGCTGCCCTAGGGAATGACAACAAAGATGAGAAGGAGGTGAGTGCTTCAAATAGAGACATAAGGAAAAGGTCCCGGAGGAAGTCATGCTTAACTGAAGTCTGAGAGATGAGAAAGACGTAGCCAAGGCGAGTATGGGGGAAGAACCCTGAGGTTACCATGTACATATTGGGCAGGACGCGGGGAGACTATGAAAGGACTTCTGGAGCAATTGAAGGAGTTCTTGTGGTTGTAGTCCCGGAAGAGAGGATCTAAGAGGAGACCGGGAGAAAGTGGCCCATACTGGGCTGGGCTGGGAGGGGCAGAGGGTGGCCCAGGGAAGACTGGCAGGTGTAAGGTTTAAACAGATGGGTGTGTGACACAGAGCAGCCACGGGAGAGAACAGAATGTGGTGTGGGGGCACGTGGGTGGGAGTGATCGAGCTGTCCAGTATGGGCCTGTTAAGCACAACGACAACGTCCGCAAGACATCCCACGTCCTTCACTCCTTCACTCTTGCCCCTCCCACCCCTCCTACATTTGTTCAGCTACAGCAGATGGAAGACAAAACTGGAATCGGATTCAGATTCTTACTTTAAGAAGATCACAGTCCCTAGGAGGTGGGTGTGAGAACACAGACAAGTGAACTAATAAGCCTGGGGTGAAGGGAAGGGAACTGGTGAACAGTCAGGGGACAGCCGCTCTCTCTGTCCCAGGGGCTGGAGGGGTTCACCAAAGCTAGAAGATACAGTGCTATGGATATTGAAGGGGGAGGGTCCTGGTACTGGGTTCAGAAATGGGAAAGAGCCCTTAACATAGCTGGAAAGGTTTGAATGTGTGAAAGAAAAGAACAAAATCCAGGCGATTTAGAAGCTCTGAGGGACCAAGCACAGAGGGTTGTGGGGAAGCTGGACATTGAAGAGCAGCCTGGAACACCATGCTTAGGAGTTTGTCATAATGCTGCCAACAAAGAGTCACCACCCACGTGCTTCTGGGCAGCAGCCTGAGGGGGTGTACAGAAGTGAGAGCCAGGGGCCACCATTCGTTCCAGGTGACTGGTCTTGGAATGCCAGTTCCAGAAGCCGTGAGAGGAACTCCCTGGAACTAAGGACCATGGGTTTATAGTGTGCCCTTCGCACTAGAGCTCAGTGACAGCCAGAACACCATGTCATGTCTCTGGCTACAGAACAAAGAGGTGCAGAAAGAAAGAACAGGGGTGGCTGTTTCTGACTCAGCGGGCACTCTGATACAAAACTAGACTCCGCACTCCTATCCTAACCTACTATGTCACAAACCCACTCTCGGCACTTGGGACTCTTCAAAATAAATAGAACACTCTCAGAGCCCTAGATTAAAAAGGATGATGAACCTGCATTTTTCTAATAGTCAGGCCATCTTCAACTTGAAAATACAGTTGCTGTTATAAACTAAACTAAGCCTTTACCGTTTGCTAAGTTTCTTTTCTTTCTTTCTTTCATTTTCTTTTTTTCAAAATGCATCAGCAATTATATTTGAATTATAAAGTCAGCAGAGACACGGAGGCCGAACTGAACTCCAAGGCTGATCCGTGGCAGCACATGAAAGTGATGGCCTGCAGCTGGTCCCACTTGGAAGGGATGGCTCTCTGCAAGGAGGAACACAGCAAGCTGTTGACAATGACCTTACGATTGAGTATTGTTCTGAGATTAGTTTAAAAGAGAGGAAGAAGAGATTCCCCAAACCCTAAATCATGGACGAGCTTAGGCTCTGACAGATACAGTTCCCAGCCCAGAAACAGAAGTCTCGATCTGGGCTCTCGGGGATGCTTGTCTTCACACAGAGTTCAATGCCAAGGCCGGTGGATCCAAGGAAGGAACAAGATGAATTCTGCTTTTGCTACAAATTTCAACGGGAATTACTTCAAAAAGGAAAGAGAGAGCACGCCGAGCAGGGAGGCAGAAATCAATACATTCAGGTTGACAGATTCAAGTGGAATAAGAAGAGAGTTCATTGTGTATCAACAACAAATTCTCCTATTTTAAGGCGGTATTTGGAGGAAGTGTAAATCTTACGGACAACGCCGATAGCCACAGAACTATACTTGGGTTGGTTTATTCGGGAGAAATGATGAATTTGGCTCACTGGGAGGTCTCACCTGGCTCCCCCCGCCCTTGATCTACGACAGACACAGGAGAGCTAGTAGCCAGCAAGAGGACTGTTAGTCCCTGAAAGCAGTCCTGCCCTACAGCAGGAGAGAAAATAACAAGGTCACGATGGCGATAGATTGGGTGCCACCTCCATTTTTCCATAAATGAGCTAAAGGTCTTCGTGTCGATGTTTTAAAAATAGTCTCTTCCCAACCAACAATGGACTGTTTGGTATTTTTGGTTTCAAACTTTGATTTTCAAGCTGAGCAACTCTCACAATGACCCATCAGAACAAACACTGACCAAAAAGAAAAAAAAAAAAAATGGCTCCCAATTCTTCACTTCTGAAACAATGCTGGTTTGTTTGAATAGGTGAACATGGTCCAACCCAATGGAGAAAGGACAGCTAGTAGGTGGCCTGGCCTTTCACACCAGCCCATCGGACACGCCTCATGTTTGACCCTGGTATAGATTCCAGTTCTCTCGACAGGAAGTCAGAACAAACTTGTATGCTTTTTTAAAGTTATGGCTTCCCTAAGTTTTGAGCTAGTGCTCTACCTCTAAGAGGATGTCGAACTCTACCCAAAAACCTAGGTCTGCAGGTTGAGACAGTTTTATTTTCTTTTCATGACTTTTTTTTTTTTAATGAAAGGGTTTATTTAAGCATAGGTTCAACTCAGAGAATGATGTAACTTCCAGCCCTTGGTAAGTGGGCACGCCCCCTACAGAAGCGTCCTGGTGTGTGGCGTGGGCACTGTGCCCCCCCCCCCCAACGTGGCCTTGCCTCGTTAGAATTCATTTCGGAGGTAACTGGGGCAACGTTTGGTGCAAGTCTTGTAAAATAGGCCACCTACCACAAGTGAAAGGAGAGAAGTCACTCAAAGGGTAGCCGGGGAGCAAGGACGTATCACAATTCCGAGAGAATAGGGTGTAGTGATTGTTACACAAGGAAACTGTGTCCAAAGAGCCTTTCAGAAGGCTGAAGAAAGACGCCTTTGTTGTTGGGAGTGATAGAATCTGCCTCTGTCCCCTCCTTTTACACATCACGGTATCCCGTGACACACCCCGCACACCGTTTAGGGAGGTGACTGTCATGTGATATGGCTTAATACACACAAAGATGTAAGGTTGGTGTTCTGTTCCCAACTCCTGCCCTACTTGCTGGATCATATATTAAACATCACAGGGTGCACCCTGCTCTGGGCTCAGCTAATGCCCAGGCACACATGAATGAATTAGGTCGACTACTTACCGCCAGCTTCTGTTATTTTTGTTAAGCCAGCGTCTGTGTTACTCCATCCTCACTTTTATTACCTGATTTCACCGTTTCTCGGAAGACATGTGAGCCTTGGGAAACGGATCCTCCCCCGCCCCTTAATCCTGGGTTTCATCTTTGAGTGAGAGGTCGTTTCCCAAACACCCTTCTAATTAGACCTTATAAATGTCTGTCAAGGTTGTTTTATAAACAGAGTGCGATTTTCTCTGGGAGACTGAGTTTTAAAATCTGTACACATTGAACAGAAGGTATTTCTGGAGACGGCATCTAGATTGTTATATTTCTGGTTTTCAAGTTCATTCTTGATGGTGGTTAAGGGGATGCTTTAGCTTATACAAGTAATGACTAATAGTTAATATTTATGTAACCACTCCTGTACTTGCTGAATTGCTATTGTGTACAATTTTGCTTCCTTTTGCTTGTTATTTTGATTCACTGTGTCCCTTTGTACCATTGTCCCATCACCAATGGGACAGCTCCAAGTAACATTAACGTACAACCTGTTTGAAATCAAATAGCAAATTGCATCAGAAGCAGTCAGGATATGTTCTTTGGGAGCTGATTGGCTGCAACCAATCAAAAACAAACACTTTTAAGATAGATCACAAACTTAGGCTCAACAATGACGACACGTGAAATAATTAAATGAAAACACAAGATGTATTAGATACTTTTCCAAACCAAAAAGTGAGCTATTGAGAAGAGCCAGGCGATTGCTCCTGAAGTATTTATTACAAATTTGATCGTTACCTAAAACTTGTATCCAAAATCCCCTCATTTCAGATTATTTTAGAAACAGTGCATTGTTTCGAATAATTCATCCAGGGACACTTCCTGTAGGTCTGATATGACGTGAAGATCCCAGAATGACATCGACGTAGGAAATACTTATTCCGTATCAGAAAATTCTTCTCTGATAAGAAACTTCTCAAGAATGTAAGTTTTGTTTCTTCCCAATAAGCCTTTATTTTTCTCTTGCTTTTTTTATGATGGACATTTGGTACATCAATCTGGGATAAAACTCAACGGAACTTAACAACCAAAAAGCCTTTTATTTTTTACTTTGACATTGATCATGAGACTCATTCTTTCTTCTGATCCAACCCTTTCCTTTGCAGGTTGAAAGCAATTATAGGGTTAAGAGAATAGCTTAGTCTTAAAGCCCTCTTCATGTTGGATTCTTTTTCTGTTGTTCTTTTTCTTTTTTCAGAAGGTCACAAAGGACACCAATTAAAGCCAGTTATGAACTATATTCAGACTTTCCATATTTCTTCTTCATTCCCGTAAAAGTTCCTCTCCCAAGAAATGCGGTCCAGAGACGGAATGAAAGAATGACAGACATTTCTTTTCTCTCTGAGCTGTTGGCAATGTCTCACTCCTACGTGTCTGGGATTGTTTTCATCTCACCAAACACTTTGATACTTATGAATGTGGCTTCATGGCTTAAAACAAGAGGAGCGATAACTCATACTAATTATCCACCTGGTATATTAATGCCTGACAAGAGAGAAGAGAACTTCTTCTGCCTTGATGAGGGTTGTAAACATTAAGAAATCCATGAGGAACGGAAAGAGCTGCATTCTTGGGAGCACAGAGCTTCCATCTCATGGAGTGCTTGCATGTAAATCATCGCGAGAACCTTTCAGACTTCCTGCCTGCACATGCCAGGCCAGACTAGACCTGGGATCTCCTGTCCTAGGGTGAGGGTCACCTCCCTCTCCTTGTCTGCGATGGTCATTTCTTGTCAAGATGAAAGCCCACCACATCAGACCTCCTTATGATAACTCCACATTCCCATTACCACTCTCACAGACTTTAGTCATAGAAGTTGGGCCGGGGGTGACATCCCACTTAATCTGTTAGAACTTCTGTTGGCTATCTGGAAGTCCAAAGAGATTGAATGTTGTATCCTAAAATATAAAGAGTGTAAATGAAATGATCTGACCTACAGGATACAACAAGGAGCTGGCTGTAGAAACAGGGAGTGAAGGACCAAGTTGTTTATATTTTTTATTGTATCCACAGGCCGCTTTGAAGTGGGTCTGGCATAACAAGTATTTACTTCTGTTCAGTTCTGTCCTGGGAATGTAGCCATTTCCTTTGGAAGCTGAATGGGAGACCCGAGGCAGAAGAGCAGTCTGAGCAAGGCCTCCTGGAGGGGCAGAAGGGAGATCTTGATGGAAGCTGTCTACAATTCTCCAGAGATATGCTCCCTTGTCGCAAATTACCCTCTGTCTCCCAAAATGTTTCCTTTCAGGGTCACAGTGTCCCTGTCTCTCCTGTGTCAGCCTGGATCTTTCTGAGGGGCAGGAGGGGCTCCTCTTTCTACGAAGGAGATGCAGGTCTTGGTCAGTCCTGAGCAAACCTGAAACATCAGATTCAGAGTAGCCTTCCCTCTCATGGAGTAGAGGTTTACATGTACCGTGTTAGCAAACAACACCGGTATCATAATTCCTCCACAGCTGATCTACTTTGTTGACTGAGCAGTCGAAGTCCAGGGGAGTTTTACCTTCTAAGAAATTTGTGCCCTGATTCAGAATATTACAATATGGCAATTGCTAAATACTAACATAAAGGACCAGAGAGAAAATGAGCCACAGAGAACAGTGCTCAGTAAGTCTCATGCTTCAAAGAAATATACACAATACGTTCTAACGCTCAAGCCCCAATAACGGTCGCCAATGCCACAGAGCCGTGACAGTGTTCCCATGAGAGCAGTAAGAGATGTCTTTGTTGGAAGTCACTTTGTTCCTGCCTCATTTTTAGTGAGGTATTTGCTATTTTCTCCCCTAGAATTCATCTTAGGACCGCGATTCACCTTGATATGACAGTGATCAAGATAGCTCGTGGAATGGCATCCAAAATCTCAAGGGATTATTTTATCTCTTTTAACCTTCTCTTCCAAAGTCATCGAACAAAGTCATGAGTCAACATACAGGCTCATTTGAGTTTCACCATTCCTCTTCATTGTACCTTATTCAGAAATAAAACAACAATGACAAAAATAAAGCAGAGAAAATAATAATAAAGTTGAAGGGGAAAATATCAATAACCAAATGACCGGATAACTGGGAACTCAATCCAGAAGGGATTTAATGTGGCCTTCACCACAGACTTAATATCTGCGAGGGACCAATGAGGACAGGGACAGCTGGGAAGTTCCAGAGCCGAGACTGAAAGCTAAATTTGTGTCTTTTACACTTAAAACACTGAACTCTCCCCTTTCATGCTGCTGCTTCAAGAATCGGTCGCAGATACCACAGGCCATGTAATAATTTTGACGTCTGTGTGCCTGTGCATTTTTCTGTGTCATAACAGAAGCAAAGGTACCCAGTGACAAGGGTCTTGGCCAGCCGAGTGAGTCTGAGCTTCCTACACACCCTCCCACCCCGGGCAAATTCTGACTCCAAGGGTCAGGGGTTGGGCCTGGGGTTCAGTGTCCCTAACAGGTTCCAGGCAACGCCAAGACTGCTGACCCCGAGTCCACACCTTTGGTGGCAAGGGGATTGGAAGCAGAGGGAGGAACTGCAGGGCCTGAGAAGAGGGTCAGGGACAGACCATCAGGAAAAGGGGAAGTTGGCTCTTCCGGGGTAAGTTCTTCCATGGATTCGAAGCCAAAACGCCTTGGGGGCCGGTATCTGCTCCTGATTGTCCATGCTCACCAGAGGCTCGCGCCGTGACCCACACACACTGGTCCCCTGCAAACCACAGCTGTTTGTTTGGACAGGCCGGTGGCAGGGCTGGAACTTGCACACAAAGGGCTCCTGGTCCCCATGAGCCTGTCCCTAACAGCTGTTTTCCAGACCGGCCCCAGGACTCTGGCCAGGGGAAAGGAAAGACCTCGCCGGAGGAAGGGCTGCTGGGGTCAGCAAGCTGCCTGGTCGCCTGGCTTTGGGACCTGTGGGCGTCTCACGCCCACACACCCCATTCGACCCAAGATCACATTCCCACCTTCGTCCCTACCCTGAAGCACGCATACGATACTTTGTTGGAGAAAGCTATTGGTTTTGTTCTTAAAAGCTGATAGAGAAGCAAGGGCTCAATGATTTCTCAGAGTAAACCAAGAACATTTCTGTAAATGACAATGACTCATTTTCAGAGTCCTCCTGCAAACCCCGCTGTGTGTAGACGAGTCCACGATCAAGCAGCACGTGTCCCGCAAGCATGAGTGAGCCCTGTGAGAGGAATATGAGGGATCGGAGCGTCATACTGCGCAGAGCAGATGAGAACCAGGGTCCTTGTTAGTCCACTGGGCACATGGACAGGAAGAGGCGCCTTCAGCGACTTCCTTGGGGGAAGGTGTCTTTTGCGCTGGTGAGCTGCTCCCCCTGGTGGCCGGAAATTGATAATGTGTGCGATTGCGTTCTGCAGGGAACACACATGCTCATGCCCAGGACAAAACAGGGCAGTCTCGGGTATACATACAGACAGATGTACCCTCCAGGAAAGACAGCGAACTTTCCGAGCACTCAAAATGAACTGAACCCCTACCTCAGCCCCTGCCTGATTTTGAGCACCGCTGCCCTGCAAAGCACGGCACATTGTTGTCCCACAATGTCCTTGTCACGTGGGTTCTCTTTATTATGGTTGTTTGGGATTCATGGCTGTGTATGCATTTGAGAGACGTGAAAAACTCTTCAGTTCTGTATTTTATTTTATTCACCTTTAAAAATCATCCTGGACATGTACAGGGGTAAAGGACCCAGAAAGAGGAGAACATTTTGTTGCAAAATCATCCAGTGCCCTAGCTTCCTCTCTCCTTCACTATTCATGTTGATTGTGGTTCACTTATGCCTAGATCCCCTGCCCTAATACTTGCTCTCAAGATAAGAGTAAGCTTTATGATTTTCCTGGGGTCATCTTTCCACTAACGTGATATATTTCAGTGGCAGCAGACACAGATTTTTTTCTGTTTTCTTTGAAGGAGTCTTCTGTATGCCCTGCTCCACACAGAGAGACAATTGGCAGGTCAGGCAAAGATGGCCATCTATATGGCACCTCCCTGGCTCTTCTGAACATTCTGCAATGGGTCACATTGCAGCCTCCGTTCAAACAGTTTATAGGCTCAATAAGGGAGGCATTTTAAATATTTATTTAACAAGACATATTTTAAATAACCTACATATGTAAATAGAGTATTCTCAGCCTGTGCCTTCTTGCTAGGTCGATTCTCCTGTTCTGAAATATATAATTAATTACCGGTTCATTGCTCTGTAAACTGGAGCAGGGGATAAATTAGTGATCACAGGTCACTGATGTTAGCAAAAAAAAAAAAAAAAAATGAAATTGCCCTCTTGTCAAAAGGTCTGAGGATGGGAACTGAGGCCATTTACTATCCATGGTGGCCCCCAAACTGTGCCCAAAAAGCAACTTTCTGCTCCCGTTTTAGCTGCTTACTTTTGATATCTAGACTTTTCCTCTGCACTATCTAGGTCGGGGTGGAACTGCATATTTTATAGTTTGAAGCAAACTCAGAAAACATATGCAGTGTGATCCATGCACCTAAAGAAAAAGCATAGCCTGAGCAATTTAAGCAGCATTATTATGTCTAGAACCAAAAGCATCGCAGATACCAATAATTTCAGTCATCTCCTGAGTGTCAGAGATATAGATATTTGTAATACTTCAGCAAAACATGTGCACCTAGTCTGAATTTGTTGAGAAGAAAATATATATGTGTGCATGTGTCTTTTCTACTCAAAATCAGCATCCAGGCTTAAAATTTTTTTCACTGAAAACTTCTAAGAATGAAAGTATCAAATTTCAAATCTGTTGTGAATCTAGAGAACTCTCTCTAGGAGACAAAGACACTTAACTAAATTCATGCTATCTTTTCCTTTTAGACTTACTTTCTGATGATGCAAAATAAGTCACCCATCCCAAGCACCTCAATAAATTTTTGGTCTCTGTCCATGATGAAACAAGCTTGTTTCACTTAAACTTAATACACATGGCTTACCAATGACCCAACCCTGAATTCGAGCCTCGGTTCTGTGAATTCACGCACCACCTTCCTTCTAACCAGTGGATTAGCAATATTAATTATGTTGGCCCATGGCCAAAGCATCTGGAAAATTTAGTGTGGAAAATCATTTAAAATAATTCATTCATGCCATCACAACAAACCAACCCATTGGTTAAATGACCTTTTAAATATTGCCCAGTTGTTTGGCTACACTTTAAAACATCCTGCATTAAATCTACATTGGCTCATTTGGCCATCCTGCATTGGGAAGGGGCATTAAATCTTTGGGAAAATAAGTAGCAGCCACAACAAAATAGATTGAGTTTTAAGACTCTTCTGAGAGCAAGGGTGAGTGACAAAAGTCAATTTCAAAATGCTATGTTCTACGATTCCATCTGTGTAATAGTAGTGAAATGACAAAATTATAGAAATGAGAACAGATCAGAGGTTAAGAGGACATAAGGGTGGGAGGGAGGTGAGTAGGGGCAATAGGAAGGATTCTTATAAAGATAGAAATATTCTTTCTCTTGATTGGGCATCACTGTCAATATCCTGTTTATTACAGTGTACTAGTTAGTATTCTGCGAGTTAGCAATCTACTGAGAGAACACACACCTATGCTAACCTAGGATGCTTTGGGAATATTGAATCAACAAAAAAATGGATGTTCCTCCTATGGCAAAGATTTTTTTCTGTTTTCTGCCCTGTGACCTTACTACAAATCAATTACTCATTTATTTACTCTTTTGTGCATTCATTCATTTATTCATTCCTTTTTAATTAAGTGAGAGCACAGGAGGTGAAGAGACAGAACTCCCATATGCACCCCAACCCCATAAGCCCCCTATGGGGCAATGCTGTGCCCATCTAGGGTGTTTTTCCATTGCTCAGAAACCAAGCAATTTTTAGCACCTGAGGCAGAGGCCACAGAGCCATCCTCAGCACCAAGGCCAACTTGCCGGGGCCAACCTACTCAACCCAATCCAGCCATGACTGCAGGAGGAGAGAGAGAGAAGAGGAGGGGAGGAGATGGATGGAGAAGCAGATGGCTGCTTTTCCTGTGTGCCCTGACCAAGAATTGAACCCAGGACATTCACATGCCAGGAAAATGCTCTACCATTGAGCAAACCAGCTAGGGCCTCATTCATCATTTTATCACTTATTCAACAATGACCTAACAACACAAGTTGCAGGGCTCCATGCTAAACCTGGTCGATACAAAGATGAGTAAAATATAATTTTGAAAGACACTCATGAAAATAATAAAAAGGGGAATATGGTACTTGAACCAATACAGATGTCAAAGTACCATGGAAACAGCGAGAGGAAAGTAATTCACTGAGGAAACTTCAGGGTACTTAGAGAAGTTGGCAGACTCATGTGCCTACTGCCGTCAGATGTGTAACTGTCTCCCATGCTGAGCTATGCAAAGAACTGTTCTAACCAAATTTGAATTCAAAATGTATGGAAGCAAACATAGCATTCCTGGCACTAGGACTATTATGCTTAATGACAATGACATCCTGTGGGCTCTGTGTTCAACATATAACTCATTGTGACCACATAGTTTGTCATCCAACCCAACGCAATCCCTCCTGGCCCTGTACCCCCTTATTTCTCTCCAGGTCAAGTGCAATAGCCTTTTATTGAGTTTCCCTGCATTCACTCTTGCCCTCCGCCATCTTTTCTCCACTCAGAGATCAGAGGGGGCTGACCACATAAGTAAGTTCATGCCACCTGTGTATTCAATGACTCCCCATGTCACTCAAGTTAAAGCAAACACCTTGACCTTGGTTTGAAACAACATTTCTTAGCTGAACCATTAGAAAAACCTAAAGCAGTGGTTCTTAACCTGGGTTCTATCGAACCCTAGGGGTTCGATGAATCGGTCTCAGGGGTTCGGAGAAGCCTCTGCCACAGAGGCCAGAATAAAGTAATACCGTAATTTGTTGTGAGTTCATGCACTTTGTGGTTTTGTTCTTTGAGCAAGGTAATGTTCATGCACGGCTCATTTTGTGCACCAGTAAAAATACATATACCTATGTCTTGAATTTGGAAAAAAAAATCATATTTTATTTATCACTAAAGAAGGGTTCAGTGAATGCGCATGTGAAACTGGTGGGTTTGGTACCTCAAAAAAGGTTAAGAACCACTGACCTAAGGAGTTTTGTTTTGTTTTATTTTTTAAATTGTGAATGGCTGGCCCTTAACCCCCAAAGTTCTGCATGATCTAAGGTGATGCCTAGCTACATATAGATGATGTAAGTGTGGCATCCAGCCTCTCTGTGCTGCTCCTTGCCTGACCAACACTGGGGGGACCTTCTTTGACAACCCCACCTAAGTATCCATCCTTCCCTCCATTCACTTCCTTACTTTTTTTCAGAGATTGCATAGGTGCCTAGTGGCTCCTGTGGTTGTAGTCCTTCCTCCCCAGTAGAAGAGCAGCCGATCGGTGGGTCGAGACTTCACTTCTCCTATCTGTTTATTACTCTATCCCCAAACCTATACCAGTACCCAGAGGCATTCAGAAGACATTAGTTTGTTTGTTTGTTTGTTTGTTTGTTTTTAAATAAATGGCATGGACAATGACAAGTCAAGGGAGGGTTTTGCACATTCAAAGGAAGTGGCCGCTGGCAACAGGAAATGATCCAGGAGAGAGGAGGAAGCCTTGTAAACAATAAAGAGCTGGGATAATGTCCCTAAGATGAGGAACCTTAACCATTTGAAACAAAATGTTTTCACAGCCAGATTTGTACTTTAGGAAAACTCACTTGTACTGTGGTTTTAAGAACGAATTAGTCTAAAAAGGTATTTAGAGGATGAGAAACGCCTTTCAGGAGACTGCTGCCCTCATAATGACAACACTTTGAATAAAAAAATGGCACATATGAGCACCCCACATGGAAAGAAGTGCCAGCTGAGCCACAGGCAGGTTTGTTTTAGTGACAAACTATATATAACAGAATGGTCACTGGTATTTTAGCCTTTCTCATTCACCCGCTTCCCTCTTGCAACACTCGCCTATGGCTCTTGAGCTCCTCCTCCATTCTGCTTAAACAAATGCAAATTAAATCAGGCTTAAAAACTATAAACTTGACACTGGCTGGTTAGTTCAGTTGGTTAGAGCATTATCCCGAAATGACAAGGTTGCAGGTTCGATCCCCAGTCAGAGCACATATGGGAAGCAACCGATGAGTGTACAACTAAGTGGAACAACAAATGAATGCTTCTCTCTCCTCCCTTCCTCTTTCTGTCTTTCTAAATTAATCAATTAAAAAAATAGAAACTTAAGACACCACCAGAAACCACACAGATGTCATGTGCCTCCCCTGGGTCCCTTTGGTAATGGGGCCATTTCCCACGTGGGGCATGAGTGACCCTAGGGTCTCTGCCTTACAACCTTGTCCCACAGTTTGTTTCAACACTAATTGTTCTCCTGTGAAAGCAGGCTGCCTAATGTCTGCTCCGTTCTAAATAATCTCTCTCCTATCCTCCATTTATGGTCCATTGTCCTATATATAACACGTTCAAAGCTGGAAACGGAACTAAGATAGGGTGTTAGCACAACCTTGGGTGAAGAAGAAGTTCATTACTGCTTTTGTTCCCCAATGGAATAAAATAAACAAGAGCCCCCTAAATAGACCTCTATCCCTTACCCTTCAACCATCTCTAAACTCGCTAACCCTCTGTTCCCCCCTCCTTCTCCCTGTTCTTTCCGCCCAATATTACTTTGGTTAAAGAAGTAAATCTAATTAAAGGAGCATGAGAAATAGAAGCCGTTTAGTGTAACTTTCACCAGTGATCGGGCTCCCAAGATGGAAAATTCCTCAGACTGCTGGGCAAAGTGCTCTCGATGTTGTCGAAACATCTGGTTTCCTTCGCGTAAAATCTTCTCCATGGTGTTGGCAGAGACTTTTATTCTAATTGAATTTGTAGTTAATTCCAGAGAAAGACAAGTTTCTTTCTGCTGATGCTGCTCAAATCGAGGGTCCCAGCCCTGTTCCTCAAAGCTTGTTTTAACTTGAAATTAATCAAAAGAAGGGGTGGGACATTGGGCTCAGTGTGCCTCCGTTTGTTTATGGGTTCAGGAAAGAAGGGGATTGCCGATTCCCCGATTCTGGACTGGTTCTTTGGAACTGGGGCAGTGGTGATAGAAAGGCAGGTTCCTGGCTCCTAAATGCAGTATTTCTAACCAATTAGGCAAGGGCCTGGAGAAGCTTTGATTTGAAGATGGCTTACCACCCTCTCTATGAGTGTTTGTCTGGTGTTAATTGACCCGAAACAATTTGTTTATTATCCTCAGCCACTTAAAAGAAATGAAGGCGTCAAGCTTTTCAGTGTCTGTTGCCATATTAGTTAAATAGCATAAGATGTGGATGAACAAAAGAAAAAAAGAGTATAATATATATTTCTCCAGTGACTTTGACATGCCACCCATGTGACAGTCTTCTGCCTGTACAGTGGCGTTTTGGAGCCAGTGTTTCCCATGAATTTATGTTTTGGATATTATGAAATAAAGAAAGACTGTTAAGTGACAGTTCCTTTCTCGACCAACTCTGGTAAGTGGACGGACCTCCCCACCCACCCCGCTATAGAACATTATTTGGAACTACACCATAGAAATAAAACCAATACCTAAACCCAAAGTCAGACTAAGCAGCAAACTCTGGCACACCACAGTTTATCAGGTAGCGTGGGGTCTCTGCCTGTCCCCTCTCAGGGTCACTTAACACAAGCCAACTTCCCATTTTTTCCAGGCTGTGGACCTAGAAGAAGGGCACCCTTTTTCTCTTTAGACATAGGGTGGTAGTCCTGGCTGGTGGCTCAGTGGATAGAACATCAACCCAGTGTACGGATGTACCAGGTTCAATTCCCAGTCAGGGCACACAGGAAAAGTGACCATCTGCTTCTCCACCCTCCCCCTTCTCTTTCTTCCCCTCCCCCAGCCAGTGGCTCAAATGGTTCAAGTGTTGCCACGGGAGCTGAGGATAGCTCCATTGGAGCACATTGGCCTCAGGTGCTAAAAACAGTTCAGTACTCAAGCATCAGTCCCAGAGGGATTTGCCAAGTGGATCCCAGTTGGGCTGCATGCGGGAGTCTGCCTCACTGTCTACCCTCCTCCCCACACCCCCAAAAAAAGAAGTGGGGTAGAAATGTCAAAAGCCATGACCACAATGGACTGAGGGCCCTCCTGGGAGAGAACCTTCCTGCCTAATGGAAGGGCAGTGTAGAACCTGGAATCACACTGCACCCAGCAAAAAAGCCTGCATTGTGGAAAAAATTGAGGCGTTTCTGAGGGTGGAAGATGCATTTCAGGGGTGTGTCTCCAGGTCTGGTCTCCTCACAGTATTGTCTGGATGCTGTGTAATGAGCACAGCTTTGGTGGCCTCTAATCAAGTATGCTTAAAAAGAAGAAAATGGGCCCTGGCCGGTTGGTTCATCAGTCAAGTGTCGACCCAGAATATGTAAGTCCCAGGTTCGATTCCTAGTCAGGGCACACAGTAGGAGCTTTTTCACCCCTCGCCGCTCCCTTCTCATTCTCTCTCTCTCTTCTGCTGCTGGAGCCATGACTCAAATGGTTTGAGAAAGTTGGCCCTGAGCACTGAAGATGTCTCTATGGCCTGATTCAGGTGCTAAAATAGCTCAGTTGCCCAAGCAACAGAGCAGTGGCCCCAGATGAGCAGCGCATTGACTGGTGGAGCCAATTGGGGTGCATGTGGGAGTCTGTCTGTCTGCCTCCTTGCCTTTCACTTAATAATAAAAAGAAAAGTCAATAAAATGTAAAATAGCAAAAAAAAAAAAAAAAAAAAAAAAAAGAAAGCCATGACCACATACTATCTTGGCATTTTCAAAGATAACAACACTGATTAACCCTTGCTAAAATTTTCTTGTTCTTATCACTCTGAGGCCCAAAGCCTAGATTTTTACCTCCTCCTCCTTGAGTGTTCTTTGCACCAATTCTTCTGAGTCAGCTGTCTTTTATCTGGATGTGTTAATATCCACAATTCACATTTAACTACCATTGCATATCTATCTGTTCATGTTTTTTATCACAAAATTGTTGGCTGTTTATTTGAGCAACTAAAAACAGAAGGAATAGGACTGATCTATTCCTAAAATTCAGTAGATACTCAATAAATGATTTTTAATTAATGAGCTCAAATACATAGTTGTCAAAGATTTAATAGGGAAAAATGCATTTTTCTTATTTGGCTAAAATTGCAAGCCACCAATGTAGTAAGGAGAAGTGTTGGCTACGTTACATCAGATTAAATACAAGAAGAAAGGGTTATCACAGAATAGGAGTTGGTTGATTTCAACATTTTCAGATATAAACAATACTGCAATAAACAATCACAGAAATTCATTTTGTGAGTGCATCCCTGGTTATATCTGAAATGTTAATTTCATGGAAATGAATCCCTGGGCCAAAGCATATAAACTGGATTTTCCATATTTTCACTGCCTATTATAATCAAGTATATTAATAATTGATAGGTGAAAGTGACCTCTTCTTTTTGTTTTATGTTATATGTAAATACATAGCAATGTTATATATAAACATTACATATGTATACATAAATATACATAATACCTGGGAGGATTACTGTCCCTAATCCTTTATCCTATCTACAGACCTGTACTCTCTGCTATGTGCCTCTACTTCTACAAAAGGTAGAGTATAATTACTTTTCCTCCACTTTGGACTTTGCAGTGTGACTTTCTGGGGCCAATGTGAAGATCATTGCAAGAGGGACTTAAAATAAGATTTTTGTGGCCGGAGGGATATTGAGCTCCATGGCATTGGAGGACTCTTCCAAGCTATAGTTGGATTTATTTTATTATTTATTTATTTATTTGCCTTAAAGAGAGGTGGAGGTGAGGGAGAGAGAAACAGAAGAAACATTGATCTGTTCCTGTATGTGCCCTGACCGGGGATTGAACCGGCAAACTCAATGTATCAGGATGACGCTGTACCCAACTGTGCTATCCAGCCAGGGCCGATAATTTTTTAAATGATCAAGACAAGGCTTTTAGTGGGCCAGCGGCTCACGCCTGAGAAGGAGCTCAGACCTGAGAAAGGCTATATTTACAGAATGGGTGCTGAAGACCCAGCCTCTTTGCTGCAGCCCGGGAACACATCTCGACATGTCTGAGGTTACGAGGTAATAAGGAATAAGAATTAACGACACCTCTCCTGACACATGTCAAAGTTAATTTCACTGTGGATGAGTCTTAATTATGCTGCTGATGTTTAGGGTTTCATAGAAAGAACCTGTTCACTGGAAACTAGAACTTTTATTGTAAGGACTAAGAAAGATTTAAAGTCAAGTTTACTTGCTATGTAGTGAGTTTAATTTGAAGTTACAGTATTAATTTCTGAGGTAACAAACCCTACATCACTCATAGAGTGGTTGGCTTATTGTCCTTGCCTGACTGGGAAATTGCTCACGCTGGAGAAAACCCGTATCTTCTAGAAAATATTTAGTCTCTCACTGAGCGTGCCATACTCAATTCTAGTACTCAATTTGTTTTATCCAAATTTATTTTTCTCGTAGAGGATATAAGACCCAGCAGCCTTGTTAACAATTGTTTTTTTACTGTTGTTAGAAGTCACCCAGCCCTTGCCAGCTGGCTCAGTGGTAGAGCATCGGCCTGCCATGTAGATGTCCTGGGTTCAATTCTTGGTCAGGATTAGGAAAAGCGCCATCTGCTTTTCCACCACAACCCCTCTCATTTTTCTCTCTCTCTTCGCCTCTTACAGCCATGGCTCGATCAAAGCAAGGTGGCCCTGGATGCTGAGGATGGCTCCATGGCCTCACTTCAGGCACTAAAATAGCTTGGTTGCTGAGCAATGGAGCAGCAGCCCCAGACTGGCAGAGCATCGCCCAGTAGGGGGCTTGCTGGGTGGATCCCGGTTGGGTTGCATGTGGGAGTCTG
This sequence comes from Rhynchonycteris naso, assembly GCA_037038555.1. Taxonomy (NCBI): domain Eukaryota; kingdom Metazoa; phylum Chordata; class Mammalia; order Chiroptera; family Emballonuridae; genus Rhynchonycteris; species Rhynchonycteris naso. Next base: position 216,752,443 of record CM072999.1, read on the forward strand.
TCTCTGCCTCCCTACCTCTCATTTGATAAAAAAAGTCACCCATTGTTTTGAAAGCCTACTGTGATGAACTATGGGTTGACATTTTATTAATTGAAATATAACTGGCATATAGCATTATATTAGTTTCAGGTGTACACATATAAAGATTAGATGTATGTTTGTATTAGGAGGCGATTACCACAATACATCCTATAACATGAATCACTACACATAGTTGTAATTTTTTAAATACTGATAGCATCACTGGATGGGAGTTTGTGAGAGAATATTTCCTTCTTCTTCCCCAAATGAAAAGTTCAGATACAAAAAAGCAAACAACATGGCCAAGGTCACATCTCAAATGACAAAACTGGGGCTCAAACCCATGTCTTTTTGACACCACTACCAACAGCAGAATAATTTTAAGATAGAAAGAATCAAAGAAGAATTTCCAAACATTTTTTCTTTTTAATGAAACCAGATGGTGACGGATCACTGATACTTTCTAAACAAGGCACCCATAGGGGCAAATGAGTAGGAACAGGTCCCCAGGGCTGCCTAAGTCCCACCTTGCATCAAGTTTAGCAGCAAGTACAGGGCAGTGAAATGTCCAGGTGGTCACTATTTAATCTTCACAGCTATCTATTCCTTTAAGGGGCTTTACTTTTGTTATTTTTTTTAAACTTTTTTAAAAACAGTTAGTGGTTTTCTTTTGAAATAATTAAAGGGAAAGGAAGTCTAAAGACAGACTGAGTGACATCCAATACTTCCTAATACCTTCTTGTTGCTTTAGGTGATTGGGACACTTAATTAAGGAGGGTCCTGGGTCTGTCATCGACCAGGGCCTGACCTGGTGCTGGGAGGGAGTGGGCTGTAACCTGACCGAGCCCAGGTGTGTGCCTGGAGGTCACACGCGGGGAAAATGTGGCCCCTGCCTGCGCTCCCAAGTCCGGTCGTTCTCGAATGTCCACATTCCTGTGTGCTAAGACAGATGTGAGCCTGCTTTTCTCTGAGTGACGACTTTCAAGTTGGAAAAAGAGGTGGACAAGGTTAAGGGACTCGCTTAAGGCTTGGACGTCCATGGCAACAGGACAGAGTCCCTCTCTTACGACGGCTGTCACACTCTTTGTGCTATTGATCACTCACACTTGCATTGATCCACAGACACTACTATTTAAAAAAAAATGTCTCCTTCTAGATCACAACATTACTTTTTCTTCCTTCCTTATTGTAAATTGTCCATGAGCCATGAGATGTAACACTTACAGGCAAAGGCATGAAAAATAAATGATCATCCTCGACATCCGCAAGAAGTACCTGCATCTGATTATCGAAGGGGCTTACATTTCAGCCTGTCTCCATGCGCTGTTCTGTTTATGAAAAGCAGTCTCGGACTGACAACACATCGGCCCAAGTTTCTTAAATAGAGTCGACTGACCTTATATTGAAGACTGTCTTCATTGTGAGGATTAATGACTGACCTCCTCCCCACTCGGAACCTGAAAGCCCCTCTATATTGACTGACATGCTTTCAGAGTGTCCTGGGAATGCCCTTAGGAGCCATTTAGGGACAGACACCCATTTGGCTAAAGCCCACTTGAGCCCCAGTGGGCTGCCTTCCCCTAGCACATTCAGGCAAAAACGATTTTATGTGGTGGCCAGATGTCCTCATGCCCCTTGGTTGAGGGGCAGGAGGTACAGGAGAGTGAAAGTGGCCATTTGAGTCACCAAGTCTGAATAGCATATTCTCTTCCTGGATGTAAAATTTAGAGAAATTAATTAACCCTTAAGAACCTCAATTCATACATAAAGTCGGAATTAAATAAACACTCAACTAGGTTGCAGACAGTACTCCGGAAACACACTAGTGAAAGTGAATGGGCCAGTGCATCACCAGGAATGGGTGCTCATTAAACACATTCCTTGCCCTTCTTTTTCTTATGGGAGAACAGCGGCTGTGCCACTGCAGGGGGTGTCCCCCCTCAGCCCCCCCCACCCCATCACCCCTTCTGCTTATTCCCATGTGAGCTTCCCTTACACTGTTTTCCTTTTGTCTTTTCTGTGTTTCCTGTTGATTTCTGCTTCCTTTTGCTCCCAAAGAACCTTTTCTACAGAAAGTAGGAACCAATTAGAATGTGAACTGACTAATTGCTGTTCCGGACTCTCCCAGTTCTTTCTGCATTTGTAGCCTCCCTGATGTCTCAAAGGATCTATTTTGGCCACCAGGAGTGCTTCTGCTATACCCTCCATGGAAACCCCCGCCATTCCAAAACACATCCACATCTCCATTTTTTCAAGAGCTGGAATTCACCCATTGAGTTATGGGCACCTGGCCCCTGGCCACCTGGGTTTTGTCTGGAGTCGGGTGATATGAACTTGGGCTTATGAGCTTATGATGGGGACACTGTGAAGCGGGGACAATGGACAAGGCCACTGCAGCTTTCTCTTCCCCTCGATGTCTTCTGACCTTCTAAACCCGAACTGCAGTGATGGAATTAGAATGCCAAAACCCAAAAGTCCTACTCAAAATTACACATACAGTTGAGAAACAGTTTTTTTCTCCTTATCATAAAACTGCTCTTTCAAATTTCAAAATGACGGAATAACAAGTCATTCATGTTGTGACTTCAGATTTTTTTCTCACTATTTTTTTTTTGACTTATAAATGAAGAAGCTAAGATTTTATTTTCACACTTCTAAGCCTTTAGGTAAGTAAATTAGACAACTTTATCAATCATTAAGATTATTACTGTACATATTACCAAACAGGTGTTAGGGGTATTTAAATGTTTGATTTCCAAAAATACCAGTACATCAGTATATGTTAGTAAGTCAGGTTATTTGGGAAGAAACATGTCATGATAAATAAGTCTGTGAAAAAATGGGATAAATAAAGGTAGACAAGGTTTGGAAAAAATTGCATTTTTCAAGCCACTGTTCCACGAAACTCCTTTTGGGGGATGAGTATCTTGTGGGTCTGGTACTCTAAAAGAAACACCTAGGAAAATGAGGTTTCTAATCCCAAATATCATCATGTGAAATATAAGCACAGTACTAGAGCCAATTAAATAATAGTACTGTGTAGGTCAACAGATTATTAGAAGCCAGTCAAACCATTCTGCATAGATTCAAGGTAGATTGGGAAGCTACTTCCTTTGGTTAAAGTTAATAATAATGACAAACATGTGTATGTCCCAGCACAAGTTGTTAACTGCCCCTAACATTCAAATCCAAACTAGAATAGAATGACTTTGAATTAAGTTTTGAAGTTTTTTAGCCTTGGCCGGGTAGGTCAGTTGGTTAGAGCATCATCCCAATACACCAAGGTTACAGTTACAGGCTCCATCTCCGGTCAGGGCACATACAAAAACCAACCGATAAATGCATAAATAAATGGAACAACAAGTCGATGTCTCTCTCTCTCTCTCTCTCTCTCTCTCTCTCTCTATATATATATATATATATATATATATATATATATATATATATATCTGTCTCTCTCTCCCCCACTTCCTCTCTCTCTCTAAAAATCAATCAATAAATTTGTTTTAAGTTTTCTAAAGGGTGAATTTAACACTTATTTCTTTGGGCTGTGCAAGAAGTCTGCAGTGTGACTTCTTCTCTTATAGCTAATACACCCAAATCCATTCAGATAATCTGCATTTCAAAAACCACTCCAAAGGAAAAGCACCCAGAAAGTTTATTTTTCCATTCACATCCTAGACCTGTGTGACCACTGCTCTGTCACTGAACCATTCCCAGTGGGTCACTATAAGCAAGAGCACACATTCCACTGACATGCGCAGATCAGTACTGATTTGAGGGTTATGCTCTCAGTAGATGGTTCCTTTATGCTGTGAACTTCAAAAAATTCAATAACACAAACTGATTGTGATAACTTCACTGTTATCATCTAAATTTCTAACACGCATCTCAGGGCAAGGTACATACATGTGCCTTGAACTCTGCTTGGAAGCAAGACCAAGGTACGTCAGTTTCTCCACACTAATAAAAAATTATGAATCGATAGATTGGATTGTAGTGACATACCAAGAGTAGGGACTTGCTTTGCTCTAAAAACCCCCAAGTTTCTCAGCATTGCAAACCTTCCCAATCAGATCAGAGAATCTAAAAAAGAATGCATGAGGAAGTTTCAAAAAAGAAAGAGGGAGGAAATAAGTGAAAATCAACATTACATTTGGAGAAAAACCCCTCTTCATGACATCATCAAAGAAATTAACTGCTCTTTTTCACTTAAGGAGACAGACTGTTGGAATGAATAATGTGTTTAATGTTTCAAAAAATTGGCTACCGGGTATTCTCCATTGCAGTAGGCATCATATGCTTCCGCCTGCCCACTGTTTACACGCTGTTGCCGAGGTCTGGTAACTACTCCTTGATTTTTCTGTGAAGCAGTTCCCAGACATACCACGTGCCACCCAAGAAGAGCAAACAGTCTGTGTCTTGCCCAGGGAGTGGGCAGCAGCAGCGCTCACTGGCGTCTCGGTCCTAGGTGTTTGAATCTCAACGTAGAGAAACTGTACAGGGAACCAAGGCCGATCCTTCCGTGGGGAGTTCCTAAAACGACCGCTCCTCAGTTCTCGGGCCACTGCCTAACACACCGTAGACGTCTCTCCTGCTTTGCTTCAGTGGTATTTCAAGAATCTAGTTACAGAAACCATGGGGTTTTTTCATATGCCCCAGTTCTGTCATCTCAGATGAATCATGGCGGCATCTAGCGATCAAATAAGCAGCCCCTTCCTGCCTCTGTTTCAGCGTCTGTGCCCGCTGCTACCCTATAAATACAACTTGGGTCTCACCACCCTCCAAGATAGTCACTAAAGACCTCAGCGAGTCCCGGGGCTGATGAAATTTTGTCACGTCCATGTTACTCAATGTTGAGCATGGAAAACAACGATATGGTCTTTTTAGTGAGATAGTTTCCTGATGAAATAAGTAAGATGTTCATCAAAAAATGCTATGTCATTATCAGAGCTTTAGGAGGCAGGTCCAAGTTACAGAGAAGAAAGTCGGCTATAATGACAGGGGTATGTGCATGATTATGTGCATAAAATAATATCAGGGCTCAGAGGAAGACTGTGGATGAGGCTCAGTGAAAATGTATTCCTCCCTGTTCCCAGAAGTGCAAATAAATTATTTTCTTTTTATTTTTTTACTTTTATTTTTTTACAGGAACAGAGAGAGTCAGAGAGAAGGATAGATAGGGACAGACAGACAGGAACGGAGAGAGGTGAGAAGCATCAATCATTAGTTTTTCTGTTGCCTTTGCGACACCTTAATTGTTCATTGATTGCTTTCTCACATGCGCCTTGACTGCAGGCCTTCAGCAGACTGAGCAACCCCTTGCTGGAACCAGCGACCTTGGGTCCAAGCTGATGAGCTTTTTGCTCAAGCCAGATGGGCCCCCGCTCAAGCTGGCAAGCTCGGGGTCTCAAACCTGGGTCTTCTGCATCCTAGTCTGAAACTCTATCCACTACGCCACCGCCTGGTTGGGTCAGAAGTGAAAATTAAAACAAAGAGAGAGTTAATGTACTTATCCAAGAATTGGCAAACAGTAACCCACAGGAAAACTTCGACTGTGCCCGTCCACTTAGGCACCGTCCACAGCGACATCCGCCCAATGACAGCGGGGCGAATTGACTGTGACAGAGACCACATGGCTGGCGCAGTCCAAAATATTTACTACCTGGCCTTTTACAAAATAAAAAAACAAAACTAAACAAAAAACAGTTTGCCAGTGCCTGGATTTAATTACATTCTATCCACTGAGTATAGAAGATCTGAAAATGTTTGGGATAACGTTGTTCAGTATCCATCCCTATTTTGAGAATGCCAAAGAGGATGGCATTTGGAAATCCTAGTGATAAAAGCATTATTTCCATTATTGTTATAACCTAGGCAATAATTTAACTTCTCTGATTCTCAATTTTCTCCCTGCAAACCTAGAACATCGGTAATACCTAATTCTCATACTTACAGTGAGGACTGTAGATATGCCCCAGTGTGTTTGCATGTAGCCTGTGAAGTTTAAACTGTCTTAATTTTAATGAAGAACATTTAAGACTAATTTCACAGGTCTCCCAATATATCCTCCCTTCTTAGAGACAATTACTTCTGCTGATTTCTGTTAAAATTCTAAAATGTTACCTTTAAATTATTGAATAATATGCTATACTTATTTCTATTCCTTTACACAGAAATATATATATATATATATATTTAAATTAAGTGAGAGGTGGAGAGGCAGAGAGACAGATTCCCATATGCACCCTGACTGGGATCTACCCAGACAGCATCCTACCAAGCAATGTTCTGCCCATCTGGAGCCACTGCTCCGTTGCTTGGCAACTGAGCTATTTTAGCACCTGAGATGAAGCTATGGAGCCATCCTCAGTGCCCAGGGCAAATTTGCTCAAACCATTCAAGCCATGGTTGCAGGAGGGGAAGAGAGAGAGATGGAAGCAAAAGGGGGAGGGGTGAAGAAGCAGATAGTCACTTTTCCTGTGTGCCCTGACCGGAAATCTAACCCAGAACATTCACATGCCAGACCAACACTCTACCACTGAACCACCAGCAGGGCTGAATTTTATCTGTTGAATTCCCATTATGATAGATGAGGATTTCAGGTGATAATTATTCTGTTTGTCTTTCTGTGATTCTATTAAGGTAATTAAACCTTTACATATTGTTCTGTCTACTTCTTCTGCCTTTTTACCTTCTGTCAGATGTACTATCATTTTTAATTTATTAACCACACAATTCTATTATGTTCTGAAACTGTGACCAATTCTGTATCTTTACAGATACAAAGTTTTTACATAAAGTACAGATGAACTTGAGTGTGTTAACATTTATACATCATAAAAGAGTCAACTGGCTACTTACTATATTTAATTTAGTAAATTAGTAATATAAGAACATATGAAAGATACTGTACACACATAATAATAATTTAGAAATGTTTTCCTACTTTGTTTCTGTGGAACAATTCTTTCCGAAGTCCTTACAGACATCGCTCTCTCCTCCAAAGCCATCTGAGAAGTCATTAAAGGCTGTCCCAGAATTATTCTTGTTTTCCATCTTATTTGTTTTGGATAGAGCTAGTTTTTGAATCTAGACAGGGTTGTCACTACATTTGATCCCAAACTGCAAGTGAAGTCGATTTTTAAAATTTAAACCAGAAGAGAATATTCATTATTTCCATAATATAACTACATACTTTATTGCTTTTTATTTATTTGTTTGTTTATTATTATTTTATTTATTTGATTAATTGATTGATTGATTTGAGGGAGACAGAGAGTGAAGGGGAGGGAGGGAGAGAGAGAGAGAGAGAGAAGAGCATTTGTGGTTCTAATTAGCTGTGCATTCATTGGTCGCTTCCCATATGTACCCTCCCGGTGATCAAACCTGCAACCTTGGTGTTTTGGGACAGTGCTACAACCCACTGAGCTAACCAGCAAGAGTTACTTCACTGCTTTTTAAAGTGACCTTTAAAAGGTACGTTTGCAACAACTTTTCATCCCTTGCAAGTATGCGCTCGGAAATAATGGCCAAATCTGTGAGGAAACATTTTGTCTATTGTGACCAATGTGCGGTTTCATTCTAGGATAAGAGTAACAGAATAACAAAAATAATATTGACTTGAAATTTTTCTTCCGCATCATCTGCTCTGTTCTCTCTTTCTGACACGACTATTTGTTACACATTGAACTTTTAAGAGTTAACTCTCCTGTTTCCTGTCTTTTCTCTCATGTTTTGTCTTTTGAGTGATTGTGTGTGCTCCACATTCTGAGAGATGTATTTACCTTTATTTCTCAACCCTTCTTTCTCTCCCCTTACCCCAACAGTTATATTTGTAATTCCTAAGAACCCTCTGGTTCACCAATAGTTTATTTTTCCCAGTAGCCTGTTCTCGCTTGATGAATAAATACAGTTTCTTCTCACATTCTGAGGATACTCATTAGAGATGTTGTGTTATCACCACAAGCCCCTGCTGGGAGTTCCTTTTTAATTCTATTTGTCTCTTCCTTGTTTAAAAATCTTTTTTCCCCCCTTCATGCTGAAATATTTCTTAACCTTCTGGAGAAACTGATATGTCCCTATGCAAAAATGAGGAAAGAAGCAGTTTGACTCCCATCTCTGTGAACTCAGGTGAGGCTTGTTGATTGATGAACTTGGAATTAGGGTCAAAGGCAAAGAACCAGAAAGGCTGCAAGAAGAACTCCTTTCTGCAATCCTAGACCTTCATCAACTCCCAAGTTCTCTCTAGACAGTTCAGTTTCTTTATAGAATGACTGTGGGGTGTTTTTCGCCTGGAGTAAACATCAGATTGTCAATAGTTATATCTGCTGGGATGGAAGGGGAATCTGACTCTTGATCATGACCTAATCCTTTCTTCTTCTTCTTCTTTTATTTTTTTTTATTTTGGGAGGGGGGAGAGTAGGGGAGATACAGAGACAGACTTGCGCATGTGCTCCGACTGGGATCCACCCAGCAACCACCGTCTTGGGCTAATGCTCTGCCCTTCTGGGGCCATGCTTGCAACTGAGCTATTTTTAGCACCTGAGGTGAAGGCTCCATGGAGCCATCCTCAGTGTCTGGGCGATGCACTTGAATCAATGAAGCCATGTCTGTGGGAGGGAAAGAGAGAGAAAGAGTGAGGGGGGGTGGAGAAACAGATGGTCACCTCTCCTATGTGCCCTGACTGGGAATTGAACCCGGGACATCCACACACTGGTTCAATGCTCTACCTCTGAGCCAACCAGCCAGGGCTCCTAATCCTTTCTTTCAGGTTCACTTCTTCCTCCCATCTAATGCCGGAATCTCTGTGGAGTCGGTCAGCCACCTGGCAACTATCTCAGCATTAGTCCCCCTACACTCATTCTGGGCTGTTTCTTCCATAGACTTCCCATATACTTGCTGCTTCCAGAAATGTGGCAAAATTTCTGGTTCTGTGATGGCCCAGCGTTTTGTAGATTTATGCCTATTTTTATGTTTTTATCATCCTTTACTATCACTTACTGGGTGTTTAGGAGGTCGAGGAGGAAAATCCTTCTGGTCAGTAATGTATCCTGAGCTAGAATTCACCTTGCATTTTATATGCCTCCACGTCTTGCTTTGACTATTCCTCTGATATTTCTTTGCAGTAAGTTACAAAGTTACCACGCTGGAAATAAAGGAAATAGATACTGGATTCCACCTCCTCTACAAGTTTGGAGATATTAGCCTGAGGCACCCAGCACTGGCCTCTCCTTTGGCAAAGATGTTTCTGCCCTTGTCTTTTTAAAAAACAAATACTGTGTGAAGCAGTTTTACATTTTTTTCTTCTCTAACACTGCATGCATACACCACTTAAACCCTCTTTCCATCCCTTCCAAAAGATGTCTGAATTGTAACCTTTAAGAATCTATAGCATAAGGATCTTGATCTTGAACTAGAGAAAGCAATGAGTGTGTTTTCTGTGGGCTGATGTCTTAAAGCGGCACATCCTGAGCATGGATGGCAAGGGCTCACCAGTCAGTAAAGGGTAAACGCAGCTCGGAGCTGGAGGTAGTGGCCAGCTGCCCAGGTAAGCTCCTCTGAATTCATTTTCCACACCAGCTGTGGCATATTGCTCTGAGCGGGACTTTCATCTAGTCCCCTCTGCATCTGCCTGGCCCGTCTTGGCATTCTCTGATATTCAAAGGGCTTCCTCTTTCTTCTCTTTTCTTCTTTCTTGTCTTTTCTTTTCCTCCTCCCTCCCGCCACACAGTGCTTCGTGAATAAAAATAAGGGGTCTAGCTCTAGAAGCTGTGGACATCTTTCCAAATTCAAAAAAGTAAAACAATAAAAATAAAAAGCAAGCAGAGGGTGGTCAGACTTATTTCTTCTCCTCTTCCTTTCCTCTTCTTCCTTGCCCTGCCATTTCCTCCCCTTCCCCTTCCCCTCTCCCCCTCCCCTCTCTTCTTCCTCTCCCTGGCCTGGTACCTTTGCCTTCCCTGCTCTCTGCCTCTGGGGCTCCTCCTCCTCCTCCTCTTCCTCCTTAGAAATGAAAGTCCCGGTGTCCCAAGGCCTGACAGACGCCCGGCTGCCCGGCCCTGATAGCATCTCCAATTCTCAACACAGCAAAGCTGTAATCTGATGTTATCCGGACCAGCAAAAGTTGACGGCTAGGGGCCAAAGATTTGCTGAACCAAAAGGTGTTGAAAACACCCACCTCAGCAGTTTAAACAATAAGTCAAGAAAGGGAGGGGGGGGGTTAAACCAGGATCAGGCAGCTGCACAGAGAAAAGTGACAGGGACAATGCTGGGAAGTCCCTGCGTTTCTCAAAGAGGGAATGTCCTGCTCTGGTGGCCGCCAACGCGCCCGGGGAAAGCCACAGACACACGGAGGGGTATCCTCCTCCCGACGCAGTCACTCTCATCTGGGTCATTTCGGACCCACCCAAGAGGTGTGGTTAGGAACTCAAAAGCCACACAGGCTGGGACAATGCCCAGTCCCAAAGACTCTCAGCCAAGACATCTCTTTTGTAACTGATTCAGCCTTCTGGGTACCATGTGCCCTTTGGCCTTTGAGGGGGTATTGTCAGGTATAAACAAACAAAGCTGGATACAAAAGTGATAAAAATAGATTTAAAATGGGGCTCTATTATCACATAGGAAAAGCATGCAGGGTGAACTGAACCCAAATTCACTTTGTATATGGGTGACAGGGTGTTTTACAGGGAGACTGAGAGGGGAGAGGGACAGAGAGGGTTCAGTAGAGTCAGGAGGTGAATCTTTACAATAAGTGGGGATGCTGGTTGGTCCACGTGAAACCCATGTGGTTTGCCACCTGTTGCTTACCAGGATTGGCGCCTACCCACCTGCAGAGCTGGGAACCAGGACGTGATCCTCAGATGCCGGCTGGAACAAGTAACTGTTGGGCAGTCTCGAGTTTACTTAGCTGACACCTTGAGCTAGGGTAAGATTATCCCGGGGATGTGGCCCTGAGCTGTTAAAAGCTATGTCAATGTTTGTTCAGTTCTTTCTAGGTCCAGGTTGGGGCCTAACAGAGAAAGGGCTCAGGGAAGCCTAGCTCAAATTTGGGCAAGGAGAGCATCTTCCTCAGGACACAAGGATCTGGTCTGGTTTACGTGGGAGCAGAATTCTAGCTTCAAATTTTAGACCAAAGCATAGGTCAAGTTAACAAAACCGTGTCTATGTGTAGGTGTAGCTAACGTATAGTTGGTCACTAAGGAGGATTTTGGAGAGAAAGTGAGGAATTCAGTTCAACTATCACAAAAACAGGATACCTCCACTCAAAGCAAATATAATTTACTGATATGCAGCCTGCTCGTTATGCATGGGCCTTTGATTGGAGAGGCTGGTCTCATTTATCAAGAAAACTAACAGGAGCCCTGGCTGGGTCACTCCGTTGGCTACAGCATTGTCCCAATATGCCAAGGTTGTGGGTTTGATCTCAGGTCAGGGCACATACTGGAATCAACCAACGAATGCATAAATAAGTGGAACAACAAATCAATGTTTTTCTCTCTTCTCTCTCTAAAATCAATAAATAAAAACATTTCTTTGAAAAAACTAAAAATAAAATACAAACCAATACTCAGGTGTCGAGCTGCAGAGTTGAAGGCACAAAGCAAAACAGGTTTGAACAGAAAACAGAGGTGATGTCTGGCCACGTCTCCAAGCCCTTGGTATTCACTGTTCTTCCTGCAAAGAGTTTGCAGCCCAGAGATTAGCCTGTCATATTTCCATATGCTGCAGCACTTTTGAGAGCTATTAAGAATGCCCATAGAAAAGCGGGTCACACGGACTGTTTAGGTTACACTTGCCAGGCCCATTTTTGAAATCTCATGTCTGGTTTTTGTTTTTCGGTGTTTTTTTTTTTTTTTTTTTTTTTTGCGAGCTAAACTTTTGCAGGTGGGAAGGTGGTGGATATGAATATAGCAACGTGAACACCAGCCAATTAACCAACAACCACATTTTTATGAGGTTGCAACCACCTAATTGTTTTATGTCTGCAGCTAATCATTTCTAGGAGATGTTTCTGCACGGGGAGAAGGAGTCTGCTGTTAGAAGAGAGTGGATGGCAGAACAAAAGTTCTCCCGTAAGAACATCGAGGGCAGGGATCACATCCTCTCCATGCTGTGTGAACTCCCCTCAACCACTCTGGACCATGGATGCTAAAGAAATGGGAGCTGTAAATGGCAGCGTGGGTCTAACATTTGGAAAGCAAATTGCATGCCTGGACGTAGTAAATAACATCTAAGATTTTTTTTTTTTTAAGTGAGAGGAAGGGAGACAGAGAAGCACACTCCCACATGCGCCCCAATGGGTTCCATCCAGCAACGCCCATCTGGGGCTGATGCTCAGACCAACTGAACCTGACTGCCAGAGGGAAAGAGGGAAAAGGGAGAAACGGGAGAGGGAGGGGGGAGAGAAGCAGATGGTTGCTTCTCCTGTGTGCACTGACTGGGGATCGAACCTGAGACGTCCACATACCAGGACAATGCTCTATCCACTGAGCCAACCAGCCAAGGTCAACATCCAAGATTTTGTGTGTGGTTGGTGTTATTATCAGCTCACATACTCCTTTTGTCATAGACTCAAGGCCGTTTTGAGCTGGAAAGAGACATGGAGGTCATCTATGCCAGTAATTTCATTTTAAAATTTGGAAGATAAGGCCCAGATACATGACATGAGCTACTCAGAGACTTATGATGCTGTAGGACCAGCCTCCAAACCACATTATGCCCAAATAGACCCAACACTTCCTCGATTTCTTCTTTTTAAAGTAACAGGGGCAGCACATGTCAGGGAAAACATGTTCCTTAAACCCGTGCATGCCGGGCCTCAGGGAACGCTGACAAATTAATGTTATGGCAGGAGGCTAAACTTGTTCTTATAAATTGGTCTGTCCAGACAAAGAAGTGGGCAAAAGTATGCGGTTTTATGCAGATAGATTTTATTTTTTGTTATTATTGCAGCTGCTCATTGATATTTTAATGAAACTTTTTATTGAGCTATGCCCCAAGGCTTTTGAAATTGAGGGTTCAATTATTCCTAAAATCTAATAATTAAGTAAATTAATGAGCCTGGTCAGAAATCTGGCAACCTGACTGTAAGGATTAGACACAAAAAAATATTAACAGTAGGGAGGGTTCTTTTTCCCCCTCCCTCTTTACAGAAAGATCTCTTAAAATAGTCAGGCTGTGTTTTAAAGATGTAAATGAAGGCTGACCCCAAGATCCACAAGCAAGCCAGTGTACAGCTTTGGGGCAGAAACAGAGCTTAACAGCAGCTAAGGGTGGGCAGGGCACACCCCTCCCCCCACCCACCAAAGCAACTTTGAGTTTCAAGAAGCACCATCTCCAAAAGTACAGAATGTGTTCATGCTCCTTCATTTATTTTTTTTAAATGCTTATTGTATTGATTTTAGAGAGAGGAAGGGAGAGAGAGAGAGAGGAACAGGAACATCAATCTGCTCTTGTACGTGCCCTGACTGGGAATCGAACCGGCAACCTCTGTGCTTCAGGATGATGCTCCAACCAACTGAGCTATCCAGCCAGGACCATTATTACCCTTCACTTAAAGATAGCAATTGATAAATCATGAAATGTCCAGGAGAAAATGACCACAGCGGACACTCAAAAACCATAAGATGAAGCCAAGTTAAGGAAAGTAGGAATGTTGACTTAGGTAAGACTGCTCACAAGAGGACATGACAGATTTCTTAACCCTTTGAGTAGTGAGTTTTTTTCATGCTCACTGACCCCCCAGGAGTGAGGTGGGTTTTTTTTCCAAAAGATGAAATTAGTTCCAATTACAGTTTTATTAACTTAAAATCATGTTTGTTTGATAATCAATTTATGGAAACAAGAAGAACATACATTTACCTTTTTTAATGTTGCCTTACACGTTTTTAAAATAAAAATTTTTGTATGACCATACTCTGGATGGTCAGGAGGCACGAGGACGTACCTGAACGTTCGTACCTTCAAAGGGCTAAATTACTTAAAAAGAGGGCAGTGCTAATTCTAAATGACCCTGCAGGATGCTGCTGGAGATTCCACTTTGGGTTCCACACATTTCTCCACGGGTGCTGCTCTGCTCCTAGGGTGACACCCCGGTCCTAACCTGGGGTCTGCAGCTTGGTTTTCTAAGTTCCCTCTCAGAGAAGAGGCTCCCTCTGGTTACCCAACCCACAGAGAGTCCACTTAAGTTACTTCATAAATCAGGCTTTTGACTTCAGTCCCAGCTCCTGAATGTGGGTTTGGTCACCTGCACCGTCTCCAGTCCTGTCACAGGGTTGGCTTACCCCCTTGTCCTCATGCTGCCCATGGGAGACTCACACAGGTTCCCCTGAGCTATTTGTCACCAGCCCCCAGACTCTGTGCTGCTAAAGTCACATCGGAGACACCCAACTCTTGGGCAAGGTCTGACATGCTTGCGGGGTGCCTTGACACCATGGGTGCTTATCTAAAGGAATTTTGGTTTTAAAAAGATAGAAAAACTTCAGCCTGGTATTTTTATATCCTTATGTTCTTTGTGGCTCAGCACAGGTTCTGGAAGCATCCTAATGCAATGCAGAGGCTCAGAAACATATACATGTTGGGTGACTTGCCTGAGGTCACAGCAAGCAGGCCAGCAGGGAACACAGATGGTGATCTGGTGGCCAAGCCTGCGCGGCGTTCGCCAGAATCCCCTCCTCTCCATGTTCGCACTGCAGATTGTTATACAAAGACAGTGCAAACTACAATAGGACTCTTTATGAAATACGGCCTGCTGTAGTCCAGGTGTGTTCATTATTCACACAGGACAGCATTATTAAAACCAGTGTTCCAGGACCTTCTAAAGCTTAAAAGCTCTACAGCCTTGACTTAACTCCTTCTGGAACAAAGGATGTTTTGTCCTGGAAATTCCAGCAGAATAAAGCCAATGAAATGAAAAAATTTTTCCATAAGCAAAGCAAATGATGAAACCTGGAATGAAGGCCGGGGCCTTGAAGACGGAGTAAGAAACACTGAAAAGTATGTTCAGACACATAGCAGACTGCCCAGGGGGTTGTACCTCTGTGCAAAGGCTTTCCCTGCAGTTTCACAGACACTTCAGAACTTGCACTGAGCTCTGCTGAACCTCCGGTCCTCTCTGTGGTCTTCAATGCCTATAGACTGATGATTGGATAAAGAAGATATGGTGTGTGTACATAACGGAGTACCCTGCAGCCACTAGAAAAGATGAGATACTGCCATGTGCAATAACATGGATGGATATTGAGAATATCGCGCTGAGTGAAATGAGTCAAATAGAAAATGTCAAGAACCATACTATGTCATTTGTATGTGGAATAGAAAACTGAAAGCAATGAATGAACAAAGAAGACAAACAAACAAACAAGAATTCATAGAGACAGACAATAGTAGGTGGATACCATTGAGAAGGGGGGTGGCGTACAGTAGAGGGTAAAGCAGATCAAATATATGGTGACAGAAGATTTGACTTTGGGTGGCTGGCACACAATGCAATATATAAATGATATATTATAGAACTGCACATTTGAAACCTATACAACTTTATTAATCAAAGTTATCCCAAAAAATTTAATAAAAAATAAAGACAATTTCTTTTTTGTGTGTGACAGAGACAGTGAGAGAGACAGAGAGATGGACAGATAAGGACAGAAAGACAGGAGGGAAGAGAGGTGAGAAGCATCAATTCTTTATTGCAGCTCCTTAGTTAAGTGGTTCTCAAAGTGTATGCCAGGGCGCACTGGTGCACCCTGGAAGATTTTCAGGTGCGCCCTATGGTATTCCAGAGAAATAAGTGCCTGTTGGGGAACAAAAAACCAAAAGGGTTTTTGGAGTTTAGCTTTTGGGGGGACAGAGGTGTGGGGAATTGGCTGTAAGCTGACAATCTGCCCAACCTCCCATCTCACTTGCCTGATTAAGTTGTAAAAGGCTGTTAAGCTGTGGTGCTGGATTGTTTACACTACCCCCCATGTTCCCCGGAAAGACTGGAGGCAAGTTTCTTCTGTCCTTTGTTTGGTGTAAAGTTAAGATGATGTGTATGGTGGGGTTTTCTGCACTCAACACAATTAAGAGTAAAAAGGGAGAAATTCTTCAATGTATTGATGAGGAAATGAGAGTTTGCCTTTCAAATATATGCCCAAACATTGAAGAAATCGCTAGGATACATCAGGCTCATGTTTCTCATAAACACAAGAATGAAAAAACTTAACACATTTGCCCTGGGACCTGCCGAATTTACTAAATCTTACTAAGAGTATATCTATATATATAAAAAGATAACTTTTTGTCTTTTTAAAATTTTTTAACCCCTCTTTTTTATGAATTCTAAAAAGCATAACTCAAAAAATGTAACAAAAATGTTTTATAATGTCAGAATAAATTTAATCTTGTTGTATTTATTTTGTTTAATTACCATAAAAGCATGCTTGGACTTTATATATTTTTCTTTAATATTTGACTTAATTATTTATAACAACATATTTCTTAGAAATTTGTATATAGTATGGCTACAATTATTTGTAGGATTTTAAATGCACTCCAAATTCAAAATGTTTGAGAACCACTGCCTTAGTTGTTCATTGATTGCTTTCTCATATGTGCCTTGACCAGGGGACTCCAGCTGAGCCAGTGACCCCTTGCTCAACACAGTAACCTTGGGCTCAAGCCAGTGAGCATGGGGTCATGTCTATGATCCCACACTCAAGCTGGTGAGCCTGTGCTCAAGTTGGCAACCTCAGGGTTTTGAACCTGGGTCCTATGTGTCCCAACCCAAGGCTCTATCCACTGCACCACTGCCTGGTCAGCCTCTCTTAATGTTTTAATTAATATTTTATATTTTTTATATTGTTTTTCATTTTTAGGCTAGAAAATGGCTATTTTACTGCAAAAATAATTAAAATAATAAATGTATAAAAATACCTAAATACTGCAAAATCCTGCGATATAGCGAAAAATCCATGATACAATATTAGATATATACATTTTAAAATCTGCAATACAGTGAGACCGCGAAAAGTGAACCATGATATGGTGAGGAACAACTGTATTCAGAAATAAAATAAATGACCTCAGACTCTGAAGTCCTTCTGCCCCTCTCTTCATAGCGCCAGTGCCCAGGAAAGTGTCCAATTGGCCCAACATAGACGTACCAGCCCATCTACTAAGGGAGCAAAGGGTGTCTGATTAACATATCTCATCAGGCTCCATCTAAAGTGGGTGTTTTCCAAATATGGTTGGCTAGATCCTGAGTGGGCAAAGCCAACTGAATGAAGGTGTCAGTAAAAAGATAGGCTCATGGAGGCTACCTTCTAACTCCACAGTCAGTCCGTATTCCTACTCTCTCTCATTGCTCCAGCAATGGTTCCAAGCTTACTCTCCTCTCAGAGCTCAGTCCTATGATTGTGTGTGTGTGTGTGTGTGGGTGTGTGTGTGTGTGTGTGTGTGTGTGTGTGTGTTTTGAAGGTATGAGCAACCCACCTGGCAGGCCAACATTTATACAGAATAATAAAATGCATAAAATCACTACTGCTTCCTTAATTCACTCTGGGGTACTTTAATCCTTGCAAGTGTGATTCTGGAAAAAGTTTAGGAGATTAAAAAAAGAAAACAATAAGTAAACAGTATCCTACTAGAGATAATACGAATTCTTCATTATTTCTACAATTGGTTCTAAATGCAAATTTGGGGTCTGGTGTGAAGATGAAGAGCTATTAGGGCATTTTCTTGACTCAGTTCCTCCTAGATGAAGTTGGACACCATTAGAGTGGTGTTGAGTGTCTTAAAACTCTTGGGCAATAATGGAATCCAGTTGTTAGCCGACACTGTTAGTCATCCCAGAAGTTATTAATTTGGAGTAATGGTCAACCGCCTAGTTCCCACCCCATAGGAAACTCAGAAAAGTGTTTTGGACCCATCTGGGTAAGAAAGCCCAGCACAGGCATAAGATCATTATCATCTGTGACACATTCAGGTCATGTTTCCTCCACATTTTGTTAGTTTCAATGAACCAGGGACTGCTAATGAATGATTTCCATTGGATAATTTTGTTTTTTCTGTTTCAAGTTTCTAGTTGCCTGTCTGGATTTCATTAACATTGCAATGATTTACCCAAGAGGGCTTTGTTTCTTAACTTGATTGGGAAAGGGACATTGGGAGGGTGGCTGTCCTTGTGGGAAAGGAAATTTTCTTGTTTAACTCCCTGATGATTGTACATGTGTGTGGAAGAAGTTTGAGGAGTGCAATATCCATTTGTAACTGACTTGGTTTTATCTTCCCCAAATTATGGTCTGCTTAAATTCCTGCAAAAATATTTGCCAGTTAAACACCAAAGTCATCAGCATTTTATTACTCAGAAAAAAATTACTGCTGCGAAAGCCAAAATATTTAAGTGACGTATTAGAACCGTGTCTGGGATCTCAATGG
Source organism: Rhynchonycteris naso (assembly GCA_037038555.1). Taxonomy (NCBI): domain Eukaryota; kingdom Metazoa; phylum Chordata; class Mammalia; order Chiroptera; family Emballonuridae; genus Rhynchonycteris; species Rhynchonycteris naso. The sequence goes on from CM072999.1 coordinate 216,770,878, forward strand.
CAGAGAGGAGAAACTGGTTTTCAAAGGTTAACTTTTTGTTTGTCTATAAATTATTCTTTTGTTTTTCTATAACTACACTTCTTGGCTCATTTTGTCATTTTTCTCCTTTTTTTAATTTTTGGTTTTATGGCAATAATTTCATAGGTATAAGTTCCAAACAGAACCAAGCTATCTTATCAAGTTGGCAGGATATGACATAACTCTAGTATCAAGTGTTCTTTCTTTCTGGATTCATCTCTACTTTTTTTTTGCTAACCAATGTCACATTTTGGTTTTGGATTTTATTTATTTATTTTTGGAAAGAAGGGGGGGGGGAGAAATAGCAGGGGAGGAGTGGGAAGCATCAACTCATGGGAGTTGCTTCTCGAATGTGCCTTGACCAGGCAATCCCAGGGTTTCGAACTGGCGACCTCAGTATTCCAGGTCGACGCCTTATCTGCTATGCCAACACCGGCCATGCACAACATTTATTTTTTAAGAGACCTATTTGATGGGATAAAGGGTCGCATCTTCTAGCTCCTGGCCCTTTCCTGTCCTCCCTACTGCTCACAACAGTGGATTCATTAACTACTTGGAAGACAGAGGCCTGGCCAGGTGTCAGCATTGTCACACTCTGCAATTCCCAATCTACCCACCGATGGAACACAATTGAATGTTGTAAGGTTACTTGTCTTATACAAGCCTAATATATCCTCCCCCCCAAAAAAAAATCATGGCTCTTTTGTCAGGACTGCTTGTGTCTTTTGCCCACTTCTTCAATTAGGTGAGTCTGTCCTCTACTGATCTGACGGATATCCAAATAATGAATAATCTATGAACATTGCTCAAAAGTCTCCGTAAATTCCCAAGAGGAGGGAGCAATGTCAGAGCTGTCCTGTTTTGGTCACCTTAGCCTATTTATTTGGTTGTGTGGATCTACAGCACCAACTCATGATGTGGCATACCCAGCAAGGGAGTAAAGGGACACTTGAGGCCCATGGCAGAATACCACTCCCAATACATACAAATCAGAAAGGATAAACAATTCAGTTACTGCATTTTTCGCTCCATAAGACGCACCTGACCATAAGACACACCTAGGGTTTCAAGGAGAAAAATAAGAAAAAAGAAATACTCTGAATCAAATGGTGTGTTAAAATATGTAATAAAATACCATATTTTTCACTCAATAAGACGCACGGACATTTTCCCCTCCACTTTTGGGGGAGAAAAGTGCATCTTATGGAGAGAAAAATATGGAAATTAAAATTATTCTTCACATGTATTTTGAAAAAAACTATTGTTCAAGATATTAAATCACCTATAAAATTAATAAACAAAATACAAATGAAAGTAATGTTTTTAAATTGTATTGATCTTGTTGGGATGACAAAACATTTTTACCAATGCTGAACCTCTTTAGTTTGGTTTAGACATTTTCATTATACCTTATCCAATATTTTCTTTTTTTTTTTTTTAACAGGGACAGAGAGAGAGTCAGAGAGAGGGATAGATAGGGACAGACAGACAGGAACGGAGAGAGGTAACAAGCATCAATCATTAGTTTTTGGTTGCCGTCGCAACACCTTAGTTGTTCATTGATAGCTTTCTCACATGTGCCTTGACCGCGGGCCTTCAGCAGACCGAGCAACCCCTTGCTGGAGCCAGCGACCTTGGGTCCAAGCTGGTGAGCTTTTGCTCAAGCCAGATGAGCCCACACTCAAACTGGCGAGCTCGGGGTCTCGAACCTGGATCTTCCTCATCCCAGTCCGACTCTCTATCTACTGCGCCACCGCCTGGTCAGGCCCAATATTTTCAATGATAAACTATTTGCAGCTCTGGTAGGCAAGGTCCACATTATTGACAGAGAATAAAAGAACAGTGGCAGCAACCTTAGTGGTTGGCAGAACTCCCCACTGGACCCCAGAGTCTCACCCCCTGGTGTACAGACAGGTGCTTTATAATCTCCTTCCACTAAGTTGTGGGCAGAAACAGTGCACATGAGAGATATCATTCCTGTGATTAGGTTACAATATAAAGCAAAAGAGATTCTGCAGGTGTCATCAAGGTCCTTATCAGATGATGTTGAGTCCCTTTCAATGGAACATATACAGTGGGGGAACAACCTAATTAGATGAACCCGTAAGGAGTCAAGGCACAGCAGCAGACACTCTCCCATTGACCTTGAACGGTCACCATGAGTCCTACTACTGCAAGTAGCTGAATTCTGTCAACAACCTGAATAAACTTGAAAGAACACCCTGGGCTGCAGCTAAGACCCTGCCCCAGCTGACACCTTTATTTCCATCTAGGGCAATTTAAGGCCATAGGATCACGGATCACATTTTATGTTTGCTTTTTATTATGAAAAGCTGCTTTTGCCCATAGATGTGAAAAAAAAAAAAAAAAGAATAACACACATTCCCATCTGGCTTATTCTTTTTTTCCTTTTTTTTTGGAGAGAGACAGACAGACAGGAAGGGAGAGAGATGAGAAGCATCAACTTGTAGTTGTGGCTCCTTAATTGTTTGTTGATTACTTTCTCATATGTGCCTTGATTGAGGGGTTCCAACTGAGCCAGTGACTCTTTCCTCAAGCCAGCGACCTTTGCGTTCAAGCCAGTGACCATGGGGTCATGTCTATGATTCCACATTCAAGCCAGCGACCCCGCACTCAAGCTGGTGAGCCCGCGCTCAAGCTGGATGAACCTGCACTCAAGCAATGACCTCAAGGTTTGAACCTTGGTCTTCAGCATCCCAGGACAATGCTCTATCCATTGTGCCATGACCTGATCAGGCCATCTGGCTAATCATTTTGCAAGAATTATTGGATTCCAAAAATGCTGATCTCCACAACTGAATGAGGATGAGGAGGGTCTGCAGTTATTTTGAACATAGGTCTAGGGACTTTTCACTCTGGAGAAAATTATAAAGAGAATATATGATTTATCTAAATTCTCCTAGAGTTTCTTAGCTTCTACTATTCAAACCATAGAGAAGCCCTTGAATTACTTGTTTCTATTTGGGCATGTACAGAAAGAAATGGGGGCAAGAGGACATCATTTTGGCAGAGTAAGCGTTTGTTTGCAGTCTACGTGTCTCATGATTATTTCCTATTCCAAAGATTTAAAAATTTTAGAAATGTTCCTACAGGCAGATTTCCCCCACCACTAGTAATCTTGCTAATTATACACCATATTTCCCCATGTCCGATATGTAAGATGTACCTAAATTTTGGGGCCCGAAATTTGAAAAATAATGTATCACATAAAGTTAATGAACTCAAGTTTTATTCATCATAAAATTCATACAACTCCTCATCAGTGTCAAAACTCCCATCCATTAGCTCAGTGGTTCTCAAAGTGTGTGCCCTAGAAGATTTCCAGGTGTGCCCTATGGTATTCCAGAGATATGTGTGACTGTTGGGGAACAAAAAACCAACAGGGTTTTTGGAGTTTAGATTTTTGGGGGACAGAGATCTGGGGAATTGGCTGTAAGCTGACAGTATGCCCAACCCCCGACCTCACTTGCCTGATTAGGTTGCAAAAGGCTGGTAAGCTGTGGTGCTGGATTGTTTATACTACCCCCCATGTTCCCCAGAAAGACTGGAGGCAAGTTTCTTCTATTCTTTGCTTGGTGTAAAGTTAAGATGTTATGTATGGTGGGAGTTTTCTGCACTCAACACAAGACTAAAAAGGGAGAAATTTTTCAATGTATTGATGAGGAAATGAGAGTTTGCCTTTCAAATATATGCCCAAACATTGAAGAAATTGCTAGGATACATCAGGCTCATGTTTCTCATAAACACAAGAATGAAAAAACTTAACACATTTATGCCGGGACCTGCTGAATTTACTAAATCTTACTAAGAATGTGTTTATATGTATATATATAAAGATAACATTTTTGTCATTTTTTATTTTTTAACCCCTCTTTTTTATGAATTCTAAAAAGCATAACTCAAAATATGTAACATAAAAATGTTTTATAATGTCAAAATAAATTTAATCTTGTATTTATTTTGTTTAATTACCATAAAAGCATGCTTGGACTTTATATATTTTTCTTTAATATCTGACTTAATTATTATAACATATTTCTCAGAAATTTGTATATAGTGTGCCTACAATTATTTGTAGGATTTTAAATGTGCCCCGAAAAAAAAGCTTGAGAATCACTATATTAGCTTGTCCTCATCTGTGTCTGATGATGAATCACTGTCTTCATATATTGCCTCATCCTCAGTTCCATCTATGGCATTTGAAATGCCACAATCACTGTATAAGACATACCCAGAATTTTGACCACAAATTTTTCGATAAAGGGTATGCCTTATACATAGGGAAATATGGTAACTCAGGGAAAGGTCACCTGCCCCTCGCCCACACACACTAGGAAGAAAGAGAAATAAATGCTGTTTTCTACTAAATAGTGTTACTTTTTTAAAAGAAGAAATCTGGGTCTGCTTACCCCGGTCTGTGCAGAAAGAAAGCATTTCTCACTGAAGTGGCCAAACCAATAACTCCGCCATTCTTTTTTCTTCTAATTACAGCAAAGTGCATGATCCTTCTATACACGGGAGCATGAACATTACGTGTTTTCTGTTCTACACCAGTGCGTAGGGTATTTGAAATGTATAGCGACAGCTATCTGGAAGCTTAGAGAAGGGTCCACTACCCTCCCACCCTGTGTTGTTCTGTACTCTAAGCTTTAAGACAGATATATCTTTGTTTTAGTTCTTTAATATCCAGTTCCAAACTCGCTAGGGAAGAGAGGACAGGACCGCAAGAGCTGACTGCTTCTCACTCGAGCTGTAACACAAACAAGACATAGAGCAAACTTTTCCTGCTTAATCTTGTCTTCATACTTCAGAAGACACCTGCTTGGGGGGCTTGCGGCTAATGGGTGACAGGGGGCTTGGGGTGACCATTCAAATTCTGTAGCATGTTTGGTGGAAGATCAGTGATTCCAGAATAGCTCAACTGTCTGAATCTGCTCACGATACAACTTCTTCCAGGACTTAAAAGTCTCCCTACCACCCCTCCCTGCCTCCTGCCTCCAGTGCCTTCTTAGATAGAAAGACAGAATGCCTTTGTGGGTTAGACAATCCTATATCAAGGTGAGTTCTTGATAACCAGCTCTGTTCCCCCTTATACCTCACCTTGTAAACAGGCTAATTAAAAGGAGCTTGGCTTTGAAGATCAAGGGAGAAAAAAATTTCTGAAACAAGGGCCAGCAATCTCAACCATAACTCTTCCCAGTTACTTCCTGAAGTTTTTGTGAGCATGCTTTTGAGAGTTTACTGAAGTGAGAGAGCCTCGTAACACATAGCTTCTCGACATTTAGATTTTAAGACTGTCCACAGTAGCAAATGCAGATACCGCAGACACTATCCACGTCACAGGAAAGCTGAAAGCATGACTTTTCCTTTCCACCAGAACATTTCACACCGTAATAACCGCAAGACTCTGAGTGCTGGCCTTTCCTTACCCACAATGGAGGTCTTGCTGAGTCTCCTTAGAACTTTGCCTCCCTTCCATGTTATGAAAGCATTTTGTTCTTTGCAAGGCGTATGTAATATAAGTACATAGTTTTTGGTGGAGCATCACACATACTGCTGTATTTGGGCACATCACCAACTTGTCACATCCATACCTCGGCCCTTCTTGATGACCCTGGCAAAGCATGTAATATGGGTTTGCACAAGCTTAGCCTCTGCTTCCTCGGAAGCCAGCTATATAGGCTTTAGAAGAGTAGGTTTTCTTGGATCACACAAGTAGCACAAAGACAAATCCCATCTGAACTACCTGTTTAGAAAGTCTATGATGCCCTGGCTGGATAGCTCAGTTGGTAGAGCATCATCCCGAAGTACAGAGGTTGCCAGTTCAATCCCTGGTCAGGGCACAGACAGGAGCAGATCGATGTTCCTGGCTCTCTCTCCCCCTCTCCCTTCCTTTCTTTCTAAAATCAATACAATAACAATTTAAAAAAGAGAAAGTCTATGAATGTTATGCATTGATTTCTCTATTCATTAAAAAGACAAATCATGACCAGAATACAGCCATGTAAACCTAAGAGACTGAGGTCAAGGAGTCAAGATGCAGGTGTTATGAAATTTGCATATTTATTAAAGTTGAGCTATTTGGACCCGAGTTTTCCAGGAAAAAGGAAACAAGAGCAGTGCAGTTAGTGATTCTTCACCTGAATGTGCCTCAGACCTCTGGGAGCTTTTGCAAATAACGCGATTCTTGGGCTCCTCCTCCAGACTTTCCCACCCAGCATCTCCAGGAAGGAACCCAACATGCGTGTGCTTTTTCTAAGCTGCCCAATTGAACCTGATGTTCACAGGTTCTGGAAATCACTGAGCTCAATGACTTCCTTTAAAGAAAATTGTATTTACTGATTTTAAGGTGAGAGGAAAGGAGGAGAAAGAGAGAGAGAGAGACAGGAACACCGATCTGCTCCTGCATGTGCCCTGACCAGGGATTGAACCAGCAACCTCTGCACATCGGGATGACGCTCTAACCAACTAAGCAACAAGAAATATGATATTAGTTCCTCAAGAGAAACAGAATATTCCAGATCTTGGATCTCCTTTCTAATGACTCACCTGACTCATTTTTTATAGCAGAGAGTGATACTGGGTTAGGTATATTTAACAATACTATGTTTCTTATGAACATTTAATAAAATATGTTTTAGGTCTTTTGATTCAAGTTGAGCTGATGAAGCTAAAGTACAAGTGAGAAAATAACTTTTCAAGGGAAACACCAATAAGGTTTAGAAGGCTGCAGATTTTCTGCATGAAGATTATCTTCAGTATAACCTGAATATTTTTCAGATTGCAAAGAATTTTCACCATTTATATCATAGTTGTTTTTTAGGGGAAACCTTAAAACATCAATTATCTAAACAAAAATTTCATTTACTTTTTACCATAATGACAAACACTATTATAGCAAGAAGACATAAACACTGTAGAAAAAATACTTTTTTAAAGATCAAAGTAATTTCTTCTTCTTTCCAAAGGCAATACACAATACTGTGAGCAATGATGTGTAACAGAACTGTGCACCCAAAGCCTGTATCATTTTGTTAGCCACTGTCACCCCAATAAATTTAGTTGTTTTAAAAAAGGCAACCATGTTCATTCATCCTTGTCTGTTCTTACTCCTTTTATCATTACCTCCCCAGCTCGAATGGTGTTCACAGGAATATGTGCCTTGTCTATTTTAGACGTTAATAAAGGACTCTCACTAGGAGAGAAGACTAAACCTGCTTAAACTATCCCAATTTCCCATCACACAAACATTTGACAGGTAGAGCAAAAACGCTATTTTTTAGTACTTTTGTTGCCTACTTTTATCACTGTGATAGACACCTCTTAGAAGTCTGTTTCTTGTTCTATGATGTGTTAAGGCATTTCTCCGCTCCTCTCTGGAGAAGATGGAGCCCTGACCTGTCCTTCCCTTGTTCCTCCCCTGCGACCTCAACCCTCTTCGCTTTCACATTTCAGTGCAGGTCAATCACATCCATCCAGACTACATGAAAATCTTTCCGATGTTTTATATCTAGAGGTTGATTCTAAAATTGGAAAACCCAATACGCATTCTGACTATAAAAGTACTGCCCATTGAAGAACCAACAGAGTGCTACAGTTACGATTCCTGTTCTATTGCCCTGAATAGTGTTGCTTTTGTAAACATCTGGTTCTTGTTATCCTGGTCTATGCCCACATAAGTCAAGAACGCCCCCATTTCCCAGACTGATCATATTCGCTTTGCTTACACTCCTTCCATACGACATCTCATCACTGTGGCACACACTGCTTTGCCTCATAATTGCCCCAACATACTCCTCATACAACCTTGTGATTTTTAAGTAACTAATTACCTTTTTATTTGTTTTTTGGAAAAATGCCTCTTTACCTTCTCGTTTATAACTTCCGTTTTTGTGCCCTTTCTATCTATTCCTTAGATTTTATTCCTTTCTTATCTAAGGACCCACTGATTCCTTATTTTATTTTTTTCCAGTTGCTTATTTAGGCAGCTGTGGTCCAGAAAATTATAGCCACTAAATTCTCCTGGAATACTTCCGCTATTTCTTTTATCACATGTCCTCCTCTTTTTTGATATTCACCTACATTTTTTTGAAGGATACCATGAAATATCAAGAATATATAGGGCTCTGAGTGGGTTGCTCAGTGAATAAAGCAACATCCAGGAGGACCTAGGTCGTGAGTTTGATCCCCGGTTGGGGCACATATGAGAAGCAATCAATGAGTGCACAACTAAATGGAACAAGCAAATGGAACAACAGTTTGATGCTTCTCTCTTATTCTCTCCTTCCACTCCCCTCCCTTCCTCCCTTCTCTCGCCTCAATGGAAAGAATTTTAAATATACATAGAAAGACTACTATGCATCCATAAGGAAAGATGAAATACTGCCATTTGTGACAGCATAAACGGACCTTGAGAATATTATGCTAAGTGAAATAAGTCAGTCAGAAAAAGCTAAGAACCAGAGGATTTCACTCACATGTGGGATATAAAACTAAGACTCATAGACACAACAGTATGGTAGTTACCAGGGGGCAGGTTAATTTAAAGGGGGTCAAACATAGGTGACAGAAGGTGATTGGACTGTGGGTGGTGGGCACTGAATGCAACATACAGATCATTTATCATAGAAATCTACACTTGAAACTTATGTGATCTTTTGTTTTTAATTATTTAAAAAAAATTTTACTTATTCATTTTAGAGGGGGTAGGGGAGCAGGAAGCATCAACTCCCATATGTGCCATGACCAGGCAAGCCCAGGGTTTTGAACCGGACCTCAGTGTTCCAGGTTGACGCTTTATCCACTACGCCCCCACAGGTCAGGCCTATGTGATCTTATCAAACAATGTCACCCAATTAATTTAATTAAAAGCAGAAAATACAAATACATAGAAATGAATTTTGTAAATTCTTAAATATCTGAAAGATATCTGTATTTTATGTTTCCTATTCTATACAAATAAAATTGAAGGTCTGAATGAAATGGATAGTAACAGTAAAAATTGTTACTTTTAATAAAAATAAGAGCCTAAATTTCTTCCTACAAATACATTTTATCTGTATGTGATAAATAAAATTGACAATTATGTTAAAAAAGTAATACTACCCAGTAAACCCCGTATCCAGATGAATTAATAAGTACATTCTTCAACCATTCAGGGGAAAAATAGTTCTGATGCTCTTAACAACACTAAGGCATGAGAAAAATGGAAAACATCTGAATTCTTTTTATAGACCCAACATAACTTTTACATTCTAAACTAAACAAACCACAAGGCATGAGAAATATGGATACATTTCATTTTTGAATACCGATGCAAAATGTTAATAAATTACTAGCAAATAAAATTTAGGTGAGTATTAAAGAATAAAATATTCTAATGAAGTGAACTTCCTCCTATGACTTCAAAATAAAAAATCTATTCAATAAAGGATGCCATTATTTATTAACATCTCAATGCATGTGGGGATATATGTGACTACATTCTCACATCTACTTTTAATTAAAACTTATTGTAATCAAATAGAAATAAATTATGTTATATTATACATATGGTAAATTTATATACATTAAAAAAATGAATACAATGCTATATATATATGTCAGTGGAACAAATAGCAGATAAATATAATGGGAATATGAAAATAAATTACAATTATTTTGCATTGTATCTTACATACCTACACACTTCCAGAGAATCAGAGGGAAGTATTGCAAACAAAAAAATATCTAGTAACAAGGTCAGTTGCAAACTTACAATGAAAATGATCATCTCTTATATAGAAGTAAATATTGAAGAAATAATGAAAGGAAACAAATTATTTGAAGTAGGAGTCAGCAGACTTTTTCAGCAAAGGGCCAGGTGTTAAATATCTGAAGCTTCTGGGGTCACATGGTCCCTTTGGCAACCACTCAACTCTAAGCAGCCAGAGCTGGTATGTTACTGAGTGGGCGTGGTTTGTTCCTGTGAGCTTTATTTCTGAAAACAAGCAAACCCTGACCTAAAATAACAAAGCAGTATATAAAAGGCCCAAGTGCCTTACTAAGAAACAGTAATCACATATTTTAAAAAAACCAAAAACTACAACTGAATTAAGGAGAAAAAATAAAATTATTTTGGGCTCCTTGATCGTAAGATGCAATACTTGAATGATGTCAATTTTCCCAAATTTATAAATTTGATACAATCATTGAAAAGCATCAACTAAAGTTTATCTAGAGTCCAGGAGAAAGGTGGAGAAATAATATGAAAGGGCCAATTAACAAAAGAGACCCACATATATATCATGACCATATAACCATATATATGAGTGTGAGTGTGTGTGTGTATATATACCATATATATATACATATGGTCTTTATGGAAGTATAAATCAATGTGACCTGCTTGGAAGGCAGTTTGTGACACCTTTCAAATTTGTAAAAGGATGATCCTATTGATTCAATAGTTCTGCTAATAGAAATTCACTGCTGATGTGTCAGCAGACAGTCACCAAGATGCTTGTACAGTCAGGCTCTTCCGAATATGTTCACATCTTACTTGGCTGATATTAAGCCAGCAGAATCATCTAGGCAGGCTATTCAAAGCCACGTCATTTATTTTCATACTTATCTTTCTATTTGGTCAAGCCTTAATAAATGTCCTGTTTTGGTTCTGATACCCTAGAGAACACCAGTAGACTGAATAGTTTGAAACACAGCATTTGGCCTTCTCTGATATTGCCAAATATTTGAACTTGCATTGCAATGAAAGCAAGAAATCAGACACACTAAATAAGACCTACAATGAATGTGCTCAAAAAACATAGATTCTAAACTGGCTACTAGAACTATTTTGCTCAAATTGTGGACTAATGGCCCCAGAGTATTGCACCTACTTCCATATTCATTCATGTTAACAGGGGACAAGAGGGAGCTCCTTTTGAGATTAAGTTTGGAAAAATGCATCATCCAAATTTACTTAATAAGCAAACATGTTATTTCCATAACAGGTTTGAGAAATAGAGTCTTAGAAAAATTAAATAAATTTACCAGGGGTTCCTTGGGAGTATGATGCTGAACAGGATATAGTGCAGATGCTGTTCTTCCTGCTGTTGTTATTGCTAGCAAAGTGTTGATGGGGGAGGGGATAGCTTCATCTTTTTCCCTTTTGTTTATAAAAGCTGGGAGGTGGTGAGTGAGAAAGGGGACTTCCAACATTAAGACTTCTTGAATGCCCCTCTGTCCTTTTATGCCATGAATTAAAAAGGAAAACCAAAATGATTCCAGTTCTAGAGGGCAGAAAACCATACAGGTGACGAGAGCCAGAGGTGCTGATACAGGGCAAACAATAACTGTTTTGTGCACACACCTTCTGCACAGTTTGTCATGAAAAAAAAGAAAAAAAAAAGATTTGTTTAAATATTTGCCTTCTACCTGCCTCAAGTAATGACGAAATGAGAAGATAGCATAATTTCACAGCAGATCTGAACGTTTCTGTGTCTGAATTTTGGGAGTGTGGGTGGGCGGTTGGCATTGACTCCCTTGCACAGTGAGCTCCAACTGCGGGAGAAAAGGCTGCACATTCTGACTTCCAGATTCCTCCCTCCCACTGCTCTGCGTGTGACACCTTCACCTCTCTGCCTAGTACTTGCTCATTGCCCCCCTTGCACACTCCCCGTTTTATTTTATTTTTTCCATCGTCTCTGAAAATGCAATGGAGAATGAAAATGTGGTGCGACCCGCCGCCAGCACCTGTGCCCTCCAGTTCGAAGCTGACAGAAATGTCAAGAAACTGACAGCAAAATATGCAAAGGAAAAGCAGTGCACACAGGAACCAAGCCCCGATTGTGTGGTGCATTCGATGAGCTGCGTCATGGCTTTCAGACAGAAACAGCAGTCGCAAGACTTATAATCTCTAACATCACTTGTTAGATTGCACACTATGCAAAGAACACATAAAGAAGACCGAAGGGGAAGACAGGGAGGAGAGGCAGACAGATGAGCAAATGGACGGGTAGACTCTGCAGGGCACCAATGCACAGGTCTTTGCCACCTCCATTGGGAATATTGCTCCATCTTTGTGGGTTTACTGGGGCAAAGAGGGCCAGGGAACAGACAGAAAGCATGGTGATCACCATCTATGCCTATACAAGTCACACAATATGGTTGAGAAGTTACAATACACATTTATTTCCTTGGCCATCCCGGAATCAGAGAACCTAATTCATTTCCCTGAACACTTCCGGTCTTTATTCACTACGACTCTAAGTGGTTCAAAGCACATAGCCTTCCCTCAGTGAAACAGGACTTTTGAGGAGTTGTGAATAATGACCCATTTTCTGGGTTTTTCATGTATTATCTACTTTGATAGGTAAAGCTGTCCTGCCAGGTAAGTTGCTGTTTGCTTGCTTTTGTTTTCTGTTTTTCCCTCATGGGGGGGCGGGGAGGGAGAGGACTAAGGCTTAGGGGAGAGTAACTTTCTCAAGGTCACAGAGTTGTTCACTGACAAAACTGAGACATAGACCTATAACCATCTGGTCCCAGATGGTCACCTTGGCTCAACGCTTTCTCCCTGAGAGAACCTGGATCATTCAAGTTCTTCAGTAAATACACTTAAAAGCTACTGCTGTGAATAGCGAACACAATGTAGAACACATTCTAAGCAAGAGCTGTAGGTATCACTTAGGTATAAATGTAAAATTCCACAAGCCACATTCCTTCTTTGACAAATGGAGACGCTCTTTAAATGTGCTCGATTTCCTTAGCCTTTCACAGACTGGGAAACCGAGGCACACAGGACTGCAACGTCCCATTTGATTTAAACCAACAGCCATAGCCCTCCCATAAAAGCAGGAAGAAGCGGCCACATAGAATGACTCCATCAGAGCACAACTGGGTTCCTCTTCTAAGACATCCAATATCACAGATACGTTTATAATTGATGGCTTTAACGAGCAGCGGAAGTGCCCTGCTTAGCTTGGGGTATGCACAACTTAATTGCACATTAAGTTGGCAACTCATGCCCTTAAAAGAGAGAGAGAGGGAAAGAAGGAAAAAAAAAGAGGAGCAAGTGGGAAAGCACAGAGGACTCAATTGCCCTTGAAATTTGCATGCAACGTTTGCCACAGGCAATTAATCTGCACACAGAAGAGAAGGAGGCCCAGGGTCCTCCGTGACTTACTTCAGCGGGCATTCAGCAGGTGACTGCAAGGCCACGAGTAGAACCCAGGGCGCGTGGTTTCCCATCCCCTTCTGACCAACAGACAACCTTCCCTCTCTTGCCCGGCAGTGGGGCCATCTGAACACCTCCACTGTGATCACAGCTATAAAGAGGGCCATAAAACTGCCATCAGAATCCAAATGTCATATCAGTGGAAATGTCTAAAGCCCATAACAGCTCCAGTGATAACCCCTTAATGGTCAAATAGATCCCTGAGGGAAGGAGAGATGTGGCTTCTCCTCCATGGTGGTCACGTGGGCTTGATGCAAAGCCCGAGCTCACCGGTGGTGTCCATGGGCTCCCCGCCCTCCCGCCACTGCGCTCTTTCATAAATTATATTATTACTTTAAAAGCAGACTAAAGGGAAGAAAGAATAACAGCTTTAATTCAATTTACATATGAATAGAATAATAAGTGCAGGTGCTGGAGACGAAATTCTAGTTACAAGATGAGCAGCAGAACAAACCTCGTGTGATTAGGAGTCTGTGTGAGGTGACCACGTTCTCCTTGATCTGAGCTCCAGTTCATTGTTTTTCCAACGGTCTGTGACCACTTCCCCGAAAACTTGTCAAAAGACTATTTTCAGCAATTCTACCTCATTCCTCACTTAAACGACTCCGGTTCAAATTTTATGTAAATAGAAGGTATGTATGTATTTGTTTTGAGTGAGAGATACAAACTTTTATTTTGCAGTAAAACCTCTTACGTTTTCTTTTGGGCTGACAGTGGGTGATGCATGGATACAGTATTTTAAACCAAATATAATGAATTTAATTGCTTTTATTCTTCATATCAGTAATATCTTATTCCACTAAATGGTCTATAACAGTGGTTCTTAACCTTTTTTGAGGTACCGAACCCACCAGTTTCATATGCACATTCACTGAACCCTTCTTTAGTGATAAATAAAATATGACTTTTTTTCCAAATTCAAGACATAGGTATATGATTTTTTACTGGTGCACAAAATGAGCCGTGCATGAACATCACCTTGCTCAATGAACAAAACCAACAAAGTGCATGAACTCACAACAAATTACGGTATTACTTTATTCTGGCCTCCGCGGCAGAGGCTTCTCCGAACCCCTGAGACTGACTCATCGAACCTCTAGGGTTCGATAGAACCCAGGTTAAGAACCACTGGTCTATAACAAAACAAAAATTAAGTGAGAATAAAAACATAGAAAGTTTTTGCTAGATAGTTTCCCTTAGAGCAGGGCCCCCCAACTTTTTACACAGGGGGCCAGTTCACTGTCCCTCAGACCATTGGAGGGCCGCCACATATAGTACTCCATCCACTGACCACCAATGAAAGAGGTGCCCTTCTGGAAGTGCGGCGGGCGCCAGAAAAATGGCCTCAGATGGCCGCAATTTGGCCCGCAGGCCGTAGTTTGGGAACCCCTGCCTTAGAGAAACTTAATATATTTATATTTCCTCCTACCCAGAAATCTGAAGTCCTATGTGTTTTGCTACAAATAGGGAAATAATATAAAATATGAAAAATTTTGTATTTTCACTTTCTATCTGTATCAGAAGCCAACTATAGGAAGATTGATTTACAATTAGTACAGGTAAGAAGTCCGCTTACAAGAGCTTCCAACACCAATCCCAGCATTCCCTTTACTACAACATTGTATACCCAATTGTGATCATAAATCCTACTAATGTAGACACTATCCTCATCTCTTCAATCCTCACATTCTTCATATGAAGTTGATTTAAAGATGGACTGTCACTCCAGTGGCAGAATACTTCTCAAGCAATCTGAAATAGTTACTCCAGCTCTCAATGTAGAGTCTGCATTCTCCAGGGAACTAGAACTCACTGTGATGACCACATGATAGTGCCTTCTGGTCAGTTCAGTCCAATGACCAGTCAAGTTGGTTGAATGAAATCAAGTAAATTGTTGTTTCGGCTGCTTTGACCATTCATGTCAGTCTTAAGTATGATCCCGTGCACCTCTGTGGTCAAAGCTGGGTACAGCCATGTCCTACCTCTAAATCTGGATGGATTATATAAAATAACAGTAGAGCTAATATTTAAAATACCATGTTTCCACCTTTTTAAGTACATGTGATAAAAAGTTCTATTGTAAATAAGACTTAGCAACTATCGTATAAGGTATTTCTCAGCAAGTACCTCATTGAAGTGTATTTAAATATCCCACAGCAATGCTTTTCAATGCCCTAGGATTTGCGAAAAAGTGGGAGTGGACTCTTTGAAGAAAATGAATTTTCTAAGCTCATCAGATTCTTGATCTCATCAATGAACAGAATTGTCCATGTCAGAAATTTGAAATTGGAATGATCTTTAGATGTTCTTTTATCTTTTTAGCCTGCTCCCCAATTTGTCATTTCGAGAATGGATGTCCTAACTCGACTGATGAAAGGGAACTTGTATAGCCTGTAAACTCAATGAGCCATTAAATAGGTGACAATAATCTTGATAGAAGTTTGGAATGTTTAATTAGTGCAAAAAATACTCATAGCCGGCTCACTCAATTACTTCCACGGATACTCCCCAAAATATAAACCAACTATTTTGCATGTCTCTGAAATGCTTTGGAAGACATTTCAGACCAAATGGGAGATAATATTTCATCTGTTAATTGAGGACTTGACATGCCTGTGCATGTCTGGTAATAAAGTCTCAAAGTGAATTTAGTCTAGATCCTAGAGATATTTTTAAAGGTGACATTCCCATCCTTACAGCATGCACTGTTGTATTTATTTTTTGTGTGTGTTTTTAAATTCAATTTTCCTTTGAAATGTGTTTTTCTTCCTCTCCTTCTAAATTGGGATCTATTGCTGGTTTATCTCCCCACAGTTTTTACAGATGGATCCCATTAACACAATTTAATCCACTACCTTCAAATTTTGGGGCAATTATGTTGCTTCTAATTTTTCTTTCATAAATAGGAAATTTGTGTTGAAAATAGTTTTTTTGTGTCAGTTGTTGAATGAAGTTTTAGAAGTATAATTACTGGATTAATGAACATGATGATCCTTTAAAAATAAATAAACATGCTGTTGCATTATGTAGTAATCCAAGAGGAACACATCTTCTTAAAAATACCATAATTTTGCACATATCAGTGGGATATAACTGAAGGACAAAAACTTGCATTAAAATTGCATGAAAGTGTGTTAACTGTTTCTACTAATTATATTTTCAGTGGGCATGTTGGTATTGCCATTCTGAGACAGATTAGAGAACAATGGGGGATTAAGCAATTGATATTCTAGTCATCTCTTCCTTAGTGAGCTTAACACTCAGAACCCTCCCAATGGGGCAAAGAAAATAGAGAGGCATAACTAAAAATGCTAGAGTCAGATTTTGAATAGGAAGTATTAGTATAACCTTATAATGTGTTTTTATTTTCTTTTTCTCCAAGTGAGAAGAGTGGAGATAGAGAAACAGATTCCCCCATGCACCTGATTAAGATCTATTCAGCAATCCCCGTCTGGGGCTAAGGCTCTGTCCATCAGGGGCCAGTACTGGAGAAGTAATCCTCTGCTTATGACTGGGAATCAAACCAGGGACATCCACACGCTGGGCCAACACTATCACTGAGCCAACCAGCCAGGAATAAACTCATAATGAATTTGAATCTTAAAAATAAACACTCTTATTTTGTCTCTGAAAAGTCCTAGAAATAATACAATGTTCGGGATTTGCTTTGTAATGGATGGGGCGGTGTAAACAGGGACAGGAGTTAGGATGAATCAGAGAAGGTCATTGGTTGATGATCTGTAAGACTGAGTAATGAGAACTAGTGGTCCATTTTACTGTTTTGTCCACATTTTGTGTTTGAAAAAATAACAGTATAATCACGTCATTGGTTAATACAGAGGTAAATATAGTGGAGAAACAAAAACGTGAGGGTCCACACTTCTGGGAAGAGGAAAGGGAGAAATAAGAAATGACTTTTTTTTTTTAATTTTTTACAGGGACAGAGAGAGAGAGAGTCAGAGATAGGGACAGACAGACAGGAACAGAGAGAGAGGAGAAGCATCAATCATTATTTTCTCATTGAGACACCTTAGTTGTTCATTGACTGCTTTCTCACATGTGCCTTGACCGTGGAACTTCAGCAGACCGAGCAACCCCTTGCAGGAGCCAACGACTTTGGGTCCAAGCTCTGAGCTTTTGCTCAAGCCAGATGGGCCCGCGCTCAAGCTGGCGACCTTGGGGTCTCGAACCTGGATCCTCCGCATCCCAGTCCGATGCTCTATCCACTGTGCCACCACCTGGTCAGGCAAGAAATGACTATATTTTATTATTTTCTGTTCAGTGTTCTTTGATAAAAATATGTGCGTATGTTACTTTGTCAAAATGGAAATCAATATAATAAAAAATGTGGTTTTATTGACTTACTAATTCTAGTATTTCATCCTACACAAGGTCTTATATAAGCAGTGTAATTTAAGAGCAAACCGCAGTGTAGAAACAGGTTCACTAAAGCGTGGTTGTAAGGGTGTAGAACTGGAGACAAGCAATGGCCATGACTAGGGTATTCACCTAATGGCATTCTAGCTTGTGGCTACAAAGGAATGACGTTGTGCAATAGGCACAGATCTAGGAAGAGTTCAGTGCACACTGTTAAGTGAGAAACTAACAATAAAGTCATTAAACAGTATCATGCGATATGTAACAACATAAAGTATTTTACTTTAGTTTTTTTATAGTGGTGCTACTCTACAATGGATCTATTTATTTGCAAGATACTGCCAATACTATATCTCCTGGTATGTGTACTCCTAAGTGGCATTGTTGTCATAGTCACTAAGCTTATCTGTAGTAGAAGCACTAGGCTTTAAGGTCTCAGTGGGCAAGGACTATGCACGTTTGACATGCTATTTGGTACATTATAAGGAAGAGTTTTATGCAAATAAATATAGAAATGATTTTAATACATGCATTTTAAAAAATTGAGAAATGCCTTAAAATTGCTATTGGTTAAGAGATGTAATTTTACATGTATCTTTTCTCCCTTTTCATGTAAGAATTGTGTATTTCTTCTATCAGAGAAAGAAAGCAAAGAAGAAACAGAAATGAAAAGAATATAAGACAAATCTTCCAAATATGCATACATCTGGACCAAAATATTTTCACCATTGTTCACTGAACCAGTCATTTTTTTTTCTTGACCATAATGTGAGTAAATTGTGTAACTTTCTATAAAGTTACTTCTGGCTCGCTGGCAAATAGCAGCCTATTGCACAACCGAGTGTTGACTTCTTTTCTTCTCATATTATGATTTGCAGAACATGTAGAGAGTAGTTTGGGGCTGAACAGAAAAGAAATCCCATCCAGCAGTTTCTCAGAATGACTTATTTTGATGGCTATTTTTTTAATGCACCTAATTTATGTGAAGGTTGTTCTGTTAAAAGTTCACAAAAATATCATGCATGATTGATCTCAAGACGGTGCCTCGATCCAAAGACAACACACACCAGCAGTCAAATATACGTTTTATGGGCTTTTGTCTGTTTTGCAACAACACCGGAAAACATTCTTTAATTAAAATTTAAAACCGTAACTGATTAATTTTCTGTGTAAACAATCCGTGTAAACATAGAATGTCAGCATTTTAGGGCTGTGCAAGTATAAATTTTACTTTTTTTGAATAGGCATTCTGGGAAGGATTTTGGCACAAGCCAAAGAAGAGAGTGTGACTCAAGGGAGAAGGGTCTGGAGCCTACAGTGTTCTATAACCCCCTCCTGTCTGCTTAGAGGAGCCCTATCAAGGCTAAGGACATTGTCCTGCGCTATGTGATAGACTGGGAATGGCCTGGGTTGTCACTCCCTCCATAGCTACTCTTTACCAGCTACAAACAGCCAAAGGGTCCAGAAACCCCATTCAGCAGCTGGACCTGCTGTTGCCTTGGTGGTGCCTTAAGGGAGACACAACCAGAAATGTGGCGGTTGACCTGATGCACCTAATTTATTATTTATTTATTTATTCATTTACTTATTTTTGTAGTTTTCTGAAGTGAGAAGCAGGGAGGTAGAGAGACAGACTCCCATGTGCGCACATCGGGATCCACCTGGCATGCCCACCAGGGGGTGATGCTCTGCCCATCTGGGGTGTTGCTTCGTTGCTGCCAGACCCATTCTAGTGCCTGAGGCAATTGCCATGGAGCTGTCCGAAGTGCCCATGCCAACCTTGCTCTAATGGAACCTTACATGCTCAATTAAAAAAAAAAATTGGCTGTGGGAGGGGAAGAGAGAGATAGAAAGGAAGGAGAGGGGGAAGGGTGGAGAAGTAGATGGGTGCTTCTCCTGTGTGCCCCAGCCAGGAATTGAACCTGGTACTTCCACACGCCGGGCCAATGCTCCACAACTGAGCCAACTGGCCAGGGCTGATGTACCTAATTTAGACTGAGCACTCCCATTTGGTTTTTGTTGTTAAATGTTATCTCCAATTTCCACAGGAGCCAGAAATGCAAGCTCACTTCTTGACTGCAAGCAAGTACATAATTTTTTTTTTCTTAAAAACAGGGGGAAGGTTTCAAAACGTTACTTAAAATACTCTTAAATGACTTTTCAAGGAACATGGAACTATGTTGCCAGGAAAATGGGGAGTATGTTCAAAGTAAAATAATGTAAAAAATCTCTGCTTTAGACATTTGTTTAAAACTTGAAATAAAAATGTTCATCATCATGTTATTTGTATTAGACATTTTATAGTCTTGCCAATAAGAAATTACATTGACCTTTGTTCTTGTGGAGTCTAGAAAATGACCAGACCTCAGGTTCTCTGAGCTCATTTAGGTGACAGGCTTGGGTTTGCATTCCCAAAAGGGTTCAGTTCTCTTGGCTTGACTTTAAACCCTTTATTAACTTACCTAGATCAAATAATGACAAATAATCTACCACAGGGCGGGGTGGAAAGCCATTCAAAGTAAAACTTTCACACTCTGGAACTGGCTTCACTCCCAATAAACTTACAGGTATTTCCATTTTGATTATACACTGAAGCTTTTAAAAACTTTCCACCTTGGCCCTGGCTGGTTGGCTTAGTGATAGAATGTGGACCCAGCATCTGGAAGTCCTGGGTTCGATTTTCAGTCAGGGCACACTGGAGAAGCGACCATCTGCTCCCCTTCCCCTTCTCTCTCTCTCTCTCTCTTCTCCTCCCACAGCCATGATTCAATTGGTTCAAGTACGTCATCCCTGGGCACTGAGAATGGCTCGTGGAGCCTCCACCTAGGACCAAAAATAGCTCAGCTGCAAACATCAGCCCAAGACAGGGGTCACCAGGTAGATCCCATCAAGGTGTATGTGAAAGTCTGTCTCTCTCCTCCCCTCTCACTTAAGTTAAAAAAACAAACAAACAAAAAACTTTCTGCCTGACCAGGCGGTGGAGCAGTGGATAGAGCGTCGGACTGGGATGCGGAAGACCCAGGTTCGAGTCCCTGAGCTCGCCAGCTTGAGCGCGGGCCCATCTGGCTTGAGCAAAAGCTCATCAGCTTGGACCCAAGGTCGCTGGCTCCAGCAAGTGGTTGCTCGGTCTGCTGAAGGCCCACGGTCAAGGCACATGGGAGAAAGCAATCAATGAACAACTAAGGTGTTGCAACGGCAACCAAAAACTAATGATTGATGCTTCTCACCTCTCTCCGTTCCTATCTGTCTGTCCCTATCTATCCCTCTCTCTGTCCCTGGGAAAAACAAAAAACAAACAAACAAACAAAAAACACTTTCTACCCTAATTAATCATTTTGTTTTTACAGAAAGCAGAAGAAATGCTAAGAGACTGTCCTCAAGGAAAAGGAACTTCAGTCTTTAACCCTATTTCCCAAAGAAGTTGCATATTAGCACATCATTTAAAACTGTGCATGTGTCTATGAAGAGATTTATTAGTTAATCTTCCATATCATTCATTAGTAAAGTGTTTATTACATGCCCGATTTAATAATTCATGTCCAAAATAGTATAGAAGATCAAGATTTTGTAGCTTCCTTGTAGAGGATTTGAAGATGGAAAGTTCATTTAGTAAGCTCTACATATAAATAGTTCCTAACTCATTGATGTTTCCTTTCAAAGAGTCCTAAGACTTGGGTGTCTGTGCCCAGAGGTCATTCTTTGCAAACTCCTTCAGTAAGCTGCTTAGGAGAATCATACCTTCACTGCCTTTATTCACAAACCTGTAGGTTTATCTTGGTGGTGAAATTGAACTGGCTTTTGGGAAAGTAGCCAGGACTATGAGATGAAATTCTCTGACATCTATGTATCTAAGCCTTCCCTTGACATAAAGTAAAACAAATATCCAAATGCCTACAATGCCTACTCGCTCTTTACTATTAAACCAGGAACAAATCAGTGCTTCTGTAATCCCATCAAAATGTACAGTAGCCCCACGTGACCGAGGTTTCTCAGTCACACACCATTGCAACCACAACAAAACTACATTAAATCCCACCCTTTGCCTTGTTCCTATTTAGAACAGTAAGAGGTTCATAATTAGAAGTTGTTGTTTTTTTTGAAACTCAAAGGGTTACCGTTAATATTGAAAGCCCTGTCCTGACATTGAGCTCCGGACCCCTGCTGATGGGCCTGGTCGACAGTTGCCTTGAAATGGCATCTAAACATCGTTTCCCAAGTCATTCATTTGACAAATCGTTTTGAAAAATCATCTCTACTTAAAGACCCTAGTGATCGTTATTGTCTTTATTTTTTTCAGACCAGGACATGCAGTGCAGAGAGAATATAAACCTACCTCAAAGCATTGGGCCAGTAGCTCTATACATTGGGAGTGGCCAAAATACATATGTAGAGTTTGGCAGGGAAATGTGGACCTCATTGACCAAAACAATGAACCCGCATGTGCTATGTCCTTTTTCAAGGAGATGGTACCACATGAAGGTGGATGGATTGGACTTTGATCCTGTCCCCAGCCTTTTCCTGGCATATGAGCTTAGGTAAACCATAGCTTTACATTCTGCAAAATTAGAACGCATCCTAGGACCTGCCTTGCAGAGTTGCCCTGAGGATTAAACAAAATAACTCACATCAAGTGTTCTAACACCCACCGTCATGGGCATATTTACGACTTAACAAATGTTAGCCATGGTTACTGTCAGCTTTGGGGTTAGTCCTTCCCAAATTCCTGAAACAGCTTGT
Organism: Rhynchonycteris naso; assembly: GCA_037038555.1. NCBI lineage: Eukaryota > Metazoa > Chordata > Mammalia > Chiroptera > Emballonuridae > Rhynchonycteris > Rhynchonycteris naso. Next base: position 216,793,244 of record CM072999.1, read on the forward strand.
CCTCCTAGCCTCAGATCTTCGGCAACGTGCACAGTGCCTTTGTGCACAACTAGCCCACCGCCCCGTAAATGATAGTGGAATTAATTAATATGTTCTCTATGAAATTCTTGAGCCACGGGGGAGGCATCAAGAAAGAATGGCTTTTCTTCTGCTCTCCTCTGACTGCTCCGACAGATCGGCCCCGCCCCGCCCCCTTCGCCCTCCCGCGTGTCACAGGAGCACACAGGGTCATATTTCTTCATGTGGAGCTGGAAGAGGTGTTCACGTCGATAAGAAACCTTCCTCCCACCCTACTCTGTCTGCCCTGCACTTAGGAACCAAGGTTGAGTTCAAACAGGGGTCAGGGAGATAAAAGCCTGAGGCTTACCCACCAATCCTCTCTTGCCGGTGCCTAAAACTTCCGTCATTTATTTATTGCCATTAGAAAGGTTCAGCCGGGTCCTGTGTCACCGAGGCTGGAGGCGGAGGCTCCTGCCGTTTATTACCCGCCTAGGGCTGGCGGACAGAGCACGCAGATGCCATTTCCCTGGGACATGCCTCCCTGCTCGTGTCCTGGGTCCAAATGGGAGAGGGAAACGTTTCCCTACACCCTGTGGGACACTTTGTTTTCACCACGAGGCTGAGGACAGACGTTCTGAAAGCCGTGTCCAAGCCCGCACACGCAGGCCCGGCTGTGGGGGTTGGAGGCTCCAGCAGGACCAGGGAGACAGCGGACAGATGCCCGTGGCGACGGCTCCCAGACTGACAAAGATTTACTGCGGCCGCTGCAGGGACTGTGTTAGGGAGGAGGAGATAAACGGGGTGCTTTATAGCCAGTGGTCATGTGGAAGGTGCTAGAAGCATTCCTGGGCAAGAGCCGCAGGCCCGGCTGGTTGCCCTTGAGTTGGGTTTGCTGGGCACAATGGCATCTCCTGTTCAGTTCTGCGCACTGGCTCTTTTACATGTTAGTTCAAGGGGGTAGCAGCCACCCCCCCCCCCACACACACACATACAACACACAAATAGTGTAATGCAGAACTGATTTGACCTAAAATGCCAGGAATGAGGCATTCGAACAGAACCTGGAAGGCACCAGCCAGGGGTGCGCGCAGGGCGTGGGTGAGTGGGGGTGGGGGTGGGGCAAATGATTGTCGAAATCCCTGCAGTGGGCACTGAGCTCAGGGGGGTTTGAGTGTGGCCACACCCCTCCGGCTACAGATGCCCCCACACTGGGGACCCCCCACTCCACTTCGGCAAAGCACATATGATCATAACATCAGATGCGAGCTTGTCACTGTAATGATCCCACAGCTTTGGTGAAAATGGCCTGGGAACAGATTTGGGAATCAAGTCGCCTTTCTGGGTGGTGGGCTGCATGGACCAGAGCTGCTGCTCATGGGACCTGTGTGTGAGTGTGGTGTGTGTGTGTGTGTGTGTGTGTGTGTGTTGTGTCCGTATGCACACTGATTGTGTTGATTGAACTTCTAGCAATCGAGAGCCCACACCACCTTTGATGACACTAAAATAAAAATAAGTCTCAATTCGCAGCAGAACATGGAGTCTGTGAAGCCACGTACATGCGGTTACTATTTGCAGAATTTGGCATTTTCTATGAATAGTGCAAAGCAGGCATTGGATCAGCTGTCATGTTTTGACAGGGTTGTCCTTTCTCCGCAATGCCATTTTCCCTACCCCTCCTAGTCGAGCAGCAACACTGCCACTTTCTTTTTATTTTGAAGTGGACTAAGAAAATTGATGAATAATGAATTAAAAGCTGGAAAGGGTCAGGGGTTTAAGGCATAAACGAGCAACCCCCCCGAAGAGAGTGGCCCCAAAAGGGACCCAAGACCCTGTTACGACTGTTGGTCCGACTGTCTCCAGATGACCTTCTCCGGCCCCAGAAATAGGGACAAGGTCAGGGACCAGATTAGTTAACAATGTGATGGGAACTGAGAGCTGTTTTGATTACAGGCTCCTCAGGCTGACAGCAAAGTGCCCTAGCCCCTCTGCCCAGTGCATTTGGTTCCTTCCAGGCTTTTGGGCCTTTGTTCCTAGAACCTCTTGATTCTGCACCTTTTATACATCCACACACAGATGACAGGACAAGAAATAATTTGAGCTCTTTGCTCTGTCACACATCCATCAGTCTCAGCCCCAGGGTGTAAACTTGGGTGTGAGGTTTCAACTTCTCAGTGAGAGATGGAGTTTGCTGTGTTTAACCTGTAAGCCATCACACACACACATACACACACACACACGAACACACACACACACACACTCTCTCTCTCTCTTAAAAAAGAACACGCCCTCTTTTGACCTCTTGAGAACTTGGGACTTTGTCTTTCTTCCTGAGTCCTGCACGCGTTAATTAAACTTTTGTTCCAAAAGCTGAATTTGATCACTTGCTTATTTCTGCTTTTCTTTTGTTTAACATGTGCCACTTTTTCCTCTGCTTTTCAGAGACCAAAAGCCAGAATGGCCCCGTGCTGAACACCTTTTCCTAATCGACCCTTCAGCTTTATGTCAGGATGGTTTCGCTAAGTGTCTTTTTTCTTTTCCATATTAGCAGAAACAACTGATCTTGCATTGGAAAAAAAATAGCTCTTACATGTATTATGAACAGTGATAGTTTTCCAAGAAAAAGGCTGTCTTGCGTGTATCAATGAACAATATCGGTACCGAATGGCAAAACTGAAACCGATTGTGGAGAAGTCTGTGTTTGGCTTGGAATCAGGTCAGGTGCCGCATTATTGGCTCACTGTTATTTATGTTTTCCTGGACCTAATGCACCATCTTGGAAACCTCTCTGTCTCATGCCATGTTTACCTCCTATCCCAGCTTCTCCCAGAAACCTGTAGATAAGCTTTTTCTTCAAGAAAATGAGGGTCTAGAATTAAATTCATGCCATTTTTTCTTTGATTTGGATGGTGGTCACCATCTATTGTTATCATTATTACCAATCTGGTGAAAATCAATGCATGTAGCCCTTTACTTATTTTTCATAAGACATATTGTCTATCTATTACATGATGAACTTTTTGATACCAATTCCCAAGATTATGAAGAAAATAATAAATTGTGTCTTGAAATTGCTCATGATATGAAAGATAAAATAATGACGATATAATCAACAATGAAATTTATTTTATATCAATGAAATATTGATAAATTATAGAAGTATATTTTTGGTTTTCTATTTTCAGGTAAAACTTTATGGCCTCAAGCTAATATCATCATCCATTCATCTATTGATAAAATACTACCAAGTATGTCTCCAGGAATGCAGATTTTAATTATGATAATAATTAGTAAAGATAATTTTAAGATGACAAGGAAAGTTTTAGGAGGCTTTTACATAGACTGTCTAATTGGAATGATGATCATACTACCTTTCACCTCCCATTTCACAAAAGGCGGCATAATAGAAGTTCTTCATATAGGAAACTGAACAGGCACCAATTTTAAAATGAGTGGTTCGCTCATTCAACAACAAATACACAGCAATCGATAAATATGTGTATTGAATCTCGAGCCTGTGTTGTGTAAATAGTAATGAACAAAACAGTTCCTTTCCCTGCACAGAAATAGGGTACAGGCTTGTGAAGGAAGACGTTGTACAAATCAACATGTAATTAAATATTGAACAAAATGCTATTAAGAAAACGAGTAGGGATCTATGAGAGGGAAAATCTATGAAAGTATGTGGTTTAGAATGGAGAATGAGGGACAGCCTCCCGGGAGGAACTGGTGAAAGGTCTGAGCATTAGAGATAAAGGTAGGCCAAGAGGACAAGGAAGAGTGCCCCCGACATGGAACACAAGGAGCAACACGTGCAGAAATCCCAAATAGAAAGGAGCAGCTGTATTTCAGAAGCTGAATGACGCCAGGGTCCTGGGGATGTAAGAAATGAGGGAAGAATTATACAAAATGTGGCTGGAGCAGTGGCAGGCGATAAACTTACTGTAGAAGGCCTTGTGGGACATGTGCATTAGTCAGGGTTGGCTTGGCTATGCTGCGGTAACAAATAACCCGCAAATCCCAGTGGCTTAGCGAAATACAACTGTGTGCTAGTTTACACACCTCACAGTCTGATGTGGTGGGAGGTGGTGGTGGATGGAGAACTGCTCCTCATCATCAGGGGTCTGTGGTGAGGAGAGGAGGACAGACAAAACACAGGTACTTCCCATTGTCTTGATAGACAAGAGGTTCTTTTCACTGAAACAGAGTTCCAGCAATGAGAATCAGTACATACAACCCTAACAGGGGACAAATGGATTTCCAGTTGGTACCCAGTATAAATAAACGAGATGGCTAGGCTCTATACGAAATGAAGTATAGAGGAAAGGACTTCATGCTTTACCTTTTTTATATTATTATTATTAAGCAAGAGGATGGGAGATAGACTACTACATGCACCCCAACCAGGACCCACCCGGCAATCCCCGTCTGGGGCCGATGCTCTGCCCATCTGGCGCCATGCTCGCAACTAAGTCATGTTTAGCACCTGAGGCAGAGGTTCCACAGAGCCATATTCAGCACCTGGGGCCAATGCACTCAAACCAGTCGAGCCATGGCTATAGGAGGGAAAGAGATAGAGAAAGAGAAGGGGAGATGAGAAGAAGCAGATGGTCGCTTCTCCTGTGTGCCCTGACTGGAAATCAAACCCAGGACATCCACACACTGGATCAATGCTCTATCACTGAGCAAACTGGCCAGGGATTCACGCTTTATCTTAACGGTTATTAAACAGGGTTGTAACATAGTCTGATCTCAACACTGATGTGATTATTCTAATCTCAGCGTGAAGGATGAACCAGAGGCATCCCCCTCTGACCTCAGAATAACCGAAGAATGCGACATCAGTCTTTTTCGTTTTGGCAAACAACTTAAACTGATGTCTCCATTTCCTTTTTGTGTAAAAAATCTAAAACTTACAGCTGCCTTTTCCTGGAAATCCCACAGAGGTAAAAACCAATCTTTGCTAAAGTTGAGTCTATAATTTAAAAAGACAGTAAAAATAAATAAGTAAATAAATTTTGCTAAAAGTTACCAAAGTCAAGAGTAAGAAAACATAGCAAACAAGTTTTAAACTCCAAGAAGTATAAGGTTTAGCAATAAATGAAAACTAAAACAACCACCCCAAAAGGGCTATGCCAACAGATAAAATGTGAAAAAGGAAAAAATGGAATTATAATTATAGAGTCTTGAAAATAAAAAAATTAAAAGGAGTTAACAAACTTAAATAGCACGTTAGACATAGGTAAAGGTATACTAGTAACTTTAGTGGAAGGCAGTTCTCAAGAACTCAGCATAACAATAAAGAGCTAGTGATTACGAAGATGAGATCATGGAGAACAGAATGGGGGAACTTAAAAAATGGGGAAAAGATCCTTTGAAAAGGTAAATGCTTTGCTATTTTACAGGAGATTTGCTCCTCAGACATAAGAGGCATGCAAGTGAAAAATAAGAAATTAGAAAGAGTGTCTCACTGGACATGAAAAACTTCAGGGCACTAAGGAAAGGAAAATCTTAAGACAGTCATTGAGAATGATTAGATTACCTACAAATGTAAGCCTACCCATTAAGTCAACCCCAAACTTTTCAAGAAAAGTAATGGAAGACATAGACAATAAAATGTCAACATCAAAGTATGAGTGGAAAATAATGAAGTGAACCTAAAATTCTGTTTCTAATTAAATTATCATTCCAGGATGAGGGCACAATGAAGTCATTCTGTTTAAACTCTAAGGGAGTTTTCCACTTATAGAAGCTTTCTGAAAGAAGAAAATTAACACACACACACACACACACAAAAAGAATGTAGTAATTATGACTAATATTGGGAGGATAGAGAAACATTCTGGAGTTATACACAGATGTTGATAATATGTAAAAAGAATAATCATATTGTAAATCTCATTTCTTGTTTTAATGTGTCATATTGAAACAAACCTACGTATTCTTAATCTTTCTATTTGCATAATTCAAAATAGCTCTAGAACCTGTATCTCTCATGGTAATTGCAGTTGGAAAGTAGAAAAGAGTAAAAATGTCCAAAATACATGGTATTTAGCCCGGGCCAGTTAGTTCAGTTGGTAGGAGCATCGTCCCGATATGCCAAGGTTTTAGGTTCCACGCCTGGTCAGGGCACATATGAGAATCAACCAATGAATACATGGATAAGTAGAACAACAAATAGATTTTCTCTCTCTTTCTCTCAACTCAAGCAAAAAAAGATAAAAAAAAGAAAAAGACATGCTATTTAATTGTGTGGAGGGATGGGCAAACATTTAAAGAAACCCTAAAATATTATTTTTATCATCCTTAGTATCATCTAGTAATCACCTTTCTTACTTGTGTTATATTTTCAGTTTTTATACATTAAGATTTATAACACTGCCCTGCACACCTTTGTGGTTTATGTAAAGGTGTGTATGTATGAGCACATGGTGCGTCCTATTAATATTTTGAAGTGAATATTCTGACATAGTAGGACCATTATAGAAAAGTATTGTGTGTAATATTAATTAAATATTAATTCAATGTGATAGAATGTTATAACATTATTTCCATCTCTTCCAGCCCTTTCTCCATCTCCTCATTGACTTATTTTCATCTCTCCTCTACTAGCTATATCCTCACAGTCTAAAACTACACCCAAGATTTTACCATATTAACAAACAAATTCACCAGCCTTGCTTACCTCTCTGGCTCCTACCACCTTATTTTTCTTCCCTTCATCAAGAAGAATGTTTCAAAAAACAACCAGTCAGCTAGCTGTTAATAACCTACTTTAAATTTCTTGTTCTCTATGTTCTCTACATTTCTATTGAACACAGTTTTTAGAAATTTCCTTTCCCCTGACCATACCCTTAAAACTATCAATCATGTCCTCATTCCCAAATTCAATAGTCTCATCTGCCATCTTATTCAGATATCACAGTAGTCAGTGTCGTGAACTCTCTGGTCTTTCTGATGGTGCTGGCTGGGGCTTGGAGCCATCACACCGTCCTGCCTGCCCTGCAGTCCCTGGCCATTCCTTGTCAGTTGTCACGTCTCTCTCCTCTTTCTCAGCTCCTCTCCACCCCACCTGACCCCACGTTAGATGATGAACTCATCTTTCAGATGGTTCATGCTCTCTAACACACATTTGTTATAATCTGGGGTTAATTAGCCAATTTGGTGGTTGGGAAGTATACGGTCCAATCCTTTGTAAACACCCCCACTGGCTCGGCAAGATCTAAAAATGTTCAGTTTCTTTTCAAGTCCCATAGTCCAGAAGGATTTAGGGGGGAGGGAGAGGTGAACCAGGGATGACTAAAGACATACTATAAATTATAACTCTCTCATCCAATGTTGAGATTGTGAATCAGAAGGCATTAATTTCCACTGCCAAGTGGGAGGGTGGACATTGTTAGTCAGCATTCAGATAAGCTACACTCAACAGAAACAAATACCCAAAACAAATATTTCATCAGCTCCCAACTATAAAGGTGCTTCTTTTTCATTTTTAATTTTTTATGTATTGGTTAATTTTAGAGACACAGAAAGAAAGTGAGATAGATAAAGAAAAAAAAGAGAGAGAGAGAGAGATTGATTTGTTGTTCCATTTAGTTAGGCATTCATTGGTTGCTCCTTAATGTGTCCTCACTGGGGATCAAACCGGCAACCTTGGTGCATTGGGACAATGCTCTAACTAACTGAGCTACCCAGGCAGAGCTAAAGACATTTCTTGATTGGCTAAACTGTTAGATGTCTTGTAATATTGGGTTTTTTTGGTTTTTGTTTTTTTGTTTTTCAGAGACAGAGAGAGGAGAGTCAGAGAGAGGGATAGATAGGGACAGACAGACAGGAACGGAGAGAGGTGAGAAGCATCAATCATAAGTTTTTCGTTGTGGCACCTTAGTTGTTCATTGATTGCTTTCTCACATGTGCCTTGACCATGAGGCTACAGCAGACTAATTAACCCATTGCTGGAGCCAGCAACCTTGAGTCCAAGCTGGTGAGCCTTGCTCAAACCAGATGAGCCTGCGCTCAAGCTGGCGACCTCGGACTCTTGAACCTGGGTCCTCCACATCCCAGTCCAACGCTCAATCCACTGTGCCACCTCCTGGTCAGGCAATATATTGTTCTTTATAGTTGCCTTTTTTCATTATCTAAAAATAGAGAAATTATGTACTCAAAAATTTCCCCCTCTTGCTTTTCTAGAAAATATTTTGTTTTTGTAACTTTACTCAGTAAAGTTCTGTATAAAGTAGAGGAACATCAAAACCTTTAGAACAAGTTTTGGGCTCCTCTGTTTGGCGTGGTCTTCATATGGATAGTCTTTATATTGCGGGTGAAGAGTCAACCGAAGTGACTGTCAGTCAACATGGGTACAAGTTCTTGATTGATAATTTGTATGAAGTAGAAGTATGCCATTGGAAAAGAAATGCCCCAAAAGAAAACATTTGATTATTTTCAAGTGGAGCTACAAATTGATGTCTTGTCTTGGAGAACAGATACTTCCGGGTGCTCATGCAAAAGACATTCCCACTTCCTTATTACTGACAGTATGTCTGTTTTGTTAAAGCAGTAATGTTATCAGATAAAAATTATATTGCTACCAGATGCTAGACCTCTAGCAGTGATTGCATAAAATACATTCTGGTCATTTATATGTACTTCCGGAAAAACTTTGCTTTCCTAATATAAGTTCCGCTCTTCCTCTTGTTTCTAACTCCTTTCTGCCATGTGGATGACAGTTAGAATGGCTGGAATCACAGCTGCCTTTATGTGCCTGATCACAGTGGGAAACTTGAAAGTATTTCTCTCTACTGTTCAAATAAAATGAGTCAGAGAAGCAGAGTGGCAAACACAAAAGCAGAGACTTGAGGTGTCCCGGCATCTAGTTTGTATCCCCGTTTTGCCGGTTACTAGCTTGAGACCTGGCACAAGATTTTAAAGCTTCCGGACTTCAGTTTTCTCATCTGTGCACTGGGGTTTATCATACAGAGCTCATCTCCTGAGGCTGTTACAAGGATAAACTGAGTTAGCAAATAGCTTCTGTAGTTGGAAAGTAAAATCATAATAGAATCTTAGAAGAAAATTTGGAAGTGCTTCCCAAAATAATATACATCCAGAAGTTTCCATTTAAATTGGAGTCAGGCTATTTCTGACCCAGTGCATTAGTTTCATGCTCTGCCAGCAACATCATCGGGGTGGAAAACATTTTTCACGGCGTGCCAGGAGGGTAAGGCAGCAGGTGACACAGGTACAAAAATTCCAGGTCAGCGGGAAAGACCCAAACCGACCCTTTTTAACTCCTGAGTGAAATGTTATTTGATTCATCCAAGAAATCGCTGAAAATGAAATAAATCTCAAAGAGTGATAAAACGCCAGGGAGAAGAAGGTTCTCTTCAGGGCAGTACTTGGAGATTCTTGATTATTGTTCTTGTATTTTTTTTCCCCATCGATTTGAGAGAGAGAGTGAGAGAGAGAGAAGCATCAATGCATCAACTTATTCCACTTAATTGTTCCATTTAGTTGTGCGTTCATTGATTGCTTCTCAATATGTCTGACCAGGGATCGAACCTGTGACCTCAGTGTGCTGGGAGGTTGCTTTACCCACCTGGTCAGGGCCTCGGCTGTTGCTATTGTTTTGTAAATAAGAATGCAGAGCATCAGGCAAGCTTTCCATATCCCTCCAACCTCAGTGCCGAGGACACTCTAACATACACCCCACCTCCTTCTTCCGTGCTGCCTTCTTCCCTCATTCAGAGGCGCATTTCCAAGGTCTCAAGTGTATCTCTGACATTAGGTAAGCGCAATGGACCGCGTGTTGGGACAGGAGAGGGGAGTATGGGGACTTCCATTTGTTCTGGGGAATAGAGACACATCTAAGGGCTTCAGATGTGGGAAGGGACAGGTGGCTGCTATGTGGGGACCGGGGACCCAAGCAGAAAAGCAAGCTGGAACCGTCATGACTCGGGTTCCCCATGTTCTTTCTTGCCTCTCTCCACTAAGGCTTTTGTCTCCTTTCCCTGTCAAATAATTTCCTTTGCAATAGTATACAAAGCACCAACCCCAGAGCTCTGTGACCCTCTTCAGTGGTATAGTCACTATTATTGTCTAAGTCATGATTTAAGTTCACTAAATGTTTTTGTATTCCCTTTTTTTATTCCTCCAAATACGACTTCTCTAGCTCTTAATTTGAATGTATCTCGGTTCTACTCTAAATTAGCATGTGATCTGTGAAGATTTAATCTTCACAGAAATTAATATTAAAAAAAAAAAAAAACCAAAGTGGCCCTGACCAGGTGGTTCAGTGGATACTGTACCAGGGCATCAAGGTTGTGAGGTCGATCCCCATTCAGGGCACATAAGAGAAGAAACTAAGAAGTGTATAAGTGAATGGAACAACTATGTGAAATGAGTTGGTGCTTTTTTCTCTCTCTTCCCCTTTCTCTTTCTCTCTCCCTTCCTCTCTCTCTCAAATCAGTGGGGAAAAAATGAAAAAACCCTAAGTTACAAGCCTTAAACTATATACCTTGATATATGACCCCAAACTAAAATCAAAGCCAAATTTCTCATCCATATTCATTTGCCAATGAATTCTCATTCCTTCTGCAATGTTCTTTCATTCGCTGACCTCACCATCAATCACTGCCTTTGATTTCACTCAAATTATGATCAGCGGCCCACACCACTTAAAGACTGTGGACTCTGACTCACACAGCCACACAATAGAGACTCAACGGTCCCCTTTGATTTAGTTGCCATATGTCGCGGCTTCCTGACTGTCCCTAAATGCTGTGCCTTTCTCTGAATCACCCACGTCCTGCCTTTCTTTTCCTGCCTTGGGAAGTATGACTTCCCTCGGTCTCTCTGGGGAGCTAACTGCCATTCTCTCGCTGATGTGTGCTTGCTTATCAGCCTCCCAGGGAGGTTTCTGTTAAGCAGGAGAAAACGCTGGTCCCTATTGCATGTGTCCATTCTTCAGGTGCAGCTCCAAGTGATGGCTAAAATATTACTGCCAATCAGGTTGTGTGAGGTGGCCGAAGGTTAGAGACGGCAGGAACCATTGGCAGTAGTGAGAGAGAAACAATGAATGCAAACCAGTTGGGATGATTAGGAAGCAAGAACACAGGTTTCAGAGACAGAAGTAGATTCCAGTTAAGCCCATCCATACTCAAACATTGAATAGAAAATAAACCTGGACTTTACATTTTGGTAGCAAAGTGATATTAGAAGTATTTTATCAGTCCGACCCCTCCTTTTATGATCCTGCCCCTGGGCTGCAGTGACTTCCTGGAGGAAGTCGCTGGATTGGGTGGGAGGGACCACTCCACAGTCACACTACCCCAATCCAGTGTGGCTGTCAGTCAGACAGCTGTACCCATCCACTCTCTAGTCAGAATTTCACTGTAACTCTAGTTAGTAAGTATGTTCTTTGTCCTGTAAAATAAGAGGCATGAAGTCCCTGCTTGATAAAGAAATTCTTGACGCTACCATGTAACAATTTAACCAGCTTGCGGAAATAGCTGCTGCTAATAAATTGATTATAATCTTTCCTCGCAGGGATATATGTAATGTTGCTTGGAAGATCCCGGTCACGGCACATGCAGGAACAGGTTGATGTTCCTGTCTCTCTCTTCCTTCCTCCCTCATTGAAATCAAGAAATAATTGTTTTATTTGGAACTAGAGAAAGGTGATTTGATCATTTCACCACTGCTGATATATGAAATGCCAGTGAAATGTCTTCCAAATGGTTAATTTTAGCTGAGGTGAGTCTTGCCTCAATTTTTATAAAATGTATTCTTCATCAATATCTAATACATTCAACAGAGTGCTTTCCTAACATTTCTAGATAAAACAGTTTCCCTGCCATCAAAGATTTTAGAGACAATTTGGGAAATAAGTAATCATCAAAGCAGTTGGACAATGATACCAAACAGTCGAGTAAGAAGGTACCATTGTCACCTGAGATGTACATGCTGATGTTTCCTGTGCTGGTTTTGAAAATAGACTTTGACCTTGGGAAAGTCATCGCATGTCCCTTAGTTTACAGGAAGAAGAGACTGAATAAAATAGTCTCTAAGAGTTCTTCTATGCCAAGAAAATACTGGGAGATCATAAAGACAATATGGTACATATTGTTCATTCATATCATGGAAAGGACACACCTAAGAATGAATGACTGTCTATTTTCCCTAGGGAAATGCTTCATAGAAGGGCTGAGGACATGGGGATTGCCTGGACATAGAAGCCTGGGTTGGAAGGATTGCTATTGTCAGTGAAAAACTTCACACTTTCTTTTCTATAAAATGAATGTAGTGAGAAAGTGAATTTTCTGTAAGAAATTAAATCTATTCTTGAGTTATAGCTAAATCATTCATAGACTGTGTTCTAGTTGAGTCACCTAAAAAGACACATTCTTCTCCAAAACTGAGACCCAGCCATATAAAAATTCTAGGTCATTATAATAAAATTATTAGCAACCCAATGAAATGCCCACAGACTTTTATAATCATGGAAGTTCCATTTCACTGCATTTACATTGACATTGTCGGTTGTGGATGTTGTCTCATTTTAGATACATGGGTGATATGGATGGAATGACTGATGTTGGGATGAGGAAGGCTGAGGAGTGACAACATGCATAGGATTAATCTTTTATATTTATTGTACATTCCCAACCTAAGGTCCATCGGTGATTCAGCTCTCGGTATAAATCACAAAAGAAACTGCCCCCTAAACAATAATTACACTAATGCCTTAAACAGACATTTTCTCAGCCTCCCCAGAGTGGATGAATTATTTCTAAGGAGAGTGCAAATGTCTGATGACGCCTGGTGGCTCTGATGTCCCATGGCTGTTGTACAATCTTCCGTTCCCTATTACCACGTCACAGAGCAGAGGGTCTGGATTTTTTTTCTTCCACAAATATTCACTGAAAGTGCTTTTCTTCTTAAGTTTCATCTGGCAAAGCTGCTTGTCTGAGAGGACTTTATAACCCTCCATTGTGTGTACTTGTTGCTAATGAGTTTCTCCTTTGTTGCATTATTTATTTGGAAAAATAAAGTCTCCGTCCCCACTTGAAGCACCCTGCCTTCTCTCTTCAACTGAAGAATGGAGTAGAGGGTGGAGGGGAGGACCATAGAGATAGGAAGTTGACTGAGCACTTTTCTGCCTTCGGGAGCCACTTCCTGTCATAGGATATCCGTGACTGTCACATGAATGAGTACAAAGGCAGAACCGACTGGCAGCTTGGAGTGTGGAGGGATGAGCCACGACAGCTCCAAGCTCAGAAAGCCCATGATGACCTGTGGCCGTGTTCACAACAAGCCACCCAGAGCCTGCCAGACACACTCACACGTCCCGCACATCGACCAGGACATGTCCCTGCACAAAGTTCCCCAGCTCTTGTGTTTGCTCCTCCAGGGCCCTGGCTGCAGGCACACCTTCCAGAAAAGCAGGCAATGGTTTCTGTCCCTTTTCACACCTTCCTCAGCAAATTTCTGCAGCAGAATCTTTGGGAACGGGGACAAGTACAAATACAAAAAAAAAAAAAAAAGAAGTGTTTATGAATAATGGAACATTTCAAACCCATCTGGTTTCTGAGACATTTTTTAGTTTCTCACTACAGCCAATTATATAGCATGCTTGAGTGAGAAGTGGTTCTATCCTGAGGCTCATTCTGCTCTCAAATGTCTACATTGATAGTTGCTACCAACCTCTGAGGTTAGTGGCCATATGGTAGTCCAATATGGTGTCTCAGCCCCTACTCGTTATATGGTCGGTGGTTTTCTGGTGAGCATAAATCCTCACTGGAGTGTGTGCCCTCAGAGGGGGACCCAGGGTGGGGACACTGGAAGGCCTGCCCAGATCTTGGCATTAAACAATGGTTTCCCTTTTTAGTTTAAGAATGCTGGGCAGTTATTCCCAGAGTCTGTCCCTTTGTTGTCTGTGTACACCCAGTGCCCCCCCTTCCGAATAAATGCTCAAAGCCATGAAAAAGATAGGGGAGAAAATGCTCGGGTTTTGGGAAAAGCCATTCCTTGTGTGCCATTCTTCAGATCGCTTGCATTGTTAAAGCCTTCTGTGAGGGCGTATTTCAATCTGGACATGTATGTGAAATCAATGGATTTATTTCATTATATACAAGTAGGGATACTATGATATTGGGCTTCCGTAGGTGTCAGTATATATCTTCAACATAATTGCATTGCTCTAAAATTTTGTATCAGTAATTATTATCATTTAAATAGCCACTCGGTTTGCAGAGTGATGAGGACTTTATAGTGACCTATCAAATAAGCATTTTTCCTTTTATCTAAAGGCCTCCCTAGATGGTTCACTAGGGAGGAACTATCCATTTTTACAGATGAGGTAGTGAGGCTCTGAAAATACTATAAGTGTGTGTCCCAGAGTCGCATGGCAAGCAAGGAGCAGACCAGAGCCTAACCCCCGATCCCTGCCACCCAAATGGGTTGTCATCAATGCTGTGCCTCACTCCTGAATTTCTGAGCTCCTGGGAGGCAGACCTGAACCTTGAGAAGCAGAGCCAGTGTGGACAGAGCCAAGGTCAACACTGAAGGTTAAACAGTATTCGACTGGCTCCATGTCTGCAGAACTGGGACCTCAAAAGGATATGGATATGCTTTTAATGCGCACCATGCATTCACACAGGCGACAACGGGCGCGAAGTGTCACACCTCCAAGGGGGGAAATCTAGGTGTTGCAGTACTTCTTAGTGACCATGACCTTTTCTCACTTGTCCCCTGCTTGCTCCCATTGAATCACAAATGCCATATTTCAAATGTTATTGTACCCTTCCCAGTGGTTGTAACAATACATCATGTAAGGAAGGACTAAATAAATGTTCACTAAATAAAAATATAGACAAAAGTATTGATTAGTATTATAATTTTTATTAGCATTTGTCTAAAATTTTATTCCAAACTGCAGAAAATGGATTCAATGACACCTGGCACAGCTGCCCAAGCTAAACTGAACAAGCGCTAAAGCTGTTTGTTATAAAGTGTCTAATAGTATCTCCCCAGCCTCAGATGACCTCTCGAAATGGTTTGGATTTTCCAAGTGTCTCTGCTCTCTGATCTTGGCACAGATCATCTTGCTTGGCTTTAGTGAATTACGTGCTTTACCATGTCAGGTTCAACAGCAGGACCTCAGTGACTTTTAATGTCTGTATGCTTTCATTTTTTAGTTGGTTACTAAATTTTATGAGGTGTGAGATAATTTACCTGGAAGCTTCTGATTCATTAAATGGACTTTTAATTCTAATGTATCGACGTATTTCCATGCTCTAATTTTTAAGATAATAGTAGGTTTAATTTATTTTACATCGATTGGGTACCATATACTCTAGATGTGCAGTTGTAATATCTCCATTTTATTTAAAAAAATTATGCTGGTTTTTTTTTTTTTTCATTTCAACACTAAGAAAATCAAGATTTGTGGAGGCTGATTCAATCAAAGTGGCTCAGTTGGTAAGTGAGCTGGACCTTGCACCAGATTCGCTGGCTTCTTTCTCAGTCACTTATTCCCATCTGCAGTCAACGCCACCCTTGCCTGGCCAGAAATCACTGACCCCGCCCCAGCTCTCCACTGGAGTAAATCCATCCATGGGAAGCAAGGGCAGCTATGGTCTCTAATTGTTAAAGGTGAGCTCAATTCTTACAAGAGTGATTCCGCTCAACCAACTCACTGAACACCTTGCGGCTGGGGTCTGATGAAGAAACTGCCGGGCTGAGAAACTAGCACGTGATAATGCGACATAACGGCAGGTGATTATAATGTGGCGTAAAGGCTAATGTCTGTCCTTTCTTCCGTGTTCGCGGAAGGCAAAAGGAGCTGTACATTGCAGAGGGAGTCAGGCTTCTCACCCCTTTTAACCTTTTCAGACAAGTCTGTCCAGGAACCTAAAAGAAGACTCATCTGCTTGCAATGCAATTGCTGTTTCTTTTTAGGTAGGAAGCCCAGCCCCGTAGCTCAATGAGCTGGCTGCCCCAAGCTGAATTATTTTATCACTCAGTCACTCCAACATGAGCAAAATTTGTTAAGATTTTCCTGCTTGGTATTTGTGAAAATTGGTGGGAGAGAAAAAGAGAGAGAGGGAGGGGGGAACAAATAGCTCTGGGCAAACCAGGCATCTGAGAACAGATGGTGTGTGAGTTTCTACCACAGAGCGCGCTGACAAACCGTAACAGTGACCTGTTCCCAGCCACGAACACTGCAAGTTTTGTGAGTGAGAATTCCCAGCAAAGCCAGAAACTTCCCAGGGACCTTGACTTCACTTTGTATTGGTCCCACCAGACCCATCTTTCCTGGTAGCTCGATGGGGTAATGACAACAGGGAATAAAGTTCTTTTTAATGAGAATACATCATAAATATGTAGTCCTATCATGCTGTGGAGAGAAAGAATAAACTGTCACCACCCATGCAATCTGGAGCAACCCAGAGAGTGTATAAGCATTTGTCTGATCATCTCCGAAAGAATGTTCTCAAATTTGGAACAATGGGAAGTGGCTTGTTACTATGAATTCAGCCTCTTTTGTCTACTCTTTCTCTAAAAGTACAAAAAAAGAAAAAAACATTTAACTTGGCCAAAGAGTTCTTTTAAATCAAGGGTACAATTACTTTTCTAGTATCCTAATCTACAAACCTCAAAGGTCATCAATTGCCTATAACATCCATTCTCTTTCCACTTTGCCCTTTAATCCTATGTCTTTTTCTTTACTTGTCTCTCAAATGTGTGGCTTTTTTCCTTATGGTCAGTCACACCCCTAACTTGTACCCATATCTTTTCAAACCTGAAATTCGGTGACAGCCTCCCATCTGGTCTCTTTGTCTTAAGTCTAATGATCACACATTGCAACTGTGAGGACACTTCTTTTCCCCGACCCCACGGAGGTCTTGAAGGACTCTGCCAGCAGCATCCCTTTCCCAGAGAAGTAATTAGTTACCATCTCCAATGTTGAATATATCTCAGAATTTCCGCCATATTCACTCCCATAGATTTTCATCTTCCTGAGAGCCTTGGTGGCTCAGGGTCGCTACACTTCACTTTCAGATTTCAAATTCTGCCATTGATCTGACCACTACAGCCCCAGTCATGTATTCATTCAACATGAACATATTCAGTCCATCATTGAAAGACACCATGCTCGGTGCTGGAATCCTGGGCCAACTGATGTCCCACCCTCTACCCCCCATGAAGTTTACACTCTAGTGAACAGAGACAGACAGCAAATGAAAAGGTAAAGTGAATGTAGTACAGCACATATAATCAATGTGGTGGAGGCAAGCAGACCAGGAAAAGCAGGGAGGGAAGGCCAGGCATCAGCGCAGGGTTGCAGGTTTTGAAAGGAGAGTAGAAGAGCTGACAGAGATGAGAGAGTAAGACAATTGGGGAGGGGGAGAAATCTATGCAGAGAAAATACGCAGTGCACAGCCCCAATGTAGACAAGGTCACATGTTTTTGATATATAATAATAAGTGCAGGCAAAGAAAGAGATAAGAGTATAAAATCTCGACAGAGAAAGGAGAGAAAGGCCGGGTCCTATAGAGCCCTTAGGACATTGTAAGGACGTGGACTGTGCCGTAAAAAGACGGGTAGTTGCCATGGGCAGTTTCTGAGTAGAAAGGTAAGCCGTGGAGAACACTGTCACAAATTTAGTCACAAATTAAAGGACAGCAACTCAAAGTCCTTCAATAGTGGACCGGCGGGGAGCACGGCTGGGTGAGATGGTCCTGGTAGGAGATCCAGATGAGGATGGTGATGTCTTGTGCCCAGAGGGTAATTGTAGCTGGTGAAAGCAATGAAATTCTAGGTACATTTTAAGTATTGTACCAAAAAGAATTTTTGACACGTTGAAAATGGACTGTGAGAAAGAGAGAAGGTGAGAATTGCAGGCTAGTCTTGTGGAATGATGGCAAAACCATTTTTTACACCTGCCCTTTGATGACTTCTGGTTGGGGGGAAATCAGCAATTTGGCTTTGATAATGGGAAGTCTGAAGAACTTATTGGTTATCCAAATGAGCGTAGCCATCCACCGGACATTCCCTTACGTTGCTCCTGATCTATATGCCATAAAGCTAAAATTTTATTTAATACCTCATGGCAGCCTTTGAACTTCAACTGGTTATGTTTAATGGGAATATATATTAATAATTCTATCTCACAAACTTGCAAGAGTTCAATAAGAAGTTATTTGAAAACAGTTTATAAATGAGAGTGCTCAATAAATGAGAGCATGTATTATCTTGTTTCACAGTTCCCACAAATCATAGCAACAAATTAGCTTTTCTCCCTTCGTTTAGATTTTAAGTTCTTTGGAAGAAGAGCCAAGGATCGCTCATCTATTATTAATCACCCTTTACTGAAGCCTACACGGTGTCTTGCACACAACAGAAATTTAAAAGTAAAATTATTAAATCGAGTTTAAATAAAAAATAAATGAGTCATTATAAGAATAAGTAAGTGAATAAAGTGAGCACATCTTTATTTTTCAAACATACTTTTAATGAAAGAATTTGATCCATGAGGGTTCAAAACGTACAACTAACATACAGCTCATATAGGGGTTCTAATTCTTTTTAGTCACAGATGTAGTTTTAGCAAGTACAAACAAAGGGTGTCAGGTGAAATTTGAATTTAGATAAACCAAAAATGATTTTTAGTATAAGGAAGTCACATGCAATAAGTAGGACATACTTAAACTAAAAAATATATTTTTCTGTTTATCTAAATTCACATTTAACTGGCCACTGAGTCAAACTTAAATAGTGCACAGGAACAAAACAAAACAAAACATTTGTTTGGATCTGAACTGCAAATTTAACTGAAAATTCTTTATTTTTATTAAGCAACCCTATAAATTTAGCCACAAATTAAAGGATGGCAACTCAAAGTAGCTGAGACCAATACAGACAAATTTAATGGACCGTTTGGCCATCTGTTGGGAGGGCAGGGGGCTCTACTGGGTCTCCTGGCCCACCGGGCAGGAGCTCAGGCACCGTGGGAAGTTGCTCTTTTATCCGTCTCTGTGTCCTCCGTGCAAGCTCATCCCCTGCGACGGTCTCACTCTGCCAGGCCCTCACGGTTCACCTCTTCCTAGCTTTTCCATCACTGAGGGGAAAGTTCTTTTTAATTAGTTGCTATTGCCTGATCCTAGACAAGGTCTGGGTTCATTGCCCCAGTCCGGGCCCCATGCCCAACCTTCAGAGCAATGGCTGCAGAGACAGGGATACGGGATCAGATTGTAAAATGTTTCCACACCCAGACCAAAGACTCCTGACCATGGAAGGGTACGGATCCGGGCACCATGTCAGGCCACGTATCTGAGGAGGAAAAGGAGAAGTCATTTCTTCGAAGTGGGGAGAAGGGAGATTTCCAAAAGGCAGAAGGACCTCCGAAAAGAGAAAATAATACTCACTACCACCAGACATCTAAACAAAATTACTTTTATGCCAGAGTTCTTAAACTGATTTCTTTTCCTTCATTTTGATTGACAGCTTCATGGAATTCTGGGTAATTTGTTCCACTCTGACAAATATATAGCTAGCTGCATGCTCCATTTCTTGTGAGTCTTCATAGAAAAATCCCTGAATTAATTTTGGAACAGTTTCATGCAACTTCAGGGTCAAATCTTCTCTGAAGTGAGAGCTTCCATGTTTTTGCTCTGAGAGAACATTCCATGCGAGCGAGAGGGGCAAGGCCCCCTCATATACCCAGGCTTGTGTGCAGTGGCCTGCTCAAAGCTTGAGTAGCCAGTGTCTGATAATTCTGCAAATGACTTTTGAAAATGTATGCAAATCTAAGTGACCAGTTCATAATTTCATCCCCCGAGGAGGCAAGGCAGGCATTTTTGGAATGTAATGCACATGTAACCCAGGGTCTCCACTGAAAATGAGCTTGTTTAAAACAAGTCCAGTGGAAGGAATTAACAGTCGAACTAAAAACACCATATGCTTGGAACAGGAAAAGTCACTCGGAACAATATGCTGTGATGATATAATTGAGTCAAGATCCAATTGCATCAGGACAAAAGCTCAGGCACTGAGGAAGTTAAGCCTGGTAACTTATGTTGCCTAGTTAAATTGATATTTCCAAAGCAAGGAAACGCTTGTCTTTTATTTATAAGAGGGAAGAAAAACATCTATGGCTGGACTTCTGCTTTTAGTCAAGATGAACCAGGCAATTTGGACTAGTGAGAATATTTAGGAGAGTGGGTTATATATTCTCTTTGAAGGTATAAAGTTACTAAGAGGACAGTGAAAAATGGCTAGGGCTGGATACAGAACAGGACAGAGGTCCAGTGAGAAAGAGTCTATGATGTGGGGGTCATTATTACCTGGGGGGATGTTGCTATTGAGTCTAGGAAAGCTGAAAGGAAGAGGAATTGTCAGTGATTCTGACTATCCTAGGTGACCAGAGAGTCAGGAACTAGAGTCTGGAGCTCAATACTGGCTTCCCAGATGAAAACCCTCCTCTATACTGAGTCACAGAAGAGTCACAGTGTAGGAAGAAGAGCTCAGCGGGAGTGGACAGGCCCCATAGAGACTGTGGCTCAGCTTGGAATAGTCTCAATCAGCAAATGATGAGGAGGATTCCAGGTTCCTAACTCCACCCATGCCCGGCACAGACACTGTAAACCATATCAGAAGGAAGATACATCAGCCTAGGCTTTGCATTATTTCTACAAACAGTTTTAAAAGTACAATTTATAACCCATGATAAAATATCACCAGCTTATAAAATGATAAAGAAATGCTGGGAGAAAACTTCAAACACTGCACAAAGCCTCTTAAGGGTGTGAGATACTGTAGCTATCAAACATAACATTTTAAATCAATGTGCTTCCTATGATCCAGGGGAGAGAAGAAATAACCCAGAAGTCAAGATGAAAATCAAAAAGAGAACTTTAAAAAGTCTCTGGAATGGAGTTATAATATAAAGTGTATTGTCTCAAAACTTCAGGAACACAGCTAAAGCTGTGCTTAAAGGAAAATTTATAGCCTTCATAAATAAGGATGGCTGCAAAGTAATAATCTTAAAATCCACTTCATGTTAGAAAGAGAGCAACAAACTAAACTCAAAAGAAATACAGGAAGGGAAGCGAAATAATAAAATACAAGTTAATGAAATAGAAAATAAATGCATGATAAAATCAACAGAGTGAATGTTGTTTCTTTGGAAAAGTAATAAAATTGCTGTCATTGTGGCAAGTTTAATAAAGAAATATACAAGAATGAACAAGTAACTTATGTCAGGTCCATTATTACTGAATCTACAACATTCAAAAAGATAAAAAGACATTTTGAGGAAGTGTATGTCAATAAATCTGAAAATTAGCCAAACTAGTAAAAGAAACTATTTGGCCAAAAGAATGCAAAAATAAATAGAAAAGCTGAATATCATTCCTTTTAGCAATAAATTACATCAATGATTTAAAATTATTGCCTTAAGAAAAAATCTAGGAATTTTTACCATTAAATCCCACAAAACATTAAGGAAAACTCAAAATCTCACAAAAAAATATTCC
Source organism: Rhynchonycteris naso (assembly GCA_037038555.1). Lineage (NCBI taxonomy): Eukaryota > Metazoa > Chordata > Mammalia > Chiroptera > Emballonuridae > Rhynchonycteris > Rhynchonycteris naso. The sequence goes on from CM072999.1 coordinate 216,814,774, forward strand.
AGAGGATAAGAAGAAAATAACTTTTAATTATCATTTTTTTAAGGACAGCATAACCTTACTACCAAAATCTGAAACTTGGGAAGAATAGTAATTTTGGTGAAATGTCACTTATTAATATACATTTAAAAAATCATTACATAAAAATTAGCAAATCTAATGACCAACCTGGAATTATTGCAAGACTGCAGAGTTAACTTTAGCATTTGAAATATAAAATTAGTCTATGGCTGGCTGGCTCAGTGGTAAAGTGTCGACCGGGTATTCGGATGTCCTGAGTTTGATTCATCTCCTTCTCCACCTTTTTCCCTCCTCCATTTCTCTCTCTTCCCCTCCCACAGCCATGGGTTGAATGGTTTGAGCAAGTTGGCCCTGAGTACTGGGATGGCTCCATGGCCTTGTGTCTAGCACTGAGAGGGCTCAGTTGCCAAGCAACAGAGCAGCGGCCCCAGATGGGCAGAGCATTACCCAGTAGGGGATTGCTGAGTGAAACCTGGTCAGGGTACATTAGGGAGTCTGTCTCTCTGCCTCCTTATCTCTCACTTTACTAAAACATAAAATTAAATAAATAAATAAAATGAGATAAAATTATTGTTGTTTACTGCATTGGCAGAATAAATTTTTGAAATAATAGGATTATTTTGATGAACAGAAACAATGACTTTGTTAAACATCGACATCTTCCATATCTTTTTTAAAAATCATCATGATATGACTAAAAGAATGTTTGTACTCTCATACAGTGTATTTGTCAGAACTTATATCTAAAATCATATTTAATAGTGAAATATTCCAAGTTACTCTTGTGAGACTGAGAATAGTAATAGCAATAAAAATACACTTACTATGTGTACTAGTCAATGAAACAAACAAGAAAATTAAATCAAAGGCCTAAAGACTGAGTAAGAGTCAATAAAGCCATCATTACAGATATTATAATTTTTCCCTACGAAATTCAGAAGAATCAACAAATGCACTTGTTTAGAATCAATAAATGAGTTTTGCAAGGTTGTTTAACACAAACCCACCAATAAAAACTATTTAATTGCTATCTGAAAAGTAATAAAATTATCTAAATCCTGGGTTTAGCATATATAAAGAACGCCTATCCATCAATAAGAAGAAAAAGATTACCAAACATAAAAAAGAAACAAGAGACTTGGGAAGGCACTTTATAAAAGAAATAAGCAAATCTATAACAGACTATATTCATGAGATCAATAAATTTACAAAAGAATGTTCAATATTATTACTTACAAAAGAAACAAAAAAATTATAAGGCAATATCACTATCTACCAGAATGTCTAGAATTAAAAAAAGAAAAAACAGCTATGTGAAGCAATATAAGCATCCATCCATACACTGCTACCAGGAGTGTAAAGGTCACAACTTTGAAGATCTGTTTAACATTTTTTTCTAACACTAAAGATATGCACATTCAAATATACATCAAGAGACAGTTACAGGAAAAGTTTATAGACATATCATTGTTAATAGCCCTAAGCCAAAAGGGACCTAACAGAATGGAAAACAATTTATGATCGTATAATAGTTGAATATACAAGAATATGAATGAATCACCCACTAAAATAGTTGATGAATCTCCCAAGCATATGTAGATAAAAGAAGCCAGACACACAAAAAAACAAAGTTTATCGAAAGCTCAAAATCAGGCAGAACGCAGCTATCCCATTTAGGCGGTGCATATGTAGGCGGTTAACGTATAAAGAGAACAAAGAAATAATTCCTCGGTGCCATCTTCCAGAGAAGCAAGGGAGCGGTGAATGGTACAGAGTTTGCTGGGGGCACTGGTAATTTTTGATGTAGGTGCTACTTACACATACATTTGTTTACAATAACTTACTGAGTTCTTTTGTGCCTGGCATCGTTTTTCGTATGTGTGTTTTACACCCACAATAACTAACGCTTTAAAATGAGGCTTAATGGCTGAGACCACTGACCCGCTTGAAGCTTTTAAACTACACGCCAGGTTGCCTACGATCACAGAGAAGACCCTTAAGTCCTTCCCTCCACCATGTTTTGCTGGAGAAAAAGAGAGTTCCTCCTCTTTGATCTCTCAAAACCCTGATTGCATCTTCTCTCTTCTTCTCTTTTTTTCCTGGAAATTGATCTGGTTATCTAATGTTCTATGAACATGGGGTGCCACTTAAGAGTTCCTTCTTTTTTCTTGTACGAGATGTCAAATATGGGCGTGGGTGTTTTACTGTGTTGAAGCCGCATACACTTCCTCTCTACAATGTAACTGAGTCTCGCCCCTGCAACTCAGAAAAGACCAAACTGACTTGAACTCTCTCACCTGTCACAGATTATTTCCTTAAGACAAAGAGATGCCCAACACACTTTCTAAAACACAGAAAACTATTTTCACACATGGAACATGTACGCTGTTCCATGTGTTTGACCCTAGGCAAGATTGATACACAAATTTTCTCATGGGTTGCTACACCCTGGAATTTGGTGAAAGTCAACTTCAGAGGATAACAGTTCAATGCTTATCCCTCTGGTCTGTTGTCATGCAGACTCTGAAGAAACAACAGAGACATCTGTGGGAAGGGTTCTATATTCAATACCTTTTAAAACATTCACATTGTCACTGTGGAATGATGTGGCTGGAGTTGAAATCTAAAAGTTTTGAGAAAGATATAAGAACATGGATTCTATGGGTAATCTAAGGGTCAAATAGCCATATCAACCGTCATGAAAGGATCCCAGAATTCAGAAAATATGGGTTCATATTCTGGCCCTGCCTCCTACTAGTATGGGATCCTGGACCGTTTTTCTGTGGGCCTCAATTCCTCATCTGTACATTGGAGGTGGGTGTTATGCAAGTTGAAGTGTCTAGCTAGTGCTTGAGATGTGGGGTGTATAGGAGGTGCTCAATAAATTCCGGCAGGGCACTGACAACAAAGTCCCACAACATTCAGGGGAATACTTTCAGGGGAAGACACAATATTTAAAAAATATTTTAAGAGATGATTGATGCTTAATTTGGTGGGTTTTATTTTCCTTTTTCAACATGCAAAGGAGGAAAATTAGAAATGGCATGCTGACTGCTGTCACACAGAGACCATTGCTCTCAAGTCCCTTTGAGGCATTTCCTTTCCCTGTCTAAAGATGAATGCCAGCATCTCATGGGGCTCCAGGAATAGCCATCTTTTCCAGGGATAGATAGCTCTTTGATCAATGTCGCTGTCGTGCCTGCTGGAGTCACCCTCTCTGTACCGGTCACATCCACACCCATATCTCCAGTGCCACTGCCCCTTGTGAGTGCCGGATCCCAAAAGTCACAATACAGATGCTTCCTGCATTCTGTCTGCAGTTCTCCTCTTTGAGAGAAATAATTTAATAAAGTGGAGAATACTTCAATGCAAAATCTTGACAGCACACTGCAGCCATGCTATATATATCCCAGAAGCTAGTCAACCGGAGGCCACCTGTAAGGCTGCTCCGGCTGCTGTTGGGGACTTTGAGGACATGGGTTCACCTCAAGTTAGGATTGGTTCTCAGCCTCAGGCAGTGAGTATGCAGCTGTCTGCACAGATACCTATTTTAGCTCTCTAGTTATTGCTGTGACAGCCTGGTGCACCTGCAGTGAGACATGGCCGCTATAATGACCCTGTCATACACAAGTTTTAGTTCACTTAGTTGTTTAGGAGTTCGTTTTCCATCAGAGAGAAAGGATATCATCAACTTGCACTGTTAGTGTAATTAAACACACGGCAGCCTGGCCTCGTGGAGACTTAATTCGCTTCACAGAGATTGGTACCCTAGTCTCTCTAAGTAATTCCCATCCAAGTAATTGGTGTCTCCCTGGAAAACTGTGGTGGACAAAATATGTTCACCACTTCTGCCCTTGTCACTCATTTATTGAACAGCATTTGTGAAGCTATAGCTACCAGGCTAGTCACCAAGAATCTCAAAATAAATAAAAAGCTGACTATAAAAACTCAGGCCCTGGCTAGTTGGCTCAGTGGTAGAGCATAGGTCTGGCATGTAGATTTCTCTGGTTCGATTCCCAGTCAGGGCACACAGGAGAAGTGCCCATCTGCTTCTCCATCCCTCCGTCTTCTCTCTCTCTCTCTCTCTCTCTCTCTTCTCCTCTTGCAGCCATGGCTCGACTGATTCGAGTGCATCAGTCCTGGGCACTGAGGATGGCTCCATGGAGCCTCCACCTCAGTCACTAAAAGTAGCTTGGTTGCGAGCTCGGCCTCGGATGGGCAGAGCATGAGCCCCAGATGGGGCCTGCTAAGTGGATCCCGGTTGGGGCTCATGCAGAGTCTGTCTCTGTATCTCTCCTCTTCTCCCTTGGAAAAGAAGTACTTTTCTCTCTCCCAAGTCTTTGGAAAAACTGTTCTACATGTTTCCATTTTTTCCAACACTCTTCACATCTCTGCAATTTTTGTTAGACCCTGACATTTCCCTTAAAAAGGCTCCAAACAAGTCTACCAGAGACTTATTCACTTCTAAATATTAGGTCGATGTTGACTGCTTCTCAGTTTTACTTGCTTCCTTGAGATGGATGGCTTCTGATCTCAACTTCTTGCTGAAATGTTCTTTTCCCTGGTTTTTGAGGTAATAAATTCTCCTGGTGCTTTCTCACCTCTCTGGTCAGTTTTTTGTCGTGTCCGATTCAAGTCATAATTGTTATATTTCCTCAGTTTACCAACCTCAGCCCCTCTTTCTTCCCCTGTATATCTCGTCTGTCAATGTCTTGGCAATGGCTCCCAAATATTATCCCCAGTCTATATGTCTGAAGGTAAATCCACTATAGAAATATTCATCTCTGCCTGACCAGGCAGTGGCATAGTGGATAACGCGTCGGACTGGGTTGCAGAGGACCCAGGTTCCAAACCCTGAAGTCCCACCTTGAGCGTGGGCTCATCTGGTTTGAGCCCAAGTCCCTGGCTTGAGCAAGGGGTTACTGGCTCGGCTGTAGTCCCCCAGTCAGGGCACATATGAGAAAGCAAGCAATGAACAACTAAGGTGCTGCAGCGAAGAATTGATGCTTCTCATCTCTCTCCCTTCCTGTCTGTCTGTCCCTATCTGTCCCTCTCTCTGTCTCTCTTTGTCTCTGTCACAAAAGAAATAAAAAGAAAAAAGAAATATTCATCTCTTCTACACCTCAAATGAATGTTCCACAGGCAACCTTCTCTTAACACCAGACCTAAACTCCACATCTTCTTCCCAAAATCCGTTCTTTATACTGAGGTCACCATCTCAACCAAAGAGATGACCACCTTCCAGTTTCTATGGGCAGGAACCTGTATGTCATTTTTTCTTTGCCTCTGTTTCGCATACCCAAATAATCAACCATCTCTATTTTAGATTCTAGCAATCACTGGCTCTCCCTACCTTTCTCCATTTCTAAACCATAGACAGCATTCAGACCTCTCATTACCTGTATACCCCAGCTTCCATGACCCTTAGTATAAAATGGAAATCCTTATTCTAATCTTTAATGAACTGGACTCTGCTTAATTGTCCAGGCTATTTTTTAATCAATTCTTGGTATTCTACACATAAACCAGCTCTATTTTCATTTCTCCTCCAAATATGTCTCCATTTTGCTTCACTTTTCTTATGCAAAGAGGGCTTTTCTTAAGTTCCTACCCATCCTGATAACTGGGAAGGGACTTCCTTTGTGAGCTCTGGGGACTCCTGTCTAACCCAACAAGGAAGATGTCCTTCCATCATGCCCTGACCATATTTTGAACTTGCCACCTACAGATGGTTGAATCTAATTGCCTATGACTTTTCTGGCTGGAGTGCCTAAGCTTTATTTTGATCCTGATTACATTTCAAGCCCTTACATGTGCCTAGAACTTTTTTAAAAATTGTGCTGAATAGTGAATGAACCAGAATGTGTCCGAAAGATTACTGGGAGAGCGGTGGTCGGAAAAGTTCATTTTGCCTCGGGATGATTAAAGGTTTCGGAATGGGAATGACATTGGAACTGGGCCCTGAAAGGCTGTGAAGAATGCGACAAAATGACATGTCTAAAACGGAGCAGATTCGCGGTCGTGTTGACCTCTGTTATTATGTGATCAGACCAAATGCAGCTAAGCTGATCTCTCTGACCGTCCTCCTGGATTTGAGTGAGACCCTCTTTTAAGTTACGATATTCAAATGAGATGTTAACCAGCATTAGCCACTCACAAGACATGTTGCTTCTCACCAGGAAAGAAGGGGACCTAATCCAAAAGGGCGTCTGCTCTTCAGACCAAGACTTGGCTAGCCCACAAAGTCAGATGCAAATCAGAGACGAATTTAGCATTATTTCCGCTCGCCATTTAATCAGCGCAGGTCAGAGAACAAAGACAGGCTGGGGAGAGCGGGAGGCTCGTGGCGGGAGGATTATTGCACTGGAGCTGCTCGGTCACGTGGCCACTCTCCTCCAGCTCCGCGTTATAAAACCGGGCGGGCCTGGGGCCTGCCTTTGGATTACAGCCCCCTTGAAGTGGTAAACATGCTGTTTCCCCGAGATTTGCCCCAGGAGATAAACATCGCCGATGGCTTTTTCTGACAAAGCCAAGAAAGCTAATAATTGCCATGTCAGGCAAAGGGAGGGAAAGAAAAAAAAGTGAAAACTAATTCAGTGTGATCCCTCATGAAAGCGGGAAAGAGAGCAAAGATGATTCACTACTGGAAGCCTGAACTGTCGGAGCCTCTCTGAGGCTCTTTGAGTGAGCACATCCGCTGGGTTATAAATAATGACAACTGACAGTAATTTGCATGGATTAGGGTTGTTAACATTTATCAATTTCTGCATTTTAAAATACTCCCAAATTGATCGGGAGTGTCTCTTTGTAGTGAAGGATTGATAGTGGGGGGAAAAGAATCTGATGAATTTAAAACTCAGATGAGAGAAAGCAAAGCTGTCCAGATCTAAACGGAGATACCATTAGTAGTTCCCATAAATCACATCGTGTTTATAGTAAGGATACAGTTGAATTACCATCTGGACTTTTTAACCTTGACATTTATTTCCGAATCGTTCCTTCATATTGGAAGTAAACTTAACCCTTCCTTTCATCTCCAGGGTTCGCCTGGATGCCACTTCTGGGAGAAATGATCTGATGGCGGATGGGGACAGAATGTCACGTGTGGCACGAGGTTGGAAGAACCAGAGAGATCCTTGCGTAATGTTAAGCTATTAAAGAAAGAGAATGTGCTTCACTTGAAAACCAAATCAGCTGAGAAGAATTTCAAAGGGAATCAGTGAGTGGAGACCAAGGGGGTGGGGGGAGTCTGTATTCCAACTGCTTACAATTTATAGGGCAATAAGGTTTTTTTGTTTTGTTTTTTCATTTTCTGTTGACACTGTTTACAGTGAAGTGAAAATTTACAAAGTCCCCTTTTTCTGTCAATTTCTAGATTTTAAGACTGCTGCAAAGCCAGACTTACCAGCTGCTTTGATGATTATTGGTGTGTTGAGTGTGAGTCAGGTGCTCCAATAAATAGGAAGAGGGACTTGGGGCTGGGACAGTGCCAAGGGAAGGGGGCGCTGAACAGAGGGTAGGGTGCTAGCCCTGAATCTAAAGGGACACTAGGCTTGTCAATCATGTTTGCAACCAAATTAGGGAAAAGAGCTCTGATTATTGAGATCGTCATTACTAACCTCAAAAATAAATAGTCATTAGTGGCCCTTGCTGGTTGGCTCAGTGGTAGAGTGGTGGCCTGGAATGTGGATGTCCTGGGTTCGATTCCCAGTCAGGGCACACAGGACCATCTGCTTCTCTAACCCTCCCCCTCCTCTCTCTCTCTCTCTCTTTAAAAAAATGAATAAAATCTTTAAAAAATAACAATAATAAATAGACATCACTTTAAAGGAAAAGACTTTTATGATTCGAGGGAAGTCTGTAAACCACAAGGGCCATAGTACGTAAAGGTAGAAGGACACAGACTGAAGGCAGTAAATTCCAGGTTCAAGTTGCAGCTGTCTACCTGTTTACCAGTAGAAAGAAGGTGTGCAGTTTCTTAAACATCTCTTGAGTCAAAACCTTTCTCATCTATAAAATGAAGCTAACAGTATCTACCTGGCAATTTTAACATAAGGCCTTTTATGTTATATCTTTTAATAAAAGATAATTTAGATACTTTCTTGGTATGTGGTCGGTGAGAGCAATCATTCTCTCTCTCTCTATATATATATATGTGTGTGTGTGTGTGTGTGTGTATATATATATTTTTTAACCATGTCCTTTACGGCATTATGGGGAAATGGCTGGATGGATTTATACCAAACTGCAAGGCTGTGTGTCTTAAGTGAAGTTCCTGTGAGGGGCTTAAACAAGCCACAGAGAAAGGGAGAAATGGCGGACCACATGGCTCCAGCTTTCAGATGTCAGCCTCCCCCTGGAAGTCAGAATGGACTGCCGTCCAAACAGAAAGTTCCAATGTATGTGCCCCAGTGACTTCCCACCCAGGTGTGCTGCGTTTCAGGGCAATTGGCAGCTTTGTTAATGGTTAATGATTCTCCTTACCCACCCGGGGGAGTGGGGGAGGGGTACTGACTTCACACAGCCAAGTACAGAACTTTTCCATTCACTTCACTGGACAACTGGGAAGATGATTAAAGAAACAGGGGATGTTTTTCCTTCTCTCCCTAGTATGTGAACTCCAGAATTGTCCCACAGTGGATTGACAGCATCTTACTCTTTAACCCTTTCCACAGAAAAGAATTTGAGTTACTGAAGGTGCTGGGGTGGAAGTCAGCTCATCACTCCTGCCGAGATGGGGGTTCTTCTAAGGCATTTAGGTCTGGAGAATATTTGTGTGAGACAGCTGGTCCACTTGTAAGGGGTTGGTTGGAAAACAATCTGAAATTAATAGAGAATGATGAGTCTAATTCGTATCTGATTGGGGTCACATTTTAGGAGCAGAGCAAGACAATCACTCAGGCCGGGGGTCTTTGAAATCATCCCATCCTCTCCTGCTCTGAGACAGCTCTGATCTCGTGATTAACATGTTTCTCAGAAGTTCAGCATTTCTGGTGCCAAAAGAACCAAAATGGGCATTTTTTTTTTAGAAAAATGTGTTGCTCTCCCTGAAGATCTCTCTCTCTCTCATCTTTAATTTTTAAGGTAAGAGTAATTTATGGGAAAAGACATGTTTCTTCTGATTTTATATGTAAACTGGCCCATCTGTCATTTTGAACTGTATCCTGTCTGTGCCATCCGTAAAGGCAACAATGGAACCGACAAGAAGTTTGGTCCAAAGGTGAGACGACCTCTTAATTTAATTGAGGAAGACTGAATTTAATCTGCTCCATTTTGATTTTAAGATTCTGTTTCCTTTTCCTCATAATGAAGAAGAATTTGGCTCAGAAACTTGGCTCACGAGAGTGTGAAGTTTATGTGACATGGACCTCGACACCCACCAATTGGGGAATCCCTTTTGTCCGAGAACTTTCATTAGAAGAGAGTCTGGTATCCTAAGTAGTTTCAAAGGTTGCCTCGATACGTTTCTTTGTATTACTGTTTCTTCCATTTTGAGTCGCAGGATTTTTTTTTTTTTCATGCAGCCCTTATTATAGATGACCTAACATTGTGATCCTGGGCTGATGCCTGAATCCTTTTCCTTTAGTTCCTGGCCAGGCTGCCGCCGTTTCCTCTCTCTCTCCTTCCTGAATTTACCTAAACCCAAGTCCCAGGCTTTTGTTGGAATGTTTTCTCCCTTCCGCTCTTGTGTGCCCCTGTGTCACATTATCTGTAGAAGGTTGCAACCGACTTCCGTTCCCTGTGGACGCAGGAAGGGGAAATGGACAGAAGTGACCAATCTGATCAGAGGCGCGAGGTCAAGAGTGTGGGGAGGGTGAATGAACGATCTCAATAGCTTCCACTGCCGTTTGAGCTTCCCCTTGTCGGTCATTCCTCACTATTGTGTTGGGAGGCTTTTAATAATAACCAGCAGAACCGATGAAATGGCCAGACCAGGATAAAAGGGACTTGGTGAAATATTATCCATGCACAGACACCTGGATGTCTCCATAGCAAATATGCAGCTGCTTCTAGAGCAGTGGTTCTTAACTTTTTTTGAGGTACCGAACCCACCAGTTTCATATGCACATTCACCGAACCCTTCTTTAGTGATAAATAAAATATGATTTTTTTTCCCAAATTCAAGACATAGGTATATGTTTTTTTTACTGGTGCACAAAATGAGCCGTGCATGAATATCACCTTGCTCAAAGAACAAAACCAACAAAGTGCATGAACTCACAACAAATTACGGTATTACTTTATTCTGGCCTCCGCGGCAGAGGCTTCTCCGAACCCCTGAGACAGACTCATTGAACCCCTCGGGTTCAATAGAACCCAGGTTAAGAACCACTGTTCTAGAGGATTCCAGGTACCTGTGACTGTCCTTATCAGTCAGACGTGGCCCCAACTGTACTCTCTTTAATCCTCACAGTAGCTCATGGAAATAAGTACTATTTTTACCACTTTTCCAAGTAAGAAAATAGACTATGTACAGAAAGGGGGTGTTCTCTTATAGACCATGCAGCAAGTAGTCGGGCCACCATTCAAAGGGTCTGTCTGTACCTGGGCCGCTGTGACTAATGCAGTGGTGAACACAGAGGTGACAACTTGGCACGGTGATCTGTGGTTGCTAGACTTCATGTGCAGATAACTTCATAAGGTATATACATTATATAGATGTTGAATCGCTATCGTGTACATCTGAGACTAACAGAATATTGTATACTAACTATACTGAACTTTGAAAAAAAGTGTATGTGCGCCTGTCCCTACTTTTTCAGCCTCCCTTGCTATCGGGTACGAGTGCTCCTGCTGTGGACTTGGAAACCAGACTTTCCACCTAGAACAACTTTTCCCCATTGAAAGGGCAGTGAGATCACCTTTTGCATTTAAATGAGTTTCTTCTGGTGCTGCAGGCTAATTCACGCTAGTGTATTTCCGCTCTTCCCTCAGGAGGTCCTTGGACAATGGCTCTTAAGGTGCCCACACACCATTCCCCCCTAAACCCTGTCTTCCCCACACCTTAATTTCTGTAGTAGGACGTGTCTGCTCCACCATCTCCGTGGGACAGATGGTGGCCCTGTGGCTTTTCCTTCTGGTTTATGGTGATGATAACAGGGCCTCCCAGTCACACAGCTGGCAGGACCTCACTCTGAGCAGGGCTCAGGATTCAGGAGGGCAATGCTTGGCATGACAGGGGGACAGGGACAAGACACGTATCACATCACACAGAACCCAACCCCGTGGGCTTAGGCTTTCCAAAACAACTGGAGAGGATACTATGAAGAGTGCAGGAATAGATCAGCAAATACACAAACGCCTCTGAGTATTTATTACCACTCCTTAAGTGTCAGAACTAACGAGGTAACACATCAAAGGTAGTATTTGCTTAGGAGCGAGGACTCCGTAAACAGAAGGGGTGGAGAGAAAGAAACTGGACACCGTGCAGGAGGGGTCATAACCACCCCTCCTGCCGGCTCCAGTCAGAGGAAGCTGTCCTGCACTTAGCATCCCCTGGGGCGGAGGCCACACCTTGAGCTAAGGAAAGAGGTAAAGAGTAGACAGGAAATGTAGAATGAGGGAGCCAGCTAAGTGGGGAAGTCAGTGAGGACACAGGGAAGTCACCTTTTGCATTTACTTTAAATGTAGAGAGCTGTCTACTCTAAGGTGACCAGACGTCCCGCTTTTGGTGGGACAGTCCCAATATTTAACAATTTGTCCTGCGTCCCATGGCATTTTTAAAAAGTCCTGATTTTTGGAAAGAATGCACGAAAAGCTAGGGAACGGCGGGAGAACGGGAAGGGACCCCACCTCGACCTGGAAGCGCCTGCACTGCCACAAGAGCTGGCTGTCCCGTGTGGGGCACCAAAACAAAGAATTTCGGGCGGGACGTACCTGCTGGGGTGGTGGCTGTCAGATCCCCTAACTATCCATAGGCCCGCGTCCTGGACGCTGGCATGCAGCTCCGGGCTCCGCAAGGCGCAAGCTGCTAGGTCTCTAGCTGGAGGCAGGGCTGGACACAGGGAGCGCGGCTGCCTAACGCGCCAGTGGCACTGCCCTGCCTGCTCCCTCCCACTCGTGCAGCTCCGGCCTCGGTTTCAGGACCGTGTAACCCGATCCCTTTGACTCTCTCAAAATTTCCCATATAGTAATATTTCTGAAAATGATCTGTTTAATGAGGTATCATTATTAAAAATATATATTGATAAGGAAAACGTTAAATCTTGGGCATCAGTAAAAATCACAATAGAGAACAAATGCTTAGAAATATTTCATCATTTTGAAACAAACCATGTTCCATACAATAATGCACTAAAAATTGTGGAATATGCATTGTCTTTACCAGGAACTAATGCTGCGACTGAACTCATTTTTTCTACGGTAAATAAAGTGTGGACATCAGAAAAATCACAATTAACTGTTGAGACTTTGAAAGCCATTTTATGTGTGAAATATAATTTAACAAATTCTTGTGAAAAATTTCATGGCCTTTTAAACAACGACAGCAATCTACTAAAAAAAAAATCACTCAAATGAGAAATATGCCAAAGCATAAAATAATACTATACATAATTTTTAATGTATTATATTTGTAAATTGTACTTATATTGAAATTTTAAAAAATATATTACAATACTATTTTTGCATCCTATGAAAATTATTTTGCTCCATATAGACCAAATTTTTAATCAAGAACCCGCCCCCAGCCCTCCGTCAAAGGTGTCCCGCTTTACCAATTTTAAAATCTGGTCACCTTAGTCTACTCTGTGGTCCAATTGAAGGGCACAGAGTAAAAGCATTTTTACAGAGGAAACTTATGAGGCAGTGAGGTTAAGTGGGGTGTGGGGAGGGTCACCTGGGCCTCCTGGCTTCAGGTCCAGCCCAGGTGCCCTGCCCCCTCAGCCGGGGCCACGCCCCAAACCACAGAAGGCCCACTGGCATCCAAACAGCAAAACTAAACAAAACTCACCAACTTTTTCGCAGCCTTAACAAAAGCAACAAAAAGGGGCATTTCAGAGACATGAACCAGATCATATTTTCAAGTCAAAGAACATCATAAAATACATACTATTCCAATTTGGGGTTCTTAGAAGACATGGAAGGGGAAAAGGTTAAGTGTGTGTATACGTGAAACATTTGAAACTAAAATGCAAAGGTAACTGAGAGCTTATGCTTATCACCGTTTTTAGTCTTCTGTCCCCACCTGCTTTTGAAGTTACATCCTTAAATGTCTTTCTTATTGATAAAACAGAAAAAGAAAACAAGTAAAAACAAGTTGTTTTCCTCTTACTTAGAAGCAAGATAGAGCCACTTTAGAAAATTGGGAAAATACACAAACATATCAACCTGTAAGGGCAAACACACGCATATGTTGGAGTATGTGTGGAGTGACCAAGGGACCTGGCAGCTTGGAAACAACTCAGGTCTAATCCCACTTGGACCCTTCCTATTGGAGTGACTCTAGAACAGGGGTGCTCAATACGTCGATCGCGATCTACTGGCCGATCGTGATCTACTGGCCGATCGCGAAGGAAGTGTGGGTAGATCACATGACATTAAAAAGACATTTGTCTTTTGATTGGCATACAGGGTAGCCAATCTGACATCTGAACTTTTGACACCCTATGCATGCGCGTTAAATAGCGCTAACTTGTTCAGTTACATTGCTGCGTAGTTAGCCTTCAATTTATTTAAACTAAATACAACAAAGGGTATAAAAATGAGTGCCATAGCTGGTCCGAGTAAGAAGCCTAAAACCTACCACTTTCATACAGAATGGGAGGGGATTTTTTTCACTATGTCATAGTCTAAGTGCATTTGCCTCATCTGTCTGTGTGCCATTGCTATTCCAAAGAAGGGAAATGTGGAGCGGCTTTTTCGGACTGTTCATAAAAACTATGACATTGACTTTCCTCCGAAAAGAGAGCTGAGAAGGAGAAAGGTGAAAGAAGAATACACAATATTAAATAGTAATAATAGTAACTTAAATAATGATAATATAGAAGAAATAAGTTTATGTTTTGCATTTTTATTGTAGGTAGATCATTTTGACTTGGTCATCTTATAAGTAGCTTGCAAGCTGAAAAAGTGTGGGCACCCCTGTTCTAGAAGTATAGTGCCTCGTTTTCTCTATCACTGTGGAGTTACTGAGAATCCCCATCTCTTAGAATTTCCTGAGAGATCGAAGGGTGAGTGTCTAGTGCCCGCCTAGGGGCACCCTACAGGTTTTATTGAGTACCGACTGTTTACACCACTGATCACGGACTGATGACTTGGTAACCTGTGCATTACAGCCTTCTGTGCTTCACTGCTTATTAAAGTCTTTTCAAATGTCGATCAGGAAAAGGCTTAGTAATTTTATCTATGTGGATCCTAGGAAGGTGAACTGATAACAAGTATTCGTAGATATTTTAACATTTTGATTTATTGTACATAGATTTTTTTTATACTACAGTCTATCTGATGTTGCTGTTTAATAGGTAAATACTTAATTTCATTATGTTGACTTTATATTTGGCCATTTTAAAGAATTGTTTTATTAGTTTCAGTAGGGGTTGTTTTTTTTTTTTCAATTAATTCTCTCAAATTTTTCAGCTAGACAGTTATTACAAATGGTAATAATTATGTTTATTTCCTATTTCTTCTTTTCTTTGCCATGTTGCATTTGTGGACATTTTAAGAACAAGGCTACATAGTAATAGTTATACTTAGAATTACTCTTCCCGACTTGAATGGAATATCTCTAGTGCTTTACTTAAGGATAATATTGGCTATTTATGTTATCAAAACATATTACCACTCTAGAGAAATATCACTCAATCAACATACTTGTTAAATTTTTTATTCCAAATATATGTTGAACTCTATCAATTGCCTTTTGGAAGATTCTGAGATAAGTAGATATTTCCTCCTTGAGATATGAAAACATGGAATTTCATTTCTTTACATTGAATGATCCTCATAGTCATAGAAGAAATCTTATGTTATCATGGAACATTAGTAAGTACTGACACACTACTGACATGATATTCATTCATTATATGACACTGATTTTCATCCAGCTTGGTAGTGGGGAACCTTACATTATGAAGATACTGAGACTAACTGACCCTGCCCAGCTTAGCAGAGCAAGCAATGCTGGAAAATGAATAAGGGGTAAGAGATGATGCACAGGGAGGTAACAGAACTTTAAACAGCAGCATGAATACTTCTGACAGCTTTTCCTAAATTCACTCTTTCCCTCTACAGGGACTGTATAAAGCTAAACTTGTCACACTCACTTTTTTTTTCCTTCTTTTCCAAGTGACAGGAGGTTAGATAGAGAGACAGACTCCTGCATGCACCCTGACTGGGATCCACCTGGAAACCCCCCGTCTGGGGACTGTTTGTCAATCTGGGGCTATACTCACAACCGAGCTTTTTTTTTTTTGACAGAGACAGAGTCATAGAGAGGGACAGATAGGGACAAACAGGAACAGAGAGAGATGAGAATCATCAATTCTTTGTTGTGGCACCTTAGTTATTCATTGATTGCTTTCTCATATGTGCCTTGACCCAGTGGCTACAGCAGAGTGAGTGCCCCCTTGCTTAAGCCAGTGACCTTGGGCTTCAAGCTAGTGACATTTAAGCTCAAGCCAGTGACCATGGTGTCATGTCCATGATCCTACTCTCAAGCCAGCGACCCTGCGCTCAAGCTGGTGAACCCATTCTTAAGCCGAACAAACCTATGCCCATGATGGCGAACCTATGACACGCCTATCAGCACTGACATGCATAGCCATTTTCGATGACATGTGGCCGCATACGGCTGCATACCAGAGAAGTATAGGGCTGCATGCCAAGAAGGACATTTCATCCTCGGCTCCTGCACAGGCAGGTACAGTAGCCGAGGATAAAACATTTGCTGTAGTGTAGACACTCTGTGCTGGAGGTCTGTAGGCCAAAACAACAGAACTCCGACACAGAGTGTCTAGTTCTGGGACTTCGGTTAGGCCATTTCTCTTGAAGTGACACACCACCCGAGTTATGCTCAGTTTTTTGTTGAATTTTGACACACCAAGCTTAAAAGATTGCCCATCACTGGCCTATGCTCAAGCTGGTGACCTTGGGGTTTCGAACCTGGGTCCTCCACATCCCAGTCCAATGCTCTATTCACTGTGCCACTGCCTAGTCAGGCACAACCAGGCTATTTTTAGTGCCTGAGGCAGAGGCTCCACAGAGCCATCCTCAGCACCCAGGGCCGATGCACTCAAACCAGTCAAGACATGGTTGCAGGAGGAGAAAGGGGGGGGGGGTAAGTGGAGGAGAAACAGATGGGCACTTCTCCTGTGTGCCCTGACCACAAATCAAACCCGGCACTTCCACACGCTGGGCCGATACTCTACCACTGAGCCAACCAGCCAGGGCCTTGTCACACTCACTTATGACCTTGCAGTGACACCCACTATGCACACAGAACTACCCAGCCTGCTCGTGGAGGACTTGAAGGCCTCTACCTCAGCACCCCTGCCGGCCTCTGTGTTTTCTTTTTAATCTTTTGTTGAGTTTATTGGGGTGACTTTGGTTAATATAACTCTATAGGTTTCAGGGGTACAATTCAATGATAGTTCATGTGTACACTGTATTGGGGTTCACCACTCCAAGTCAAGTCTCCCTCCATCACCACCCATCCCCCTTTTATCCTCTTTGCCCTCCCCTCAGGTTCCCTTCCCTCTGGTAATCACCACACTGTTGTCTGTGTCTATGAGGCCTTGTTTCCCTTAATCCCTTCAACATTTTCACCCAGTCTCGCAAGCCCCTCCCCTCTGACAGCCCACGGTCTGTTCTTCCCACCATGTCCTTCGGTTTGTACCTGGAGCTCCCCAGGGGCATCCCAGTCCACAGCACCTCCTGCCCCTGCAGGAAGGAGCTTGCTCACCTGCACAGTGCTTTGCTGCCTCTTTCAAAGGTCAGCGCCCCAGCTGCCTTTCATGCCTCTGCTGCAACATTGCCCCAGCCAGCACCACTGTCCTCCCTGCGGGCCCCAAGGACCCGTCGTAAAGGCAACTGCAGAACAGACCATGTTGTATTGAGATGATCTTTTTATAGGCTTCCCTGCCCGCCCTTCCTCGTGGTAGGCACTGAACTCAATGGCCCCACCATTTTGAAACATTTTGCCTTGAAATCTATTTGTCTGTTTTTCCTTTCTATTTATCCAAAACCATATAGCTGCCTATTACAGCTTAAGATCAGGACGAGATAAGATCAAGACACATTCGAATATACTGAACTATGTCATCCATATCAAAAGTAGATCATATCAACATTTTGTGACTTTACAGAGAAACAGGGATGGTCTCTGTTCATCTCTAAAAGGTTCAGTAGCTCAAAGACCCCCATTGATGCTCTTGGAAATCTGTAAAACTCCCTGTGGGATCTTTTTACTTCTAGTTTACTTCCCAGAGTTTACTGAACTTTTGTGAGCTAGAAAACAAAGCAAACAAATAAACTGCAGGCAGGATTTTTAAATATATGCATCTTGTATGAGTTCTAGAAGTGCTACAGCATATGTTCACATATGAAGGCATCTATGGTAAGGTGTGTTATTACCTCCAGTCAAAGACGTTGCCATTGCTGACAGAAAGTAGTTTGGCTTTGGGTGATGGGCACACAACACAACCAATAGTTCACATGCTATAGAGATATACACCTGAAAATCTATGTGTTCCTATGAATCAATGCTAGCCCGTTGAATTTGATTTCTAAAAAAAAAGAAAAGAAAGAAAATTCCAACTACTAAATCTACATGTTCCAAAATGTCCCTAAAAGAGTGATAGCTTCTGAAGGGTGGGAAGACACCAGAGACTGCCTCCGGCAATAGCTTACCCTTCTCAATGTCAGATGTGGCTCAGAGAAGTGAGGGGTCAAGCCCCATCCCACAGTGAGCCAGTAGCGGAGCCGACAGTGACCTCCTGTCCCACGCACCAGCCCAGGGCTCTTGACCATCATAACAAACCCCCCACCCCAACACTTGATATACATGAAAAATGAAAAAGATATGGGAACTGAAACAAATCAATTCTTTCCTATTGTATAGGCAAAAGTGAATTATTTCATTTTGCTTTAACTCTCCGATATCTTGGAACGATATTATTTTCACATTAACAATGCACATAACTGCCTCAGGCCCCGCCCCCTTTTGTCTGCTTGAGGAGTCCACACACCAGACTTCAGGATTAAGCAACATGGAACATTTGCATGGTGTCACCCCAGCTCACATATTCTTTTCTGGGACCCTGCCTTCTGTTCCTGCCATATTTCCTTTGTGTAGAAAATCAAGGAGCATCACGACAGCTCACAGTGAAGCTGGTTGACAAGACAGAAATGGACTCAATTCCTGGGAGCCATAGACTCAGCCCTGGCATACCCCGGCACATGTTAGCCTACCCTGTGCTGTGCATGCCACTCAGAGATTTCCTGGAAGGTGGTTTTTTAGGAGAAACATTTATAAAAACTACCCACTGTGCAAATCCAACATCAGTGAGTGGTTTCCATACAACTTGGAGGAGCGTGTCACAATTTTATGAAGAGAAAGCGGTGGCCACCTGTAAAGTGACCCGCTGAGAGAAATAGAACCTCGAGCCATCAGAGAGAAAACCCAAAATTGTTGGAGACAGGAACACTGGGGTGCTCACTCTTTTAGAAAGAAATCTGACTATGGGAACAAGAGTCTAAGCATCCACAGAATTCCACTTTTCAAGAGTTCAAAAAATTAGCAAACAACAACCCCCCAAATGTAAGTATACAAAAAGCAAATAAGAAAAAGTATGAAGAAATTCAAAGGTGAGAAAAGCAAGTGGAGAAAGATACCAAATTATCCTCAAACGGTTGCAGAGCAATATAATAACATCGGACCGTTTTACATGTATTAAATGAAAATTAATTAATTAAAAATTAATGATCAGCATGACCTGTGGTGGCGCAGTGATTTCTATGCAAGGAAAGGTGCAGTTAAATCAGAGCCTGCATTTATTGGCTTTAATGGGGATAAACTTGTATCGATATTTTGGAAAACAAGCTATCAACAGGTTGAGAAAAACTTAGAAAAGTATTCATACCATTTCATTCAGATATACTCTAGTATAGTTTTAGCCCTAGCAAAAAGATAAGCTACATCCAAAGACAGTTTATTTCATTTACTTACAATATTGTTATTTACATTGAACTTTCATAATTGAGAAAATTGGAGTCTACTTTAATATCTACCAAAAATAAAATGAATTATTATTTTATATTTAAGGCAAGAAATATATTTACAGTTTCTTTTTCTCCCTCTAAGAAACTACCCTTCTTTTAAGGTTGATATGTCTCAATGTTAACCGTATCTGCAGTATTTTGCATTTGAATGAATAAGCAGAATATATGTGTATATAGCTATAGCTATATAATATTTTTATATAAACATACGTTCTTTAAGTAATAACTTACTTAATGCATTTCTCTTTGAAACTAGCTTTCCTTTACTTAGCGTTATTATTTTGGCACTTACTGATGCTGATTCACGTACATCTACAGTTTAACAGAATGGCGTCTCATTGAATAATAAACTACAATCAATTCAGTCCTATCCTAAAGACAAATGAGTATAGTGGTTGTGAGTGTGAGAGCTCTAATCCCTAATGGGTTACTTCTGTTTCCTTTATGACTTGGGGGAAATTCTTTAACTGTTGTGACTTGGTTTACTACGTGGGCGTAGTGATAGTGCAAACCACACAGGGTTGCTTTGCGGATTAAACTACATAATGCAGATGAAAAGCTTTAAACAGTTCTTGGGAAATAGTCAATCCCCAGCAAGAATGAGCTCTTAATAGAAATAGCACTGCAGGAAGCCCCCTCGTAGCAGATTGGAACACAAACGAAGTCTAGCTCCAATGGAAGGTACCAGTGTGCATGTGACAAGCATTGCCTACATTCTAACTGACATTGTTGCAATCAGACAACCAGCCAAGAGAAAGGCATTTGCCATGAAAATATATTCAACAAAACAATCAGTATCCACATTAGTAAAACTTCCTATGGTTAAAAAACAAACAAAAACCATTTTTTGAAAAAGGGGAAAATAAGTCTAAACAGAAAATTCACTAAAAAACAAACAAAAGACACTTGATGATCAAGAGTTAAAGAGGCTAATGATTAATTTTAGTTAGAATCCATGTAAGCAACCCAATGTACCTGTAGTGCGCACCCCCCAAAAGAAAAACCACCATCAGCTTTTCTCCACCACATCACCTTTTTCCCAATTAATCGTGTAAAGATTGAATCTTTTCTTCTCTAAGTGATATGTGACACCAGCATCTTTCTCCTGGCCTTGGGGTATTCTTTTATTTAAACAAAACTTTTGTTTTCTATGAAGATTTCTCTCTGAGCTGAAATTAGCTAGAGCGACTTTTAACATATGGCATGCTCTCCATGGATGTATGCGTTTGAAAAAAATTTGTGTCATTGTTACCACAAATCAATGAATGTAACAGGTGTCCAGGCACACATGTGTTTTTCAAAAGTACTGGTGATAAAAGAGTTGATGTAAGCGATCTCCATTAGAAGAGCAACACAGCTAACACAGCTTTGCATTTTAATTCATGTGCACTGAAATCAAACAGGAATTTGGCAACTTGGAGGAACCAGAGGTCGGTATGCTTGTGGGCTTCTGAAACGCAGGAGGGAGAAACATTTCCTACCCCATCGTTGATATGCTAAATTCCAAAGATTTTTATGTTAACCCCAGGCTTAATTGCCCTTCGGCATCAAAATTAATTGTGTTTTCCGCTAAAAGGCCAGTGCAGCTTAAGGTTGCTCCCGGGGCTCGACAGCCGATGCATCTTCTGCAAATGGCTTGATTGCCGTGTGTGGAGGGGGTGCTGAGAAGATGTGCCTGACCGAGACTATACATTACAGTCCAATTAGTGCGAGGATCACTACCTGCATCTTCAACTGTATCTCGTAACTGTCGGCATCTCTAATGGAGACCGTGGACACCGTGGGAGGACTTTAGACCCCACTCTTTGCCAGGCAGACGGGGAATGGCTTTGGCTGTGTACCAAGAGGCTGCCAAGGCCACTTCTCTCCATTCTTCTGTCCCCTCAATGCCTCTGCTGCCCCTGCCATCTAAATTAAGAGTTAAACAAAAGTCGGAATCTTCCAGGTGCTTGTCACCATAGGCAGTGTTGAGTCTAGTCAGAGTTTCAGGCTATGGGACTTGAGTTATTAAACCCCACTAAGACTCAGATTCATCAATTAATAATCAAAATGGTAATTGCATTGCCATCATTGCATTAGTAGAATTATTAAAGAGCATCTTGATTTAAAGAAGCATAAATGACAAGGATAAGTCATTTGTGTATGTTTGCTTTTATTACACTATTATTGTAATTAGAGAATAATAGTTTTAAAGAGGATAACTGTTCTGAAGGCAGGACACCCGATTAAACCCATCACAACTGTTTACCATGTGGTCTTACAAAGTTAGCTGTGCAGTCATTTTCATTACTATCCTTTCTTTTTTCTTTATTGATTTAAAGAGGAAGGGTGGGGAGAGGAGAGAGAGAGAGAGAGAGAGAGGAATGTTGATCTGTTCTTGTATGTACTCTGACCAGGGATTGAACCCGCAACCTCTCTGCTTCGGAATGACTCTCCAACCAACTGAGCTATCCAGCCAGGGCTCATCAGTGTCTTTATTCCTCTCTAGTCATTGAGCATGTTCTCAGCTCACTTGAGTGATAAAGGTTTTCTTACAGGAATTCTCAGATTTCCACCATGGAAGGACTGGCCCCATTCAACCCATTTTTTGTGATGGCTACTTGTCAACATGGCCTTCCATCAGTGATTCCTGATCTTCCTCTCCTAAAGTCTGACCTTCTCCTTGACCAGAACTT
Organism: Rhynchonycteris naso; assembly: GCA_037038555.1. NCBI lineage: Eukaryota > Metazoa > Chordata > Mammalia > Chiroptera > Emballonuridae > Rhynchonycteris > Rhynchonycteris naso. Next base: position 216,836,685 of record CM072999.1, read on the forward strand.
GGAGGGTGGAGCCCTCCTTTTTCACTCCTGGTCTCTCCATGGCCCTGTCTCATAGTCCTTTTCCGGGCTTTCTGTGATCTCCCACTGGACGTATGATGGGTTCTAACGGGAACACAGGAAGAGCACACGCCATCTGATACCCAAGGACTTAGCAATTTCCTTTCTTGGTTCCCCCTTCTTTGAGAATAGAGCCTTTCCTTCCCAGACATCTCCAGAAGCAGTAGACTTACATTAACTGGGTCAATCAATGGGACAAGTTCCATTAATTGTCAAAGAAAATTCAACATAGTGAAGGGTCAGGTCATCCTTGGTCTTGGCTCTCGGTCAAGCCCTCGAAAAGATTTCAGGGGGCCTCCTCAGAACGTGCACAAGATCGCCCTTGGCGTCAGCACTAAGTCTATGGTAAATAAAGGCTCCTTTATTTACCATAGACTTAGAAAAAGGCCATTTTACTACTTTTCATTTTTAGTTCTTTAGAAGTATAATAAGATGGAGAATGATGACATAACACATTTAATGTTTTTATATTCTCTAATACATCATGAAATTGATAAAGTAGGTGTACTTATGATGTTGAAATGAAATATATATATATATATATATATATATATATATATATATCCATCATACTGCCTACTGTAAAAAATTATCACTATAAATAATTTAGGGTCCATATGGATTAGAAGTGAGGTATAAAAACATGTTGGCATATAGAAGGTGCTCAATAATGTTAAGTATTATTGTTGCAAGGTTTCTGTAAGCTTTGTTTTACTCTCCTGGGAGATTCACACATATTTTTCATATCATTTATATGGAGAAAATGTGTTCCCAATTCCAAATATCCAGTTTATAAATGAGACTTGGGGCCACACATTTGGACACTGTACATCCCCTGCCCTGGACAGGGACATAGCTCAACCTGCAAATGGGAGGGGAGAACACAATGCCAGGATCCCACCCCTTCCACCATCCTTTTGTTTCTCTCTGCTCCCAAGGTGGCCCACACTTAGATGTTGGCAGAAAGGCTGCCAAGTTTCAGTTGACCAAGAGAGAAACATTCTTCCATATCATTGTATCTAAAAGGGGCCTGGAGGTTTACGAGGGCATGTGAGAAGGAGCGATAGAAAATAACAGAGGAAAAAATGACCCAGATAATTTTATACTTAGAAATAGAAAGGCTTACCCAGAGAGATGCCTAAGGATAAAAGCCCAATACTACTGATTGCAATGTTTTAAAATAGAGCAAAACAAAGCAAAGTGCGCAGCTTGCGAGTCCAGCCTGATGACCATACACATATACAAGCAAATTCTCAGGAGCTGATCAAAGCAGTGACAGGAAATTGTTCTTCCCTGCTTCTCAGAATGACAATGTGCTCATGCTATATCCCAGGCTGAGTGGTGTGTGTGTGTTTGCATCTAGAAATGTTCACAGCCAAGACAGTACTTCTAGATAGTTGGTTACATGGTAACTCTCAAAAGAACATATTTTTTTCTATTGACAGTTTGTTTTCTACATTGATCCCATAATGTATAATTACAAAATAATGTATCATTGCAAAGGGAGATGCATGGTTATGCTTTCCTTCTCATTGGTGCAGCTGTTCCTCTGGGGTGCTTACAAACAGTCATCGCATCAATGCCACCTCCCAGACCGACAGAAATCTCCACCCTCTATGTCACTGTCAGCAAATCAAAATCTCCCTGGACAGTAACAGGTTGAATAAAAGCATTTTTCCCCAGGTCGCAACAGCTACCACATAAAGAAAATGCTGGGTTTCAGTGCATTTTTCATTTTCTGTCTTGAGTTTTTCCTGACTTCCTGGTGAATTTCCTGCACTATAGGGTTTCGAGGTCCAGTATCAAGTTCCCCTGCTCCCTGGGGGCCTGCCGCCAAACTCAACATCCGGCCTGGCTTCCCCAGGAACCTGTTCCCCAGGACCACATGCCACCACCCTGAGCTGCTCGGAATTTCTGGGAATGCTGACAGCAGTCTGACCCGGACAGGTGACCCCCCCGGGGGGGGTGCTCTGAGCCTTCTTGCTCGTCTCCAGGGTGGTCCGTGGAAAGTCCCCTTGCTCTCCACTCCAGCTCCGATATGCCATCTGCCCTCAGCCCAGACTCGCTGGCCCCGACTACATTTAGATGCATTAATACCACGAGCTGGTAATGAATGGTACAGGAGGGCTCAGACACATCTCTCCCCCAGCCCAGCCTTGTTACCTCTGACAATCACTCGAGGCTGGGAAGAGACCTGTGTCGCTTCCACTCAGCTCCAGCCCAGCAGCTAAGTACTTTCTTACAGGGGAACATCAATCTTGGATGCCAAAGCCTGATGATTTGCATTGCAAATCGCCGACACGGTGACACTTTGCCACGGGGAGCAAAGCCCGTGCCATCCTCCTTGGTTGGAGCTCTAGGGGAGAGAAAGCCACTTTGTGGTCCAATTACAAGCGCAGGAGAAAGGCAAGAAGGGGGCGGGCAGAAACTGTGCAGCTTGCCTTTGGAACTGCACAAAGGATACTGATTTTTTAAACATGGGGGTAACCATTGTTTTCCAACCAGGAGCTAACCATTCCTTCTGGTGCTGAAATGGGCCCCATCCATCTGACTTCCAACCCACATGCCACACCTGGCCTACATCGCATCTTTTCCTGATCTGTGTCTTCTATAAGTCCCCCCCCCCCACCTTTCTCAGGTGCCATTCAGACCTCATACTACTTTTATTCTCTAGCTTTTAAATCTTTAACAAGAAACCCTGGCCGGATAGCTCGGTTGGTTAGTGCGTCCTGCCAAGGCACAGAGGTTCAATCTCCGGTCAGGTCACATACAGAAACAGACTGATGTTCCTATCTCTCTCTCTCTTTCTCAAAATCAATAATTCTTTAACAAGAATTCATTTACAAAGGTTCTACGAAAGCCAATTAGGTATTATGAAACATTTCCAAAAAAGGGGAAGGGCATTTTTATCCCCAAGGATTGCAAACATGTTTGACAATGTGCATCTCAGTATTTCCTGTGGTGCCCCGGAGGCTCACGGGGCAAATATTGCATTGGTTCCTGCCACATGCACAGGTCTGTACTGCGGGCAGCAGGTCCAAAGCTCTGGACTTCGTCTGCACGCCAGAGTGCATGGCCCAGCGCACACTGTTTTGCAACCACAGATCCAGGACTGGTGCCTGTCCCAGTGCCGGTTCACAATGTTGTACAAAGATTATAGACTGGATGATCTTATATTAGTTGAATTCACTTATGCTCAGGGTGATTTCTGCCTTAGCGGTCCCAGAAATAATTCTCGTGGTAGAAAGTTCCTGGCTCACAAACCCAGGGTCATCAATATTCTCCCCAAACCACAGGGCTGATCTGAAAGGACTCTGCCCACCCAACGATGACTCCACCCACCCGACACGGCTCTGCAGTTTGCAGGTTCGAGTCCGCACAGGTAAACTGCATTTGAGTTCATCATCCCCACCTCCGAACCTTCCCAAATTAATAGCGTGGCATAATATTTATGTTTTTCCTGGAGCACAGCATGATCCCTCAGGGCTGCAAAACCAAGCAGGAAATAATACCCCACAGGCGGGCCAGTCTGGCACAATTTCCAGACGTTGCAAGAGAATGTCCAACGCTTTGATTTCTCAGGGAAATCGAGCATTTCTCCCGCAGCTCAAAGTCAGTTCTTTATCTTCGAGTAAGTATAAACAAACACAGTTTTGGCACTGGCCACTGGGAAGGATAATACTGCAGTGGTTATCGAAACTTCCACTGCTTCTCAGCCTCCCCTACCCGCCCCCGGGATTTAGCAGCTGTTTCATGCTTCCTGCGCTCTCCCATTGTACACTTTCTTCAGCCTGAAGTGGGCCAAGCGGAGACCACGCTTTCTCCGGAACAGGACTTTCGGTCTCCCAACTGGAAGCTCTGTTTTAAGCATTAAAACTCCCTCGGTTTACAATCTCCTGGTCCCTCTCCATGTATAGGGGCAACCATCTCCCAGGGCAGTTCAGCAAATGAGGTTGACTTTCTGCAATTAATGAAACACATTAATATCATTACCGTTTTCTCTACTTCTTTCCCCAAATTTTTAAATAAGGTTTCCAGGCATCTCTGCTTTCTGCTGCAAAGCCCGAAGGAGGATATTGAATAAAAAAGGAATAAATGAGCACTATTTTATACTAAGGGAGAAAAACCATTTCATGATACTTTTAGTCCTGTCTGCCCTTTTCTGATGAATCGTGTTGACCTAAGACTAAATTGGCTTGGTACACTTTTCTTAAAGACACAAGATGCTCATTTGCTTTTATATTAAACATTTAATTTAATTTTATATAATTCATTTGCTTGATCCTGGATTTATTCAGGCAAATCATTCCCGTATCTCTCAGGAAGAGTAAACTCCACTGTTGCTAGCATCAGAAAGCGACGAAAAGACCAAGAGGCTCCATGACAATGTTCGAATACTAGTAAAAACCCATGCGTGCTTTAAATTATATAAATGCCTAAAAATTGGGGAACTACATTAAAATAGCAATCCTATAGTGTTAGCAATGGATAAACAGGTTAGCGATCCAATTTAATTCTGTTATGACATTTTTATATGTTTATGTGTTTAAATTTTTGTATTGGAAGTTTATCTTTTCTTATTGAATTTATTGGGGTGACAGTGGTTAATAAAATCATGTGGGTTTCAGCAGTACCGTTCTGTAATACATCATCTGTATATTGTACTGTGTATTCACCACCCCAAGTCAGTTCTCCTTCCATCACCATCTTTCCCATTTACCCTCTCCTACCTCCCGCCCTTTCCATTAATCACCATACCATTGTCTGTGTCTATGAGGGTTTTCCTAATCCCCTCACCTTTTCTACCCAGCCCGACTACCCCTCCCCTCTGACTGCTGTCAGTCTGTTCTCTGTCCCTATGAATCCGTTTCTATTTTGTTTGTTGGTTCATTTTGTTCATTAGGTTCCACTTAGTGATATAAATCGACATAAAATTTTAAATATATGTAATTCAAAGTTATTTATATATTATTGCCTTGATCCAAAAAACTGAGTTCAGGCCATTTTAGATACAGGTAACCATCCAATTCATCTTTTGATTATTTCGAATATTGACAGAGATTATGTCTCACATCCAAGGACTATGTGTCATGGACCTACTGTGCACTAAGCACTGCACTAGGAGCACAGACATCGTTTGAGATACCTACAAAAAGCGTGCACACACACACACACACACACAGAAGGCATAGCCTGAGTGTCCCTTCAGCAGATTTACCTTTCTAATTAGGCTTTCCTTAGGCCCACATTAAAATTAGTTAGCACTCCCTAAGCACAAACTCACTAATGGTGGAGAGAGTGGTTCTGGCATAGAAGTAAGCATGGGGTATTAGCATTCAGGCTCCTAGACCTCCTTCTTTTTAACATGAAAAGGTCCCTCTCTTGCAGAAAGTGTTGAGATGATTTACTGCCTGGCTAATTCCTCATGTGTTGTGCTGTAAGCATCAGACCCTTGGCTGTGAGAAATGATGTCTTTCAGATGGGAAGTCAAGATGGTCATTAAAGCACCCATGCTATGTTCCCTTGGCGCAGGACACTGGGTACGTCTAATGACCCTGGCAGCGTTCCAAGCTGGGGAGCCATGTGCTACCTCGCATAGACATGGCCCTGACGTCTCAGCTGAGAAGTTGCTTTTGTTGCCTTCTATGTGTCGGCGTTCGGACAGCTGCCAGACAGTTGCTGTGTCACACGACAGACATGATCGATTTCAATAATAATGTCATCAGGACCATTACGATGGATTTAGATTTCATGATTTGGATTTACGGTTCAAACAGGCTAGTTTCAGTGGGGATGAGAACTGTAACGCTGTTAGTACTGCCGACCGAAATCGTCCTGTGGTGCAAGTTGAGCTAGTTTGGAAATGGCTTTGTCAGCATGAGTCTTGGTTTGATTTAACATAAGTAAGTGTGACTGATGCTGTTTCCCTTTGGTCCAGTGCTTTAAAGTTTAAAGGACGGTTACGTAGGTTCTTCCCTTGTTGGACAGCTGAGCAACTTGAGGCTCAAAATGTTCAAGAACACATGGTATGTACGAGAGTCTCATTTCTTCCCCATTCCGTTAACTCCCATTCAAATGTGGGTTCTGAGAGGGCTTGGAACACGTCTGGCCCACCTCGAGCACCTGGAACCCCCTCGGGACATAAGAGGCACTCAATAAATATTCTGAAGTGATGAGTACAAAAGGAGTTGAGTTTTAAACTCCTGCCTTCCACTAACCTAGGATTTTTCAACCTGGGACATATTCTAGAAACCCATTTTGGGGGTTCTTCCATCTTCTCAAATAACATTCTAATTCTTAAAACGATTCTATAAAGAAAACAACCCAAGCAAACTCTGCACTAGCTGGGAATTAAATTCTGCCACTCTGTCTCAGGGCTGCATTTGCATGTTTTTGTTTTTGGATGTAGTAATCCAAAATGAAGGTCAAATTACATTTGGGTTTATTATTTAAACACAAGTGTGTCGAGGAGGAATGCCATATTCCCCTTGGAGACAGACATATTGAACGGATCGTGTTTTTATGTTGAACAGCATGAGCCGCTTTATTAGCCGTAGGTGTAATGCTAAAAAGACAGTGAAGAATTTTTTTTTTTTATTCCCCAGTTTCAGCAACAATTGAATCAGATGCCCATGGAATGCAGTTATCGGTAATGCAGGAACGCCAACACCGTGGCCAACTGAGCGAGGGGCCTTACAGATGTACAAACTCTTTCATCACAGTTGGTGTTTGGAGATGGCTGATGTGCAGAGTTTGGATAAAATTTGAATCTCAATAACCTCAGAGTTGCAAACAGAGTCTTGAAGGAATAATTTTTTATATACTACATATATTGTTATACAACATAAAACATCTATAATGGCAGTGTGGAGGTTGAAACACAGAGATAAATTTAGTGAACAACCATATTGGAGACCGCATATTTGAGAACCATATTTGCTTAACCTTATCATTTTAGTGAAGTAAAATCACCCACCATATGGAAAATAATGGTTTATCACATAAATTTAATTTATGAATTTGCTTAGAGCTTTTAGTTGAAAAGAAAGTATAAGCATGAAATTTTGTACTTAGATTTATTCCTGTCTACAGCCATACCACCCTGAATGCGCCCGATCTCATCTGATTTTAGAAGATTTATTCCTTTTTTTATTTATTTAGAATTGTAATTTAATGGGGTGACACTGATCAATAAGAGTACATGGATTTCAGGTGAACATCTCTACAGTATTTGCACTGCTGATTGTGGTGTGTGCCCGTCACCCAAAGTGAAGTCACTTTCTGTCATGGTATATTTGTCCCTCTTTAGTCCCCTCCCCCCAACCCCTGTACTTAGATTTTTATTTGCATATATTTAACTAATATATAGAAATGATGGCTTAAGAAAATATTATGTCCTCTGACCATTCTTCTCCTTAACAAATTCTAGCATGTGTGTGTGTATGTTATATATACATATATTATATATATATATTTATAGAGATAATTATAAAATGAGCAGTCCATATATATTACATACATGTTTTATATGTAATCTATTTTATTTAACTTATATAATACATTATGTAGTTAATACATGTAATGCTCATTCCTTTAATGAACTATAGCTATATAATTGCAAAATTTCCTAAATTTATCACCTCATTACTGTTGTTCACAAAGTATAAATGCACTTGTATATATGCATTCAACAAATCAGTCTCAATGGAAGGAAATAAAAGACTAGCAAAAGGATAAAAAAAATAAGTAAAAACTAAGATGCCAAATTAATATGTTGAAAAAAGCATCATTATATATTTTTTTCTTTTAAGTTTCTTGTGTTTCACTGGCAATATTTTAAATTTAAATAAAAGCATTAGAAGAAACTACAGTACTTTAATGTGGCATTACTATATTTAGACATGGTATTATTAAATATACGGCCCCATGCTTCATTTAAGAAGAATTTTTTTTAATTGGCATATGATTGACATAGAATATCCTTTAGTTTCAGGTGCACATCAAAGTGATTTGATATTGATGATCGCCACAACAATCTAGTCCTCATCTGTTACTACCCAAAGTTATTACAATGTTATTGGCTATATTCCCAATGTTGTATTTCATATCCCCATGACTTATTTATGTTATAGCTGAAAGTTGGTGAAGGGATATTTTAAGAAATTAAATGTATATTAAAAATCAGCACCTGGCCAGTTGGCTCAGTGGTAGAGCATCAGCCCAGCATGTGGATGTCTCAGGGCACACAGGAGAAATGTTCATCTGCTTCTCCACCCCACCCCCTCTCACTTTCCTCTCTCTCCATTCTCTGTCTCTCTGGCCCTCCTGCAGCCATGGCTTTATTGGAGCAAGTTGACCCCAGGCACTGAGGATGACTCCATGGCCTCCCCTTAGGCACTAATAGGAGCTTGATTTCTAAGTAACGGAGCAACACCCTAGAGGGCAGAGCATCATCCCCTAGGGTGGCTCCTGGTCGGGGTGCATGCAGGAGTTTGTCTCTGCCTCCCCTTATCTCACTGAATAAAAAAAAATCAGTAGCAATTTTGGGACATTATTCAATTAAAATGTTTCAATAAGCACAAAACAATGTTTTGAAGAAAACGTTAAATATTTGGTGAAAAATAGTAGATAATTATTGTAAATAAAACAGAAAAGTATAAAAAAATGTTTTAAAGTTTGGGAAAGATTAGTTGGAAACTTTATAGATACAGATGTTGTTTTAAACTAAACTGTAAAATACATTAGTATTCTCCTCCCTATCCTGACGCTAAAAGTTGATGAATACAAGCTACATATGCAAATATAGAATTTACTTTCTCTTGCGTGCTTTCAGACAAAATTTAAGGTTATGCAGTATATTTCTTTATCAAAAAAGTGATGTTAAATTAAGATGTTTTTGTTTGAACATGAAAAAACTAAAGTTTTGAATCCCACACCTAAAAGAGAAACAGTAGTAATCATTTAGAGAGCATGCTTTTGGCTTACATACATTTTTTCATCTTATATACGTGTACACTGTTATACATTTATATGATATATTTTCATCTTAAAACCACTGTTCACTAGGGCCTACGTACATGCAAACAGCAACTCAAGCAAGTGAGTCAATTTAATAAAGCCAATAACATCAGTTTGACTATTAGAAAAACTAGCTTATGTGTTAAAAATACATAATTACACAATCGATATTATAATTAGATTTAGCAGTAATGAAACAATTATGGGATAAAGGAATTAGCAATACATTTAAATAAAGGGACTATAACATCAGTCTTTCCTACTGGATCTAATGTATGTTGAGCAATTATGTTCTACTTTTAAAAACCTTGAATTTCTAACAAAGTAAGTCAAAAGTAGAAAGGTGTTTTATGTTATTCATTTTAGAAGCTATAGTAAAATACATTATTTGATAGTATCTGTAAATTAATTGAGAAGCCTGTGAGGGGTATTCTTAATAAAGCTGGCCGATTTTTAATTCACGTTGACACCACAGAAGATACCAGCATAATGGCTATTGGTTCAGCATCTGGAGATGATCTGATAGCAGTCTTTGGCATTTGTTCAAGCATAGTAAAGCCTCATTAATTCAGACTTCTTCATTTGAATTTCATGACAATTGAAACAAGGTGCACTATTCTTCACTACCTAGGAAAAAATGTTTCCAATCGGGGAAAAAATATAATCCCAATACGATTAACATCTACAAGACTAAGACGACAATGTAGTCAAACAGAACAAAACATTTGAAAGGTCTTCTACTCTATATATTTTTTCTGTTTGAGTTATTTACAATATCTACAAGTTTTCACGAAATGGTCAAAATGGTCTTCAAAAAATTGTTTTGGGCTTGTTGAAACCTATTAAGTGAACAGTGTTTCAAGAATGCTGTTAATTTTCAATATACATTTAATTCCTCAAAATGTCCTTTCATGTACAGCAAAGAAGGGCATAAAGGGTGTATTAATAATAAGGTCATGCTCAGTGAGAATGGTCATGCTAATTATCGGCTGATATGCATCTTACACAGATGAATTATTAAGATTTATTTAGCATGCATATCCTATTGCAGCATATGTGAGTGCGAAAAATTAAAATTTTTGCGTATGGAACATATTCCAGTTTCTCTGGATAAATGAGGTTGTGCAATCTAAGATGCTGTGATTTCCGACACTGGATCACCTCAAGCAGAGCTACTCTGGGTCTGTTTCCTGATTCAGGTAAACCTTAGGAACATCTAAACACTTTACAAGGTTTATTTTAACAATGAAACCCCTGTAAGAAATGCACAGTATATCTTAAAAGGAATATACAAGCCTCGTAAAAATTATAACTATAATGTTTTTATCCTATGCCCTAAAGATGTCTTTGAATATCATCCCTGGAGAAAGTTTGGTTCTTTCGAGTAGAGCATGAACTGACCAAATTCTCATTTGGAGGAATAAACAATTGCCAAACAGACCCTTCCTATAAAACCAAGTAATTTAAAGCTTCAAAAATAGTCCTATTGTCACTTTTAACTTCCAACGCTTGAGGGTTATTTGGGAGAAATTTGAAGGTTGAAATTCTTTATTTGATTTCATTTTTATATCTGTTCAAAGTCTCATCACGTTTTCCTAAAACAGCACTGATCTGTGTGGGAGAGCTGGTGGTTGGGAAAAAAAAAAATGCTCATAAAAAAGATCAATTCCAAAATAATCTGTAGTATATACGGTATAATCTCCTGAGTAACATGCAAACAAAATGTCCATATAACAAGAAGAACTAGCGTTCGGTATTTCAGGGAGTATCCTGGTAAATCACACACAAAAGCAAGAGCATACAGTCCTAGGGCTATCTGTCTGGCTGACTGTCCTTGAACTAGTGAGCAAGTGGCCAAAAGCCAGGACTTCTTATCTGTTGAACAGGACATTAACAACTCCATTTGGTGTGAGTATCACATGAGGATTCATTAATCAGTGTTTGCAAAGCACACCAAGGATGAAAAGCTCTAAGCAGTAATGATAACCAATTTCACATTCTCCAGCAAGGCCTGCAGTGATTTCTGCATTAAAAGAAGTGATAGAAATATGCTTCCATATTACATCAACACATCACTTAAAAGGCGACTCTTCAATGGATTAAACAGAATGCTAAATTGGGAACTGAGAGACAAGGTAGTTTGCAATGGTATTAAGAAGATGCACGGGGCATTTAAATGATTGGCAAATGAAAGAGAGAGGCATACTCATAGTTTACATCTGTCCCTGCGCAAGCAAAGTTGGTTTGGTCAAATAATTTAAGACACAAGATTTTTTTATGCCATTTGTCCCTAATGACTTAGGGTAATCAGAGCTGTGTCACCACATTAGACCATCAATATTGGCTTCATCTTTAAAAAGTGGTCTACAATGGAAACATTGGCACTATCTAGTTGTTATCAGACTGGTTTTTCCTTTGCAAAGTAACTAGTATTTGCTTTATTTTATTTGACATAATAAATGTTCAGTTCAAAGGCAAGAATTACAGATATGAGCCTCTATTATTTTTCATTCAAATTAGTTTTAGGTTTAAAAGAAGAAGTGGTTTCAGGATGCCAAGTATGAAAATACCCAATAATATCCTTAAATTCTTTCAAGAATTTCTTCAGAATGCAAGCAGAAATCCCAACTGAGCAGATCTGCAGAAGCGGGTGAGGTACTGACTGTAACATTTCAGCCCTCACCTAGCTTTATTTATTTTGTAACTCCAAAAGGAAGAGTTTTTGTATCCTTCTTTCTTTCTCTCTCTTTTTTAAAGGTGAGAGGAGAGGAGATAGAGAGACAGACTCCTGTATGTGCCCCAACCAGGATTCACCCATAAACCTCATTTGGGGATAATGCCTGAGTACTGGGCTATTTTTAGTGCCTGAGGCTGACACTCGGACGCACTGAGCCATCCTCAGCACCTGGAGCTACACTTGAACCATTCGAGCCACTTGGCTGAGAGGGGGAGGGGGAGAAGAAAAAGGGGAGAGTAAGGAGGAGAGAAGCAAATGGTCACTTCTCCTGTGTGCATCGAATCCAGAATGTTCATATGCCAGCCAAAGCTCTATCCACTGAGCCACCAACCAGGGCCTTCATTCTTTTTAACTATACAAATATGTCTTAAAGTATAATGGGTTTAGATTTAAAAAAAAAAAAACTTTCCTGACTTTGTAGAACATTGTTTCAATTACATGAAAAGTTCTCTTTTGCAATGGGATGCATTCATCCTACACACATACAAATATGATGGACTCCAGTGAATTTGATAAAGAAGCAAGACATGTTCAAATTAACAATCATCACTTTAAAAAAATTACTTATTGATTTAGTGAGAAAGGAAGGGAGAGTGACAAGAAAATAGATCTGTTCCTATATGTGCCCTGACTGGGGATCGAACCAGCAACCTCTGTGCTTTGGGACAGTGCTCTAACCAACTAAGCTATTCAGCCAGAGCAACACCCATCACTTTGAGCACAGATCTCGTTAGGGTGCCAAAAGAGTTCAGCTGGAGAAAGAATGGGCTCAGGATAGCCAGAGCTATCCCTGAAACATCACTCAGCACGCCACAGTGACCATGAAGAATGATGACAACCAACTTTTAAAAACACCAGGCAGTGAAGTAAAAGTATCCACTTTCTAAAGAAACTGGGGGTTCAGACTAGACATCGACATATCCAGCTTACCTGGAATATGCCCCAAGCTTCATGAGATTAGCAACTTTTTTTTTAACTCTTAATCATTCTCCATTTTGATAACTATTTAAAAGAAATAAGGCTCTGGCTGGTTGGCTCAGTGGTAGAGCATTGGCCCCAGCGTGTGGATGTCCCGGTTTTGATTCCAGGTCAGGGAAAAAAGGAGAAGCACCCATCTGCTTCTCCACCCCTTCCACTCCCCCTTCTTTGTCTCTCTCTCCCTCCTCCCCCACAGCCATGGCTCAATTGGGTCAAGTGCATGAGCCTCGGTGCTGAGGATGGCTCCTTGGAGCCTCTGCCTCAGGTGCTAAAAATAGCTGCATTGTGAGCATGGCCCCAGATGGGCAGAGCATTGGCCCTAGAGAGGGGTTGCCAGGTGGATCCTGGTCAGGGTACAAGAGGGAGTCTGCCTCTCTGTCTCCCCTCCTCTTACTTAAAAAAAGAAGAAAAAGAAAAAAAGAAATAAGTAAACCTATTCACGTGATGGAGATTTGTGGAATTTACCTGACTGTGAATGAAGGGAAAGGAAAGAAACTACAGCAAGTCTACTGCTTAGAAAACACTGAAGTAAAATTACGTACATCTCTCTCTCTCTCTCTCTCTCCACATCGAGTGACAACGTCGTAGCTGTCATAATGCGCCAGTTAACATGTCCAATCGAGCTGACCATTGAGTGTCCCCCGGGGACGGGAGACAGAAACATGACAAAGAACAAAGAGCTCGGATCGATAATGCTTGGGGAAATAAGACAGAGAAGGTTATTTACTTGCATTGATCCGCTGCGGCCGACGCGTAAACTTGGCCTGTTTTTCTTTTGTTAACCTTTACGCCTGAGTGTACTCAGAGGCAACCAGGGAGCCAACTAACAGGTGTAGATTAAGGATCGAAGGAGGTCACCATCCCTCTGTCACCACCAGGCACCCATGTAACAACATCCCTGAAGAAATTTAAACATCAATAGCCATAATAGGGGCAAATTTATCAAGCCCGGCCAGCTCTAGCTGGGAGCCCGCCTGCGTCCAGCCGCTTTGCCCTTGCGAGAGCTCAATTGATTTGGACATTCTTTTACTCGAGTTGATTATCAATTGTGACATCGCAAATTTGTTACCTCCCAAGTGCGGAGCGTGTGGTGGCTAGGCGTCTCTGAAGTGGAAACACCTGGGCTGAACTGGCCCGTCACCGGCGGAGAGAGAGAAGGAGGGGACAGTCTCCCTGGCAGCAGCACAGGACACGGGAGCTGGCCTTTGAACGCAGCCCAGGCTGCGCCAGGACATGGAGGGAATGGCGAAGCAGCAGGGAAGCTGGCTTTCTCAGACCAGTGGCAAGGTGCAAAGCCGTGTTGAGGAGAGAGCAGGAAAAGTTTAACTGAAGTCCCTGCTTGGAAGCCAAGCCCTGACTCATGCTACTGCCCCTCTACCTGGACAGCCCTGGGCCATCCAACCCCATTGAGCAAAACCAGACCTTCTCAAGACAAAGAAAGCTATTTCCTCTGAAATCCACATACAAAGCTGGTTCTTCTCCATCTCGACACCCTGCATGACTTATTCTTTCCTTTTCTCTTTTCTTCCTTAGTAGATAACAAATCCCTTGAAGATGAAGGTTGGTTTATATATTTATCACCTAGGTCCCCTACCACAATCCTGGAAACAGAAAGGACATTTAGAAAACCTTGTTGGAGAATGAGTGAAGAAATACATGAAGAAACGCACTAATTCAGATGAAGAGAATCATTCCAGATTGGGTGATTAAGCAATTAATATCAGGACATTTCAAAGGCTCCAGTGCCCATTAGCCAGTATACATCCCATACTTAGATTTTGTTTTTGGAGCTATTTTCCTACGCCTAGGGCCTCTCTCACTTGCCTTCTCAGTTGCACCCCCAGGCCTCTCCTGGGGGTCATGGGTCTCCCACCCTGCCAGGGCTGGTCACAACCATCCGTCATTTACACTTTAGTGTAACTCAGGTGTCTGGCTCTCAAGGGTATGTGCATTTGTTAACAATGTGTTAAGAATTTTTGCCTCTGCATCTGTGAAGGATATTGGTGTATGTGGTTTTTGTTCTGTTTGGTTTGGGGATCAGGGAGATCCTGGCTTAATTCAGCTGACTGCTTCTGTAAACGAAGCTTTCAGTGGCGAAGGAACAGACCGTCCTCCGAGGAAGCCCTGGATGTACGGTTCCTTTGGACTTATAGAGGAATTCCACCGATAATAGCCTGTGTCTTAGTCTGTTTGGACTACTATCACAAAAATGCTAGAGACTCGGGGCCTTCTAAACAACAGAAATTTATTTCTTACAGTCCTGAGGCTGGAAGTCCAAGATCAGGGCTTTTGCTGTGGTATCACCTGGTGGAAGGGGCTAGGGAGCTCTGTTGTCTCTCTCATAATGGAACTAATCCCACTGATGAGGGGCTCCACCCTCATGACCTAATCATCACCCCAAAGGTTCCACTTCCTAATACATCAGTCACACTGGGGCTGGAATTCTAACATAAAAATTTTGCAGGAGACACAAGCATTCCGTCTCTGGCACCCTGCTGGTAGCTCCAGCAGCCATGTGATACAAGCAGAGCAGACAGTATTGCCTCTGCACCACTATTAGGGAAACTGAGGCTCCCAGATGCTACTGATCAGTTCCAAGTCTCCCAGCTAGGAACTGGAGAGCGAGGACCGGAACCCCATCCTGTCTCTAAACCCGTGCTCTTGGGTAGCCTTACTGTTTCATCTCTATCCTCTTTGTACTATTTCAGGGAAAATAGAAATTGTATGGAAAAGCGTAGAACTTATTCTGGAAAAGACCATAGCTGGAAGACATGGGGTAGCAGATGTGCACGGAGAAAGAACAATTGCTCGGTGTTCTAACACAGTGCTTCTCGCCTACCTTCCCGCAAGACCCAGAAGGCAGATGGAAACTAAGCCAGCACCCCATCCTGCCACGTCCAGTAAGGATAAGCAGTTTAACAGGTTTTAACCATTCCAGCATTACGACGTATAGTTGATTATTTCCTACAACGGTGGGACTTGTGTCCTTGTAAAGCGACAATGATCGGGATGAGCCCCGTAGCCAGTGGCAGTGTGCAAAGGCAGTTAGCAGCCCCACCTTCGCCGCCCCTGCTTTAGGGACAGGGTCTGCGTGGCAGGTCCTCATTAGGGCCCACAGCAGCCTCGCTCTGTGACGTCTGGAAAGCAAGTCTCGCAGCTATGTGTCCTTTCCTGAACACATTGTTTTTTCAGTCCCCTCTTTGCAGGCGTGGTATCCACACCAGGAAAACAAAATAAACGTCAAACACCCAAACACCTTCTAATGAGCACTAATTAGTGCCTGTGCTGATGAGATTTGCAGAAGGGCTGGTCTGGGAAGGGGCTTTGAAAACAGACCCCTTTTCCTGCTCACTGTGGTCCCCGAGGTAGCAGTCAGTGCTGGCACCTGGGGACAGCTTGCGTTCCAGCTCCCTGAACATGTTGCCTCCTGCAGACAAAAGCTGCAGTGTCCCAGGCTGTTGTGCTGGCATTTGCTGAAATGACCCCTCCCCCAGAGATGACAAGGAGCAGTGGTGACCCCTCTTTGTTAATGGGGTTGCAAAAGGCAAGCAGACGGACATGATATAAAAATACCATTTGGCAGGATCTAGGGAGGACAGGAGACAGGGACACATTTCTGGGGAGAACAAATGACCCCCCACAAACATACTCCAGGGTGGGGCCACCAGTGTGACCATATGTTTACATTTGTCACAAACTTCCTTCTAGCATTTGAGAGCTAGGCCTGAGCTAGGTGCTCAGGTGAAACAGGACTCCTGACCGGTGCATGTCACCCGAATAGAGTCACCTTCAAAAACTTCAATCAAACAACATCACTTACTACATAGGATTTTGTCCATATACCGTAAAATATAAGCAGAAAAAACAGAGGGTGTTATTAATATAACAATGAAAGAATGCTTAAAGATACAAGGAAGTTTCCTCAGAGGAAAAAAAGACATTTAAACCTTCGACATGAACAGGAAACAGAAAGTAGCCAGGTCGAGAACAGGGGAGGGTAGCAAGCAAAGAGTATATTTACAGTCCTAGAAGTGAGTCTGAAAAGCAAAAAAAAAAAAGGCAATGTGGTTGAAGATTCCAAAGTGGAACTCATCAGACAAAGAACAAGAGTCCTGTCCCATGTGCAGCAAGGACCCACTGTCACACCTGAAGTAGTTGGATGACATGAGCTGATTTATGTTTTAAAAAAGTCACCCTGACCACTTCTTAGAGATTGAAGGTCAACAATAAACAGAAAAGGGGATCAGAATAGGAGGCAATTGAAATATGCAAAGAAGCCCTGGCCAGTTGGTTCAGTAGTAGAGCATTGGCCCGGCGGGTGGAAGTCCCGGTTTCGATTACCGGTCAGGGCACACAGGAGTAGCACCCATTTGCTTCTCCACCCTTCCCCATCTTCTTTCTCTCTCTCTCTCTCTCTCTCTCTTTCTCTCTCTCTCTCTCCCTCTCTCTCTCTCTCTCTTCCCCTCCTGCAGCCAAGGCTCCATTGGAGCAAAGTTGGCCTGGGTGCTGAGGATGGCTCCATGGCCTCCTCCTCAGGTATTAGAATGGCTCCAATAGAAATGGAGTAATGCCCCAGATAGGCAGAGCATTGCCCCCTGGTGGGCGTGCCAGGTGGATACCGGTTGGGCGCATGCGGGAGTCTGTCTGACTGCCTCCCCACTTATAACTTTGGAAAAATACAAAAAAACAAATACGCAAAGAATGAGATTAGATCTAAGAGCACAAGATGTATGTAACTATGTATTATATGTGCTAAATACAGATATATTAATGTGTGCGATTTTCAGTGGGCAGAAAACCAAAGGAAGTTGGACATAGCTCAGAGGAAGTGACGAAAATGTAAGAAAAGGAAGCAACAGGGAAGTGCTGATGGTACTCCTTCCCTTCTCCCCTCCACGAGGGGGCGGTCTGACCCTCCATGAGGTGTACCAGCTGGTGCAGCTGCTCTTGTCCAAAGTCTAGTCCACCTGACCAACAGGACAAGGGGCTTCCGACTTTGTCCTTTCAGAGCTCATTTGGGGAGAGCCGCTCATCAGCAGAAGCATGACAAGAGTGTGGAACCACAGGATGGATTGTCTGCGTGGGCTTTGCCGGAGGCAGCCAGAGAGAAAAGTGCAGGAGACGCCCACCTACATCTCCCCTGAACTATCCTGCAACTGACTCAAAGTCTCTCCTCATGACTTTATTTACTGCCTTTGAAACAAACCCATTTCAAACTCCTTCCAAAAGAGTTCCCCAGAGTGCAGTAATACAGACAACCCATGTCTCCCCCTTAATTATGACTTATACACTAGGTATTTCCTAATCATACCATCATTAGCATGTGATGGGATCTCCCAAAGTGAAAGCAATGACAGGCCATGGATGCACATGCCAGGATATACTGAAAGCTCAGCCTCATTCGGTCCAACCCCACTGTTTGTAGGCATGAGAGCAAAATTCAAGCCCAACCAGCTTGTCTCTCAAGCAGACGCCCCTAAAGACTGAGCTATGCCATAAACTTGGTGGTTCCTCGGCCTTGGTGTTGTTGACACTTTGAGCCAGACACTGTGTGGCTGGTCTGTATGTGCATTATAGGGTATGGAGCTGTGGTACTGCCCTCTGCCCTCTAGATACCAGTAGCTTAGCTGCCCTCCTAGACCGCTTGCCAAATATCTCCAGGCTGGGAGCTGGCAACATTGCCCCTGGACATAATCACCGGGCGAGGGTGCCCACCAGGAGCCCAAGGCCAGCAGTCTAGTAAAAGCAATCCCAGTAATGTTGATGCGTTCTTAGATGACTCACCACAGCTGTACATGTCGTAGTCAATGCAATAAAAGGAGAAAAAGACATAACACACACAAGCTATTTGTATTTGTAAATGTGTTGGCAAGGAAAAGGTTTCTTTCTGACAGCTTCTATATTGTCTTGGTAAAGTTTTAAGAGAGGTCAGCCTCTGCCGTCACGGAGGAGAGGCGAGAGGGGAGGTGTGAGGAGAGGGGAGAAGAGAAGATGGGTCTTGGGATGAACGGGAGAGCATGCTAACCAGACAGAACAGGGAATTATGGGTCAGATTAGCCCTCGTTGAGGCTGTTCATCCTGAAGACTTCATTTTTCCATTTCCTAAAGAACAGCAGAGATTTCTGCCAGCCTATTCGCAATGGCCCCGCCAACATCCTCTGAAGGGCTCCTAATCCATCTCAGTGGCGTGCCCTTTTCTTCTGCTTACCTGGAGGCCAACTGCTCTTTCTTCCAATTGCAGAGAAAAAGCCATTCATGATTACCGCCCCATTTGAGAAAACACAATGCTGTTAAGCATATATGAATCAATAGAGTATTTATTTTGGAGGGTTTAGCTACATACACCAAAGGGCACAATGTCCCAACCATTGACTCAACAATGTCTAGGAATTTTTCTTAACGTCATACTCGCACAAGCACAAAAAGACACTCCCAGCAGAGCTGCTATAATAGCAGAAAGTTAGAAACAACCCAAAGGTCCTCTCTAAACGACTCCTTAAGTAAGTATTTGTTCACATATACAACAGCCTCTGATGCTACATTAAAAAAATAATATTCATGACATAGTATTAAATTTTAAAAACATGCAGATTATGAGTGAACAGGCATGGCATGAGCTCATTCATAAAATATTGTGAAAATGCTGTGAAGATGTGAATAGAGAGATTTCGGGAAGACATTTTCAAAGCATCGCCTGTCCATATCTCATAATGGTATTTGCATAATTTTTACGTTCTCCATGCTTTTGAATTGTTTCACTTTCCTACATCAATTCTAATATATTCTGATGAAACAACCAAGTAGTTTCCAGAAGAGTCCGAATGACCCTATGACTGGTGCTGATAGTCAATACAAAAAGCCACTGTGCTTTGCCACACTGGACAGCACCCACTTGAATGGTTAGGTCCCACCATTTTGGGAAGGCTCGGTGCCCTTCATACACAAGAGAGCCAATCCCTGCAACTTGCACCTCTAAGCTAAAGCAACGCTGTCTGCAGGCATGCTGACCCTGAAATATGACCCTTCTCATCGCACTCTCTGCAGCTACATCAGCAAAACAAATAATAACACTCAGCTCTGCAGCCCCATTCAAGACTTGTCAGGATCCATTATTCTAGCGAGCAGACTCAGTGCTCTTGAGCGCAGGCAGGCCTGCCCTAGCCAGAGGCAGCCCCCGCCCCCCCCCCCCCCCCGTCCCTGACCCGTGCACTGGTACTGGCCAGTGGGCTGTTGGCTCCTTTCCCAGAAGTTATTGCTTTCCAAGCACGACATCGGTCACGGCGGCAGTCAGAAAGATGGCACTCACCTGATGGGCGGGCAGAAGCGCCTTTTCCTACCATATGCTGGAAATTGTCAGGGGCTGCGCACGCCAAGACTGGTTACTCCTAGTGCCAGAAAACGGGCCTTTCTCGAAGCCTGCCAAAAAAATACAAATAAAAATTTAAAAAGGACCAATTTTCACATATCAAATTTCGTGTTGAGGAGTTGTGTAACAAGCTCCACCGAGCAGAGAATTATGGACGTTTTCCTGGCAGGGACGCGCTAAACACGAAAAGAAGAGCAGTTCTCGGGCGTGGGATGAGACAGGGATTTAAAGAGATGTCAGACCTCCGGGAATATTAGCTCTAGCCCAGCCCCACGCAGAGCTGGAACGGTGGCTCGCCTAACCGGTGCAGCTTCATAGATGCTGCAAGGCCCACAGGGGTGGGAGCTTGGGTCCTCATCCTGAGAGCCATTCGGGGGTGAAGGCATTAACTGATGGAGGGGTCTTCCGGATTCCTACCTACTCCCTTGGAGGACAGAACAGCATTAAGCCAATGTCCCCAATTATATTTCTGCTGATTAGATGACTTGATAAGGCAGATAAGAATTTTCAATGAACTCACACAGAATTGGGGACTGTTTGGGACTGTCCCTGAAGAAAGAAAGCCACCGCTTGCTGCTGAACAGAAACCCTATGTGCTGGTCCTGGCTGGTGTCTCAGTGGGTAGAGCATCAGCCCGGCATTAGAATGTTCCTAGTTTGACTCCTGGTCAGGGAACATAGGAGAAGCGACCATCTACTACCCCCCACCCCACCCCCTGCCTTCAGTCCCTCTTCCCCTCCCACATCCAGTGGTTCAATCAGTTCAAGCATGACCCTGGGTGCTGAGGATAGCTCTGCTGGACTATATAAGCCTCGGACGCTAAAAATAGCACAATACTCAAGCATCGGTCCCAGATGGGGTTTCCAGGTGGATCCCAGTCGGAGCACATGTGGAAGTCTGCCTCACTACTTCCCCTCCTCTCACCTAAAAATAAATAAATAAATAAAAGAAACCCTGTGTGCGAGTAAGGAGCAAAACCAGGAACCTGGGTTCTAGGATTCTGAGCAAAGATCTCCAAAGGACACAGAAAAGAGGAAGGGGTCAGAGTCCCATGAACAATGAGATAGAAGCACCAGCTAGGGCACAGCGTGGGGGCTCAGGCTTATAGGACCCCCTGAGCTACACTTGGGGATGCTGTCCAAACAGAGGGGAGGGGCTGGGAGAAATAGAATAAACTGTGAAATCAAAGGGGCAAAGAAGGGGAAATGCACATGCCGGCGCAGAAAGCTCACAGGCCCACTGGGATCCAAGGAAGATGCCCAGAGTGGATGGGCTTGGGCAGCTCCAGGATCAACCAGGGTACAAGTCAGGGGGTGTACTGTGGCACTCTAGGGATGTGCTAGGGGCAGACGTAGCTGCTTAAATGCACCTGTCCACCCTGCAGGCTGGCATGACAGCCAAACCCATTTCAACCTGAGCAGCCCCGTCTGCCTCCTTCAGCCGCCTCAGGTCTCCACTGGGGGGGTTCAGTTTGCTGTTTCCACCTGGCCATGTTCACACGTGCCAACTTTGTGAAGGAGAGTGTGTTTAACTGTGTGGGAAGCTGTGTTGGTGCACGTGTAGCTTTTAAATGTACTGCTAATTGCAAGTTTATACTCTTCAGACATACTTTATTTTTTTCAATTATGGCTGACATTCAATATTATTTTATATGTGTTTCAGGCATATAATATAGTGGTTAGGCAATTATATAATTTATGAAGTAATCCCTCCAAAAAAACTAGTACCCACCTAGCACTATACATAGTTATTACAATATTATTGACTATATTTTCTTTCTTTTTTTTAAGTGAGAGGTGGGGAGATATAGAGAGAGACTCCCACATGTACCCCTACTGGGATCTACTCCACAAGCCCCTGGGGGGATTCTCTGCCCATCTGGAGCCCTTGTTGGTTGCCTGGAAACCAAGCTATTTTTAGCACCAAAGGCAAGGTTCCAGGGAGCCATCCTTAGTGCTCAGGGACCAACTCGCTCAAACCAATAGAGCCATGGCTGCAGAAGGAGAAGAGAGAGAGAGAGAGAAACAGAGAAAGAGAGAGAGAGAGAGAAGGGGAGGGGGAAGGTTGGAGAAGCAGATGATTGCTTCTCCTGTGTGCCCTGACCAGGAATTGAACCTAGGACATCACATGTCAGGCTGGCACTCTACCACTGAGCCAACTGGCCAGGACCATATTATTAACTATATTTTTTATGCTGTACTTTACATCACTGTGACTATGTTGTAACTACTGATTTGTATTTCTTACTGCATACTTTGGCTCACTCATCCATGCTTGCATTGACTATTTCACCAGTGTCAGAGGCAGGTCAAACTGGAGCCATTGTCAAAGACAACACACTCTACAACGACAGCCTTAACCTTTAGTGGGAAATGAGAAGGAAGCCAAGGCCTTCTCTCTTATTCTGGGAAGCTACAATTTAATAATTCTACTAACCTATTTTTGAAATATGTCTTCAACTCAGAAGTCATTAAGGGGGTAAAAGTCCACAGACAGAACTATCTGCTCTATCGGACCAGGAGTCAGACTGCTGGACTTCTGATCCTGGCTACTTGTGGACTGGCTGTTTATGTCTCCAGTTTTCTCACTCATACAAAGTGGGAAATAGCAGAGCCCATCTCATAAATCAAGTACTTAGAAGAGCATTGCTTATAATTTGACTACACATTTTTCCATCTAATTCACAGCAAAAGACATTGAAACAAAATTTAAAGACAAAGACATTAACAAAATACTGGTAGCCATATGTCTGTTCACATTTTTATTCATTTTCTTATTGATTTGTAAGAACCAATAAGTCTCAAAAGAATGTTTAATAGTCAAAAAAATTAACAAAATGGCACAAAACATATTTTAAAAATTAAAAAAAACACACACTGAAAACAATCAGAAATTTTCTCTATGATGTTGGAAAAAAGGTTGATAATTTCACGGCTGACTAGTGGATTAGGAAACAGGGTGCTTTCAACAGGTAGGTAGGAATAAAAGTCACTGTGACTTTTTGAAGGGTCACCTAGGAATGTCTTTTAAATTTTAATCTATGCAAATTTACATGCCCAGAATTCTAAAAGCTGAGGATCAAAAATATTTGTGCAAATCCACATAAAAAATAAACGTTTGTATTTACGGCAGAATTGTTTGCAATAACAAAAGAAATGGAAAATAATGTAAATGTTTACCAATACAGAACTATTTAATAAATCCTGATACAATGCCATAATTAACAGCCATTAAAGGGTAGATCTATACAGATTAACAGAAAATGCAAGTTGCAAAGTGGTTGCATTAAAGTTTTATTTTTGAGCATGGCAAGTTTATTTGTGTTTAATTTAAGTAGGAGTGGAATATGTCTATGTGTGTGTTTTTGTCAGTGTTCAGAAGGGTCAGAGAAGCCAACACATCCAAACTGAAGTCCCCAGAAATTTTTTGGTTCATAAATAACAGGTAACTGAACTATCTGTCAAAAAGCCACCAGCGAATGGTGGGAAACACCATGAGTTCTAGCATCCTGCCGAGCAGTGTTCAAAATTCAGCTTTGCACCTGCCTGGCTACATGAGATTTTTACTTTACACACCTCAATCTTTTTCTCCAGTTCTTCTCATTTTTTGCAGATTGGTCATAGGAATTATATTAAATTTTTATAAATCATATATTGTACAGTGAGTGTATTCTTAATAAATATCATTGCCATCTTTCATGTTACAAGATACACATCACCCTAATAAAATATATAAGAGCAAAAATAAAAGATGATTTTTTTTTCTTTTGGCCAGAATAACAACTCATTATATAGGTAATGTCAGCATATAATGTTAATAAGAAGCTTTAATTGCCAATCTCCTTGATTAATAATTTAAGAAAAGGGGAGAACTATTATACAATAGAAATGGCTAATGAAACAAATTTTTCAAAACTTTGAGTTTATTGAGGGAGAGACAATTAGTTATGTGGTGGTAGTTACCAAAAGGTTCACTCAACAGGATGCATCATGGGCCCCTCTTAGTCTCTGGAGATATCCTTGTTAGAGATTTGCTCAGCAAGGGAGAAAGCCCTCTTAATTAGAGGGCAAACTCACCCATTTTTAGTTTTGAATCTGAAAACACACCGATAAATGCATTTTCTTTTTCCTTTTGGGAAACGTGGTGTAGAATGTTAGCAATCCAGGCCAAAGGAACCCTTCGATGCTCTCTTGAGGCAGAAATTTAATAATGAGAAAAATCTATTTTGTATTATTCAGCACGTTATTTTTTTTAATAATAAGGAAAATTCTTCCCACTAGCCCCCTCATCCTCTCCTGCCCCACCTAATGTTTCATTCTCTATATTCTTACTCACACATACACACCACCAAAAATGCTCTTCGATTTATAAGTAAATGGACAATTCTGCAAAAGTGCAGGGAACATCTCTTGGTAAAATGAGTTTGAGGTCAGTTTTCGGGGTCCTTGGGTTTTTATATGCAATCTAGCCATGTTTCCTCTCTCTGCTTTGCTTGTTTAACTTACAAGAATCTTGGGCAAAATTTGCTGGTGTTGGCAGTTTTAAGGTATGGATTCATGTAGGCTATTTACAAGACGCCAAGGGATGTCAAATCCGGAACATGTGATTTTTATCCTACGGTCCTTCTTTGACAGCAGAAATACTCTGCAGATTATCAGATCCATTTGCTGATATTTAACATCTTTTTTTTTTAATCTGCTATGGGTTTTGGCTATGATGAATTTTAATGTTTCTTCATGCTGAAACTGACAAAAAATTTCTTTAAACATTTAAAGAGAGGAAATGAGAGCTTTACATTTTAATGCAAAGAAAGCCCTTTTCATTTACTTTAATAAATTCACAATTACTTTCCTGCCAAAGAAAGTCAGATTTTTATTTATTTATTTATTTTCAAAAAGAGCACTTTAGGCCCTGGCCGGTTGGTTCACTGGTACAGTATCAGCCTGGCTTGTGGAAGTCCCAGGTTCAATACCCAGTCAGGGCACATAGAAGTGATCATGTGCTTCTCTCCCCTCCCCCTTATCTCTCTTTCCCTCCCGCAGCCATGGCTCTCTTGATTCAAGCACATAGGCCCTATTTAGACTCTGCCTCAGGCACTAAAAATAGCTCAGTTGTAAGCATGGCCCAGATGGGCAGAGCATCTGCCCCAGACACGGGTTGTCAAGTGGATCCCAGTTGGCGTGCATGTGGGAGTCTGTCTCTCTATCTCCCTTTCTCTCTCTTGGAAAAAAGAAGAAAAAGGAAAGAAAAGAGCATTTTATAAACATTCTACACATTAAGCAGAGCTGCTGAAGACATGGTTATGGCCAATCTAAATTTGTCAATACCTGTGTTGCTCAAGTTATCAGTGATGCTATGGGTTGATTCAGGATTCTCTTGTCCCATAAAATGTTAATATTATCTTCAAACTAAAACTGTTATAAGTAGATTTCATTTTGAGTGAATATTAAGATTCATCAAATTTGAGTACAGGTGAAAAGAAAGGGGGAGGTCTGTCTCTTTCATAGTTGTTTTCATGCCATTCAGCTGTGGATTTCCTCTCTTTATCTGGCTTATTTGTTAAGAGGAGTCATGCCTCTCGTATTTCTTTTCCCAATCCGTTCTAGTTCTGCTGGGGAGAAAACGTTTCACCCTACCCTTCTGGGTTCTTTAGGTCTAATAATTAAATCATCATTAAGATGTATTCACAAGAGAAAACGAGCAAATTTAATTACCTAAGTACATCCGGGAACCCCACATACACTAGCAATTCAGAGACAGGAAGGTAAAATGAGGCACACCGACATTCTCAGCTAAGGAAGGACATAGGGGCTTGCTTCTCTCCCGCTGTCTCTATTTCCTCTCTGACTCTTTCATTCGCATCCTCTTGGTTGTTTTCCTACCTTTCTTCAATGACCCGTATTAAATCATCACTTGAATTTATTCTTCCTTGCAATGCATTAGTCATTTGTGAGAAAAAAAAAATTTTAAGTCTTTCCTGAGTAAAATCAACTTTCTTTTCATTTCTTCCCAGGAATTTTTTTTTTTTTGGTCCATTTCTTGTTTTGCTTTTAAATTTTCAAGCTCAAACTGGCTTATTTGAATATATTTTATTGTTTGAAATATTAATTGTGTCTTCCGTTTTATTGTTTATCAGATAGAATGCTTCTCATTTCATGCATATACTTGGTTTCCTGACTTTCTCCAATACTTGGTAAAAATTTGACTTTCTCTTTGCTTAATTTTATAGTATTGAGGTGTTATACATGATTCTTAGTTCAATGAAATCCTCAACTATTAAGACAGCAGTCCAGATGTTTTGGCCAGTTTTTTAAAATTATTATTTGTTTGCTTGCTAATTTGCTTTGCAGGGGTGAGGCTAAGGGTTGTAAGCATCTCAATTCAAGTTCTCTTTTGACTCTCAGAACCCTACATTTCTCACCTTTTCACTGTGCTTTGTTCACTACCCATTGCCAAATAGTGATTCTCTCTCTCTCTCTCTCTCTTTTGTGTGTGTCTTTTTTCTCATACCTGTCTCTTTAAGTTATGGTTGCCCTGTTAAACTCAGCCTGCCTCTTCAATTTGCACATCCTGTTGAAACCCCTTTGCTAGTTCATGCTTTGATCCACTTGGATACATTTTAGACTTAGGGTAGACTTGCTTTATCATGGCAGCCCTCTTCACTAGGTTTTGTATTCTTTTTCTCTATTTCTCCCCAGATTTTCTTGATACCCTGAAAATCTGTGGAGCCTTATTTTGCAGACCTTCATTTGGGATGAGGTCATGGTCAAGAGTATGAAAAACCTTAAGCTGGAATTTTTTGATTTTTCTTTTTTTTTAAATCACAGTGATTTTGAAGGTTAGGCATCACCTTTCTTCAAATTATGCTGAGCATGTAATTTCTATGTATATCTTTTTTTTTTCTTTGTTTTTTTTCAAGTGAGAGTAGGAGAGATACAGAGACAGAATTCCACATGTGTCCCCCCAGGATCCACCCGACAAGCCCACTAGGGGGCAATGCTCTGTTCATCTGGGGCATTGATCCACTGCTCAGCAACCTAGCTCTTCTTAGTGCCTGAGGCAAGGCCATGGAGCCATCCTCAGCACCTGGGGCCAACTCACTGCAATTGAGCCATACCTGCAGGAGGGCAAGAGAGAGAGAGAGAGAGAGAGAGAGAGAGAGAGAGAGAGAGAAGCAAGATGGGGTGTGGTGGAGAAACAGATGGTTGCCTCTCCTGTGTGCCCTGACCCAAAACATCCACATGCCAGGCCAACGCTCTACCACTGAGCCAAATGGCCAGGGCCAGATCTTATCTTCCTTCTGTTGTTTTGCATTGTTCTTTCCAGTAACAAGGATGCAGGAAGCTGGGCTACCAACATTGTCTTCAGCTACCAGTGGCTCTGACTTTCTTTGATTTCAGTTAAATTTTTATCATTTTACCACTTGGCTCCTATCCTTATATCATGGTTCTAATGATATTTTTGTGACAGTTATGCTTTTTGTGACCTTTTGGGTGGAAGAAATTAATAATTAAAAAGAAAGGAGACTGGCTAGAGAAATAAAATGTTGCCCTCTGTCGATTTCCTTTTTAGTGAGACCATTCCCTTTCATGCTATCAACATATTCTTCTATGACACTTTTTACCAAGAGCTTTTTAAAAAGAATAAATATATTTTAGCTCTTTTGATTATCACATCACCACTGTGAAGTGTTTACTATCTCTGCTCTACAGATTAAAAACCCTGATACCTAGAAAGGCTGTGTTTTGCCCAGGGTCACACAGTTAGTGTCAAAGCCAGGAATTCAATGTCACTTCTATGGCAAGTTTTGAGAAAAAAAAATATGAGAAACATCTAAAAATAAACATGCCATATGTGTAGAAACATTTCTAAGCCATCGTGGTCTTTCAGCATCTTTACAGGGTTTCATTAATTAGTGAAGAAGTATTATTAAGCTTTGACTCAGTAGCAATATTGGCTGTAGACTTGTATCTTTCTAGTCCATTTTAATTCAGGAAATTCTCCTTGGTAAAAAAATAATAATAATAAATGGGGCAATTCAGCTTGAGACTAATATTTTTTAGAGTGCACGACACAAGATAAAATGTTTAATCCGATACAGACAATCCAAGGCTGACAAGTGGTTTAGTGTCTGCTCTAACTACTCTTAGACCATTTCTGGTCTAGGGATGCGGGGAGACTACTCTTAGACCATTTCTGGTCTAGGGATGGGGGGAGGTGTCCCTTTCTGCTTAACTCTAGCCCTGAACACCATCAGAACTAATAGGGATGTTCCAATCAACATTTAGTACAGAATGACTTGATTGAAAAGCTTTTGTCAACTTGAAGCAGTTGAATTTCTGAGATGAAGAAAATTAGCCAATCACTTCTCACTTGCCAAGTGCTTGCTGCTTTAAACGTAATTGTAATTGCTGAGCACAACTCTTCAGGACACGATTCAGTGGTCATCTCCCCTCTGCAGCTAGCTAAGTATTTCCCTTCTCCTCTGCCTTCATGCATTAACGATTCATTGTCTTAATGCTTAAGCAACTCTACTCCATAGCTAATGACTGGTTTACCTGGGAGGGAAAAAACAATGCAACACAATTCAGATAATTCCATCATCGATGTCCACCGAATAGTGCATAGGATGCTTCCTTAGCAAAAAGACATCAAATTCCTCATCGGCTGTATCTGAAGACTGACCTACAGCAGAAACCTAATCAGTTAGTGCTCTTATCTGAACACCTTTCTCTCTTTTTTTCTTTTCTTTTCTTTCTTTCTTTCTTTCTTTCTTTCTTTCTTTCTTTCTTTCTTTCTCCCTTTCTCTTTCTTTTTCTTTCTTTCTTTATTTCTCTCTGTCTCTCTCTCCCCCTTTCATTTTTCTGTAAGTGTCCCAAAGAAAGAGTGAGAGGGAATACATAGAACAGTTTATTAAGAACGTAAGTGCTAGCCAACAGCTCAAGGTAATACATGTATATTGTCTTCTTATAGCAATTCTAATTTTCCTCCTTTAGAATCGAATGTCTGCTCAAGATCTATGAAGGCAAAGTCATCAAAGGATCACAATTTCTGGATTTGCCTCCCCCTTCCACTTCCAAACATGATATCGAATATCTTGAAATATGTGAAGAAGCTAATATAGCTATGGTGTCAGTGTAAAACACAGGCTTATGGCCCTAGCTGGTTGGCTTAGTGGATAGATCATTGGCCCAGTATGCAGATGTCCTGAGTTCAATCCCTAATCAGGGCACACATAAGAAGCAACTATCTGCTTCTTTCCCCCTCCCCTTCCCCCTTCTCTCCCTTTTCTCCTCCTGCAGCCAGTAGCTCAATTGGATTGAGTGTCAGCCCTGGGTGCTCAGGATAGCTTGGTTGGTCTAACCACATCAGCCTCAGGAGCTAAAAATAGATTGGTTGATTCAAGTATCAACCCCAGATAGGGGATGCTGGGTAAATACCAGTTGGGATACATGTGGGAGTCTGTCTCACTATCTCCCCTCCTCTCACTTAAAAAAACAAAACAAAAAACAAACAAAAATAATAGGCTTAGGCATACCAACTGACACACACATTGTCTTCTTTCTTACAAATTGTTCTATCTGAAGAAAAAACAATGCAATGGAAAATCCTCTCATGTGACACTTAATAATAATAATAATAGAACACTCCAGGAGGCACCCGTGCACACATGGAAACTGGATACGCACACACAGGGACGTGTGTGTGTATAGGAACCATGGCCTGCGTTTGGAACATTCTCCCGCAGGCGAAGCAAGGACCTGTAAGTAGCACTATTTTTCCTATCAGCCTTGGAGAGTACAGAGGCAGCCCTGTGTGTTATTAATGGATAAAATCTGAACAGCAGCCAACCCCAAGGTGAACCCTATGCATTTAAAACATTTCATCAGACAGCTAAGTATTTTTTTTTAAGCAGTGGATATCTCTCTAGCCGCCACTCAATAGATCCAGATAGAAGGGAGCAATAGCTGGGCTCACTAATGTGCAAATTGATAGTATGAGCTCTCCACCGAAATATAAACAGCCCTGTGTTTCTTAAGTGTCAATATCAGAGGCTGGGTTGGTGTGAGGGAGGGTGACAGATTAACCCTAGAATTATCCCGCAAAGGAAAATGGGAAATGCAGCATCTTTGCCCAATCAGGGTGCAGCCCAGGCTCATATGTAGGGTGTTAGGATGCTCTGCTGAATCCTCACAGCTAGACTCGCTGTGAGGATAAACAGTTATAAACAGTTATGACTTTTATAGTTTGTTAGGGTCAAGGAGGAAGGGGGTGGTTTGTAAAGTCACAGAGCGAATGCAAAAGTTGTTTGCTTTATTATTTGCTGTTTATTTTCTACTTAATTCCTAAAATGATTTGAGGTCTGCGCTGGTTATTTGCCTTTTACTATTCACCCTGGATTCATTGCTGCTGCAACAGGGAAATCAACACCTGTGGATTTGGCATAACCTTGGCTACCTGGCCAACTGGCTTCTGGTTGGGCTTGACCCATGGGAGAGAGGACTGGAGGTCAAGAGGAGACAGAGGTTGTGGTATTCGTCCCCGGATTCCTTCCTGCTACAGACCACGTCCTTGGCACCGGCTGTGTCCCTCCTAAAACACAGTTCCCAGAGAGCATGCACATCCATAGACGCAGTAATCCCTGTGCTTTACTAACACTATTCCCTCTCTCTCCCCTGGAGGTGCCAAAGGCTAAAGCCCCTGTCTGTCTCTACATTCCTGGCCACAACTCAGTACACAGTCCCTTCACTAGAGTTTCCTATATTGTGCATGTGAGATCCCATTTTCTGCTATTTCTAATATTAAATTAGTTAATGTTTGTAAAATGCTTACAACAGTTCCAGATGCATAATAATTGTTCTATATGTATGTCAAATTAATAAAAATGACCACATATAAACACAATTTAACTTCTTAGTCTCTGGTTGCTACATTGGATAGCAACTATAGAATTGTAGGAAAAAACCTCTTTAATTTTCTACCTTAAATTTTATTTTAAAAAGAAGTAACAGGCAGGTCAAAATGGAGTCCCTCTTGCTAAGCTGCTTAACCAACCCAAAACTTAATAACAAACCTAGGCGCCGTTTCACTTGGCCCTGGAGTGAAATTTTAAATCAACTGGTCTGGAATTTTCTAATCAACACCAGGGAAGCAACCTGCCTGACTAGAATCCTGCCTTCCTCTAGGGGAGGGGCCCCGGCTTGAGATAACCCACTCTTTTAAATTCTTAGTCCCACCTCTTTCTGCCTATTAACACCTGCCCTGTATACAACTCACCCAACTCAGGGCACACTTCTAGCTGCCAGGTAGGATGTTGCCTAGCCCAGGAAACATTTCATAAAGCCAGTTAGATCTTCACAAAATTCAGTAAAAATGACCACATATAATGATACAACGACCATCGGAGGAGTAGGGTACCGTGACTGTCTGGGTGGGGTCATGAGCCCACCCCGGCATACACTGTGTGCCATCAGGGGGTTAGCATCAGAGGACAGGCATCACCCCGGAACATTGCAACAGGGCCTCAGGGATATTCCTTTTCTGTGGTAATGCAGTGAACTTTTAAAACATGAAACTTTTTTTTATGTTATGTTACGTTATTTATTTATTTATACAGGGACAGAGAGAGGGACAGATAGGGACAGACAGACTGGAACAGAGAGAAATGAGAAGCATCAATCATTAGTTTTTCGTTGCCGTTGCGACACCTTAGTTGTTCACTGATTGCTTTCTCACACGGGCCTTCTGCAAACCGAGCCACCACTTGCTGGAGCCAGCGACCTTGGGTCCAAGCTGGCGAGCTTTTGCTCAAGCCAGATGGGCCCACACTCAAGCTGGCAACCTCGGGGTCTCGAACTTGGGACCTCTGCATCCCAGTCTGATGCTCTATCCACTGCGCCACCGCCTGGTCAGGCTGCAGTGAACTTTTTACCTCCTAGTTGTGCACTGGTTAAAATTCTGCATTCTCTTGTTGCAAAGGTAGCAGTGGGCGCAGTATTAGCCCCTTCCTGATGACAGAGAGCAGACTCGCACACACAAAACACTCAGTGACAAGGCCTAGCTACTTTTAACCCAGCAGGGAGGAAAAGGAGGGAAGGGCGCACTTAGAAGAACAAGGAGCATCACCTCTCACCGCTGCAGCCACGGTGTGCGGCCCACTGATGATGGCAGAGACCATGGCGGTGGGTTTGTCCAGCCAGCCTGTACTACCCCGAGTAACCAGATCTGCCTTGGTTGATGAGGGCAACGGGGAGCAGTGATTCAGGGGGTTAGAGGGTGAAACAGCAACAGCCTAGCAGAGAACACGTCCCTTGATCCCAGACCACTACGAGGCCCTTCTTTGAATTGGATACAGTTGGATTTCCTAATGAACTTGGCCAAGCTGTCAGGGACCGCTCTGCCCATACGCAAGACAACCACCAACACTCCCAGGGAACGCTGCTAGAAGCAAACCCTGCTTACATCGCCCACATAAACTGTTCACCGAAATTCAAACTGCTCCACTATGATCAAGTTCTGTTACAAATGTGTCTACATACATGGTCCTGGAATGTCTCCCCAAGATTCTGCAGGGAGACCTCTGTTTGCCTTTTAGGGAAACCCCATCAAGCAGTAGCTCGTCATCACCCCAAATTTGTTAACTCTTTCCCACCTCTACCTCTACCTACGTCTGAGTTGCTCAATCCAGAACACGGCTTTGGGGACATAGCCGACTGTGTTGGAACTCAGCGGCCTGGAGAAACTGAAAGGTGCAGTTCTGCGGAAGTCGCTGGAGTTGGCAGTTGACACCCTGTCCTCTGGGGGTTTATTCTCACCCAGGTCAGTGGCAGGTGTGCTTCTTTCAGGTTCCAGTTTCTAGTCAGTAACTTTTGGCTTTCATACACGCATACGCCTGTGCGCAGGCGCACACGCACACACATGCTCTCTAATCCCACACATCTCTGCCAAGGCAAGCATTACTTCTACTCTAAACTCATAAGGAAAAGAAAATAAAAAAGAAATATTTTCTTAAGTGCAAGGAAAGAAGTAATTTGTAAGGCAGACTCTTATAATAGAGTTTAAGTTGAGCTCCTTTGGAATCCAATGCAAATAAGAATAAGACATATGGCTAAGATATTTTCTATATTTTTTGAGCGAGGGAGGAATATTTTAATGAGCAGTTTTGAATTCTGAAATAAAATATGGCCATGACTTTTTAAACATAGAGAAACGGATTAATAATGAACAGTAATAATACCAGGCCCGTCTCAGACCATTTCCTACCCTATAGATACAACTACTACTGACAGTTTATTTTTATGTTTTTAAGAATAGGTATATAAAAATTCTTTTCTAAATTCGTAATAACTATACAGTTTAAATGACTTTTTTTGGCTTTATTTAGTGTTGTAAAATAAACATAATAAAATTTACCCCTTTAAGTACCTTATATTTAAAGGTACAGTTCTGTGGTACTTAGTACACACACAATGTTACACAACCATCACTTCATGACTGTGTCAAAGGTCATGTGGATTTTTAATTTTCGTAGATATTTCCAAGTTCTTGCCCAAATTCCCCACAGTATACACCCTTCTAAGAGTCAAGTGCTTTTCCCTCACACATCCATTAACAATAGCACAATAAATACTTTGAAAATGTTGACAATCTTATGAGGAAAATGCTATATAATTTTGTTTCATTTTGCATTTGTTGAAAATGAGGAAGGCTGGCATTTTTCTCTTTCTTTAGCCATTCCTTGAAAGACTGGCTTCTTGAATATTGTGTTCAGTTTTATATTTGATTTTTTTTCTTACTACACTGGTGCTTAGAAGCTCCTTGTAAATTGATGAAATTAGTCTTCCATCTGTCATAACTTCTCCAGTTCGCTATTTGTATTTTTACCTTATTTGTGGTATTTTGCCATCAAAACTTTCAAAATTTTATGTGCTTGGATTTATTTATCTTTTCCTGTTTGGCTCGTGTGTCATGCTTTTAAAAAGACTTGATTTTAAGGATAAATACATTTCCTCCCACTCATCTGAAATGATGATTTTATGAAATCCTAAATTCCCATATGCAATTAGGATCTATTTCTGGCATCTCTAGTCCATTCTTTTGATCTTTATATTCTTTAATTGTTTTAATTATTGTGAGTACATAATCGTATTGTATGACTGTATCCATATACCTATATCACACCAGTATAATAATAATTGAACCTGCATAAAATGTTTTATTTTATGCTTAGTTTAGTCAAGGCTCAGACTAGTCTTTTTAAAAATATCTCAATAACTCTCAAATCATTACAAAAATAATCATACAGAAAATATAATGGGGCTCGGACTGGTTGGCTCAGTGGTAGAGCATCAGCCCAGTGTATGGACATCCTGGGTTTGATTCTTGGTCAGGGCACACAGGAGAAGTGCCCATCTGCTTCTCCACCCCTCCCCCACTCCTCTCTCTCTCTCTCCCTCTCTCTCTCTTTCTCTCTCTCTCTCTCTCTCTCTCTCTCTCACACACACACACACACACTCTCTCTCTCTCTCCCTCTCTTTCCCACCCACAGCCATGGCTTGGTTGGAGCAAGTTGGCCCCCGGTGCTGAGGATGGCTTCATGGCCTCAACTCAGAAGCTAAAATAGCTCAGTTGCCAAGAAACAGAGCAACATCCCCAGATGGGCAGAACATCACCCTGTAGGGGGCTTGCCAGGTGGATCCTGGTTGGGTCACATGTGGGAGTCTTGTCTCTCCACATCCCCACTTCTCACTTAAGAAAAATAAAAAAAAAGAAAGAAGAAAATACAGTGGAAGTAAAGAATAACAACAATTTTATATACATATATCTCCAATTAGATTCATATATTAATATGTAAATTTACACACACATACACACACTTACACAGCAAGCTCTGCACCCCTTGAGGACCACGAAAGAAAATATAAATGAGAAGTCACAGTTTATCCATGACTAGGAAGACAATATTGTACATTTGCCAAATCTCCCTACACTATTAAATAATTGCAATTTAATACCAATCAAAATACCAACAGGAGTTTTCTTTTCAATTTAACAAAACGCCTCTAAAATTCATTTTCAAAATATTGTATGCTTCTTATTAATCGGTCCCTCAGCAACACCAATAACTGGCTGGAGCTTTTGAATTAAGGACCTAATTAACTTCTTAAATAAGGTCCTTTATGTGTCCTAGTTTCTGGTGGCGTGTGGTTTTTCCCTCCACTTACGGAGAAACATAGATATTATATCTTTACACATATATTTTATGTTGACCAGCTGCTAAGAAAACAGAATCCTCCCCCTTTTCCTTATAGCTAGCTAATTTTTTTTTCTGATCTATAGTCTTAGGACATTTCTTTAAAAGGTCCAAATGCCATATATCACCAACACAGTGAAATAGCACTCCATCTTTTTCTATTTAAAATACAAGCTTCTATAAGGCAGGTCCTTGGCTTTTATTCTGAACCACAGTCCCATTGGAACAGGCTCAGAACACGATTAGTGATCTCAGTGCAAAGCTTCATGTATTCCTGATAAATACTTTCTTTTTCTCTTTGCCTTTGTCTTTTCTCATTTTTTCATCTGCTTTTTGCTTTGTTTTTAATCAGGGAGTACAATCATACATCTAATATGTGTCTTTCACAGATGACAAGCTGGAGAAAACATCAAGATTTCAGTGAATCGGAGGAAATTATACATGTTGTCGCATGACTTTGGTAGAGGCCACTAATATATTCTTTGCTGTGAACACATCTCTTTGAAAACTAGGCTACTTTGCGAAAATTCCCAATCTGCTCCTTGTTTAGTGAACTTTGTCTGCTTGCTCAGGCTTAGGGACCCTTTACTTGTGACTCGTTGGGGGAATCCAAATCTCCCATTTTAACCTCCCCAAAATGCCAAATGCTATTTTTAATCTAAACACTGTGGGGTGGTAGGAGATGATGTCCAAACTGACAGCCTTTTCTTCCCGTGAGGCTGACAAAACATCTGAGGACCAAACTGGAGAAGCAGAAACTGGCGAAGTTGTTTATAGCATTCAATTGTGCTGTCTTTTCAAACTCCTTTTTTCTAGCGATTACATGGAGTATATAGTCAACAAATAAAAAATATAAATACCTATACACACCTTACTATGGCTTTCTCAAAGCTGAGATTCTCTCTCTCTCTCTCTCTCTCTCTCTCTCTCTCTCTCATACACACACAGATATATCCATGATTTTACTAAGTTAATTATTTTTACTAAAATTCATTCTAGTTCCCAAAGTCTAATGATTTAAGTATTGAACTAATCAAAGAAAATAATTTTCCCATCTGAACAGTTTTAATTAGCTTGTAATCATGTCTCTTTCTTTGGAAAGATCTGGTTAAAATTGACCCTGAACCAGAAGTGGCAAATAATTATTAACATTTTCCTCAAAATATCAGGAATATAAAAAAAAGTAGTTGTTTCAGCAGACATTTATGGTCGATGTCCTCCATGCAAACCAAAAACACCCACCAGTGACAAGAGTTAATTAGGAAAGGGTCAGCAGTCGCCAGGTCACAGCCAAGAAATGACTTGATAAGTTGTAATGTAGATAACAGCATTCTAATGAGTTAGAACTTTAGTGAAACATATAATAATATGTATTTAAAAATGCCTTTAAAATAAGTCTTAGGCCCTGGCCAGTTGTCTCAGCAGTAGAGCATCAGCCTGGTGTGTGGAAGTCCTGGGTTTGATTCCCAGCCAGGGCACACAGGAGAAGCACCTATCTGCTTCTCCACCCTTCCCCCTCTCCTTTCTCTCTGTCTCTCTCTTCCCCTCCTGCAGCCAAGGCTCCATTGGAGCAAAGTTGGCCCGGGCGCTGAGGACGGCTCCATGGCCTCCACCTCAGGCGCTAGAATGGCTCTGGTTGTGATGGAGCAATGGCACAGATGGGCAGAGCATCGCCCCCTGGTGGGCATGCTGGTGGATCCCGGTCAGGCATATGTGGAAGTCTGTCTGCCACCCGCCACTTCTCACTTCAGAAAAATACAAAACAACAATAGTCTTAAATAAGAGTTACAAACTATAAAAGAAAAAACTGGATAAATTTGCCTACATTAAAATAAAGAACTTTTGTTCATCAAACCAAAGATTCCGAAGACATTTACCCACATTTTGAAGCTGAGAAGTGGTTTAATATATGTCCAAAGATAAGGCAAGAAAATAAAAGGAAAACAAAACTAAACTTTTAACTCATGCTTATTTTCAGAGGTGGTTATTATTATTGGTGTGGGCAAAATTTTAAAGGTATAAAATAACTCAGCACTTTTTTACCCTTAGGTTATAGCCCCCTTCTTTTGTGCAATGTTTGGCCCAAGAATGCCACAAAATAAATAAATGGGGGAACAGCAAAAGAGAAAAAAATGCTATTTCTCTATGCTCATTATTAAAAAAATATAAAAAGATACTACTTCTATTTTTTCATGGAAGGGCTAAGAGCTACAATAAATTCACCTTTTTCTTCCTGTGAGTCAGTCAAAATATGAACAATACTTATGCAATGGGCATGGATCAGTGTTGCTCTATGAAGTAAATATTCACAGTATCTTATACTGACACATCTCATCCGAATCAAAGTGCTTTTGTGGTTTTACATATTCGCCTTCTTCCAGAAGCAGATTCTATTTCATCTGGATCCCTGTTGAGGCTGAAGAAATTTCCCTGGGAGACTGATGCCCATTGCTCTAAATGCAGAATTGTGTCTTTAATCTACATACTTCTGACTATTGCTGGTATGTAAATATTTTTAATGTCATATGACTTTACTGCCCTCCTGTGGCTGCTTATTGGGGTGCCCAGAGCTTTTATGCCTGTGGGTTCCAGTGACCTCTTCAATAGGTGCCACATCCCTACCTGCTGTTTTTGGCCTCACTCACAGGAACTACTTTCCAACTCACACCAACCAATGGCCTGAGTGAATCCGTGGAGTTCTGGAAGTTTCTCTGTTTTCATCCAAGAGCCCAGAAACAATGGAACAACAGCACACCAGTTTTCTAAGTCAATGATACATTTTCCCCTTTGATTTTCCTGTTTTCAACTATCTCCAAGGTAAGAACTTTCTGATAACCTATTTCAGAGATCGATACTTCAGGTTTCGGGGCTATACAGCTTCTGTCGTGACTACTTAACTGCTATTGTAGACTGAAAGTAGTCATAGACAATGAGCTTAGCCATGTTCCAATAAAACTTTATTCAATACATTTCATTTCAAAAACATGTGGGGAATGGTGAGCACTGGATACGCCCCATAGGCTCTCATTTATCAACCTCTATTGTTATTTTCTAGTATATCAATGTTAATCTAGTTTACTGATAAAGTAGGTGATAAATACATCGGAATAAATTAATGACTCTTTGAATTCAAATATAGTATTTCTAAATATTCCATCTATAATTGCATTTGTACAAACATAGCCCAAACATTCACTCCACTTTTTATTTTTAATTGATGTATGCCTTCTTCACTTCTTCAAATAACCAGCAAGCAACTATTACAGCTGATCTGTACACAACGATGTTTACAGACACGCTTCTCCACAGAGGAGTGTATCTGTACTTCCTAAGGAGTACAGCATCAATTATTTCTTCCTTCAACACTGCATATGCCCCCATTCAATCAGCTGCTAGGTCTCACTGACTTGTTTTCTAATAGACGTCTTTCCAACCTGTCAAAATCTTTAGTTAGGACTTTAATTTCATGTCATTAAAAACATTTTCTGGTATATTCTTCTGTTCTTCCTCTAGCCTGACGTGTCTACACCATCATGTAGAAGCATTGCCCAGGTAAGCTTTGTATAATATTGATCTGACTTAGGCACTCCCCTGGTCCAGTGGCTCCTTCATAGTCAAGTCCAAGCTCCTCAGTGTGGCACAGAATGCCTTTCATGAACCGTTTCCATTTTCCCCTGGCAACCCTGAACATGTGGCACCATGTTAGCCCCTTTCCATGGCCCTCTAACCATATTAAGCATCGTATGGTTTCCAATCACCATGCCCCCCCTTTTTATAACAGGGACAAGGAAAGAGTCAGGGAGAGGGATAGATAGGGACAGACAGACAGGCGCGGAGAGGTGAGAAGTGTCAATCATTAGCTTTTCATTGAGACACCTTAGTTGTTCATTGATTGCTTTCTCACATGTGCCTTGACCGCGGGCCTTCAGCAGACCGAGTAACCCCTTGCTCAAGCCAGTGACCTTGGGTCCAAGCTGGTGAGCTTTTTGCTCAAGCCAGATGAGCGCGCACTCAAGCTGGCGACCTCGGGGTCTTGAACCTGAGTCCTCCGCATCCCAGTTCGACACTCTATCCACTGCACCACTACCTGGCCAGGCTCACCATGCCCTTTTATAAAGTCCTTCTTACACTGCTTTTCCTAGCCTGCCTGCTCTTCTCTGTCTCACTCGTTCATCAGCTCACTTTTCATCATTCATTCATTCATACTTTCTGATTCCAATATTTCAGCAACAAATACATAGTTAATGAACACATTCTTGGTACCATGGCCAAGTGATCTGTCCTGAGCCTCCCCTCCATGCCCATCACACTTACTCATGCCCCACGTCCCTGATGCCCTGTGGATCCACCTCCATTTTTCATACTCTACAGTCGTTTTTTCCACTCCTGAGTTTTATCCATTAGGCCATAAACTCCTGAAAGGCAGAAGCAATGCCTTCGTAATCTTTCTCTTCCTAGCACCTGGCATTTTACATAGTAGGCAATCAATAAGGACTGAATGACTAAGTGAGCAGACAGGAGAGTGAGCAAGGAGAATAATGAATGTCTCCCATCCGGACTGATGAGCACAGTGTGTTCTCCTCCACTGACGCTGCCCAAATAACAAGCCACGTCGCTGTCGTCAGCTGAACTCCAGAAAAGAGCTAAAGCGTGTGTTTCCTCAGACCCTGCTTCACTTAACTGACTTACACAGTGCTATATTCTCAGTGAAGGAAGTATTTTTAAAAATAAGTGGATGTGGTTGATGCCGACTTCGGTTAAGTAACAGCTACCCCTACCGATCATGGGATGAGTAGGGTCCTCCACATGAACCACGATGCTTTATCTCTGCATGCCAGGTTGGCAAGTCTACAAGCAAGGTGATCCAGAGACCAGGCAGCCTGCTAGACCGGACATGCCCCAGTGGAGAGGTCAGGGCAGGGCACTGCCTCCGCTACCAGAGAGGCCCCGTCTTCACCCAAGGACAAAGGAAGGCGGCTGGAATTCAGGGCGGGGAAGCATCTGCAGCTACCTTTCCAACAAGTCTTGAAAAGCGCTGATCTGAAAGACTGTAGCAATCCACTTGAGACTCATTTTCAGCATGGCAAAAGTTCTGAAACCCAGGCTGCGAGATCTCAGGAAGCAGCTGGGTTCCTAATTAAAACCAATCGTTAATAGATTTAGCAGTCCAAATTTATGCTTTTCAATTAAAAACTGCTATTGCCGTGGGTGTGTGCATGCAAGAGTAGACGTGTGACTGTGTGTGTTGTGCGTGTACAAACAAACACACCTACGTTCTGGGCTGGGGTGTGTTCCAGAGATAAAAAGGTAGTTTTAAAACCTGGGTCAAAACCCAAATACAAAGGTTAATTGCATCAATTCTTAATTGTTTGGGTAACTTCCTTGAGTGTCTGTCTGTACATGTTACAGAAATAATTGTGTAAGAAAAAAAAAACCAAAAAATAAACTTTTCCTCTCACAATTCTTTTAAAGAGACATTTTGAAAAGCTATTTTGTAAATGTTAGCTATCTTTTAGGAAGACATTCTTTTCAGTTTAAATTAAGAAGACATTCTGAGATGCACGTTCTTCTTCCACTTCACCCGGGAAGTCAGTAGAAAGCATGATGACCGCCATGTCCAATTATATATGCATATCAGTTATATGAGCCATTTCAGGGTGAATAAGCCAAATTTCGTCAAATGATATGGACAGCCTTTTTTGTTGGGCATGGATGTACCAAGCAATTGTTTATGTCAGGGGTCCCCAAACTTTTTACACAGGGGGTCAGTCCACTGTCCCTCAGACCGTTGGAGGGCCGGACTATAAAAAAAATTATGAACAAATCCCTATGCACACTACACATACCTTATTTTAAAGTAATAAAACAAACCGGGAACAAATACAATATTTAAAATAAAGGACAAGTAAATTTAAATCAACAAACTGACCAGTATTTCAATGGGAACTATGGGTGCGGATGCATCCTGTGCTCCTCTCACTGACCACCAATGAAAGAGGTGCCCCTTCCAGAAGTGCGGGTGTGTGTGTGTGTGGATAAATGGCCTCAGGGGGCCGCATGCGGCCCGCGGGCTGTAGTTTGGGGACCCCTAATTTATGTGGCTCAGAATCAGAGCAGGTAAGTCCCTCTTCACCTGCAGGATGAGTCTGTTTGTCTTTAGTTCATTCAGAAATTGAACTATTCATGTAACCTGGGGGTCTGTGGGTACGAGGTGCTCAAGGTAGGAGACAAGTCCTGGGGACCAGCTTCTGCGAAAACACACCTCCCTCTTCTGCTCACGGAGAAGCTGTTTCACCACTTTTGGCCACACTCAAGGTGCTTTGAGTGATATTTGCACCATAATTGTCTAAATACGACTATGATGAACTGAAATATGTGTTTTTAGGCAACAGGATGATAAAACATTTATCAGACCATCTGGGGGAGAGGAAAGGCTGGTATTTTGAAGATTTATTTATTTATTTATTCAATTTAGAGTGGGGAGAGAGAGAAGGGGGGAGGAACAGGAAGCATCAACTCTCATATGTGCCTTGACCAGGAAGCAAGCTCAGGGTTTTGAACCAGTGACTTCAGTGTTCCAGATCAATGCTTTATCCACTGCGCCACCACCGGTCAGGCCAAGACTGGTAGTTTGGAATCAGGAGGAGGACAATAGGAATTCTGGATGTACGCCTGTTCCTGCAACTGTAGGCAGGTGAGCTCAACTATCTGGAACGCCAGTTTGTTCAAATTTTAAATGCCAGAAGCTTGTCTTAGAAGTTATAAAAGTATAAAATTCAAAATATCATATGCTGTTAGAAGATTTCAAGATAACTTTATAAAGCACCTGGTAAACACTGGACCCTCTGTGACCCACAGGTGCCATTGAAAAATCAATTTTGGAATAGTTCTTAATTTACATTGTTTCTCCTCTTGCCTCTTGGCCCTTATTCTTTGTTAACGCTCATCCTTATTATTCTTTCTATTTGTCTTTTTTTTTTTAATTTTTCCATTGATTTGAGAGAACAAAAAGAGAGAGAGAGAGGAAGAGAGAAAAAAAGAAAAGCATTAACTCGTTATTCCACTTAATTGCTCCATTAAGTCGTACACTCACTGGCTGCCCTGTCCAGGGGTTGAACTCACAACCTTGGTGCACAGGGACAACCCTGGATTCACTGAGCCACCTGGCCAGAACCCGATTTGTTTTTCAAGTACTGTCAACAAGTGTCTGCTTCAGATTCCAGATTAATGCTGATTAAAAAGGTGAACTTAATCCTACAGAAGGAGCCCATGAACTAGACTTCCACATGGGTGAAAACCTCCTGAAGTTGCTTGAACACTGTGTGTGATGTCTGTGTTCATATATATATATGTGTGGGGATCCAGGGAGTTTCTCTGCTTTACAAAAAGTGCTATGGCCCAAAATAAAGTTTGTGAAGTCTGTCTAGTATATAGGATTTGTATCTAAAGTCCTAGGAAAATATACTTTAAAAAAATCCAGGACATATGATACTA
Source organism: Rhynchonycteris naso (assembly GCA_037038555.1). Taxonomy (NCBI): domain Eukaryota; kingdom Metazoa; phylum Chordata; class Mammalia; order Chiroptera; family Emballonuridae; genus Rhynchonycteris; species Rhynchonycteris naso. The sequence continues at coordinate 216,879,588 of CM072999.1, forward strand.
TGGTAGGAAACTGACACTGTGCATAGGGTAACATAATGTGATTTGAATGTAGACCATAATGATTTATAGCTTGTGATGTTAATCTCTAGAGCAAACACTAAAAAGAGAGGGATAGCTAAACAAAACAACATACAAGATAAATAGAATATTAAAAAATATCGGACTTGCCCCCCAAGGAAAGTAGAAAAGGACAAACCAAAGAACCAATACTAAACAGGATAGAAGAAAACAAAGAGAAAAAAAAACTTACAAATACATAGCAATTATTATATTAAATGCAAATGAACTAATTACTCCAATTAAGGAGGTTGAAAATAAAAATCAGTGCAAGGTACATGATTCAATCAATAAGTGTAAAGAAACTAATGCAGCTACAACGATACTGGACAAAGCAAACTTTAAAACAGAGAATGTTACTAGAGATAAAGAGAGGTATTTCATAGTGGTGAAAGAATTAATTCATGGCCCTAGGTGGGTGGCTCAGTGGATAGGATTTCATCCCAGCACACCAAGTTTGTAGGTTGGATACCGGGTCAAGGCACATATGAGAAGCAATCAATGAGGGAACAACTAAGTGAACTAAGTGGAACAACAAGTTGATGCTTCTCTCTCTCTCTCTCTCTCTCTCTCTCTCATCAGTTAAAAAAAATGTTTTAAGATTCAATTCATCAAGAAATCCTAATAATTTTAAATGCATATTTATCATCAAAACACAAGCAACAACAACAACATATAAAAGGAAACTGAGCCTGACCTGTGGTGGCGCAGTGGATAAAGCGTCGACCTGGGAACACTGAGGTCGCCAGTTCAAAACCCTGCACTGGTCTGGTCAAGGCACATATGGGAGTTGATGCTTCCAGCTCCTCCCCTCTTTCTCTATCTCTCTCTCTCACTCTGTGTCTCCTCTCTAAAAAAAAAAAAAAAAAGGAAACTGAAAAAAACTGTTTGGAGATTTTGACATAATTGTTAAATCCTCACTACAAAATTGATAGAACAAATAAGAGGAAATAACCCATAGACCATCATCACATTGCCAAGTTGTATAATTTTAATTCTACCTTTATAATTTCGAGAAAATGTAACCTTTTGGGAAAGGACCATATTAAATAATTGGTCTTTCTTTTAAGAAGATGCTTTGAGAAAGGAGAAAAGATACCTAGTATGAAAATGAAAAACTGGACCTGGTGGTTGGCTCAGTGGTAGAGCACAGACCCAGAATGTGGAAGTCCCATGTTCCATTCCTGGTCAGGACGCACAGGAGAAGCAACCATCTACTCTCCCTCTTCCCCTTCTGTCTCTGTCTCTCTCTATTCTTCTCCCACAGCCATCACTCCATTGATTTGAGCACATCGGCCCCAGGAATGAGGATGGCTCAGCCTCCACCTTGGTTGCGAGCATGGCCCCAGATGGGCAGAGCATCAGGCCCAGTGGATCCCGGTTATGGCACATGTGGCAGTCTATCTCCCCTCCTCTCACTTAGAAAAAAAAAGAAAGAAAATGAGAAACATATATGTATGTGTGTGTGTGTGTGTGTGTGTGTGTATAATATATATATACATATATATGTGTGTGTATGTATATATATATACATATATATGTGTGTGTATAATATATATATATATATATGGTATGTTGAAAGGAGGGGTGTTCTTGTTTGAATTTTTTTTAATCCAAAATTCTAATTTGCTTCATTCCATTTCTTTCCCTGCTTCTACTTATGTCTCCTCTGTCCCCATATTTTTCCTCCCATTTGCTTTCCTTCTTTCTTACCAGAGGATAAGCAATTCTACGTCTGAAAGACAACAGACGGGCAAGGAACGCAGCCAGCTCAGGCAGAACCTGTCTGCTGTGGGTCCACAAAGACCCATGTATGGCCCATGCTCGGTAGGCTGTGGGTTCCAAAATGGCACCCGCGGTCTCCCTCCATCCTGATGGCTAACTCACTCAATTGCTCCCGGCCACCATCTTGAGGCTGCAGGCAAGAGAGCCAGCCAGTGTGTCCTCTACCCTGGGGTCTCCTCATGACGATACAAGGGTGCATAGAGAGCAAGACTCTGACTGGATTAAAGCCATCACACCCCGGGAGGAATTCATAAACAATTTAAGAATAGCCATACCAGGGGGCTTTCCAACCTTCCTCATTACTCATGCTTGTTCTTCTCTCAGGATCTCAAAATGCTGACCCATTTCCCTGGAAATAATAATTAACAAAAGAAAAACAACAATGATAACAGAACTTTGGAAGAAAGTGAATTAATTTCTTTTACGGCTTTTAATTTTCATATCATTTTAAGTTCCCACTAAGGACATTACGCCACATTTTCTTTTCACAGGAATTTTTGCTTCATATCTCTGGGTCAGTTAATAAGTGAGCTCCATGCTGTTTGTCAGAAGTCTGTCAGGATTAGGCATTTTTATAAAAAGAGAGAAAACTAAACCATAGAGGCTTTGCATCACCCAGGGCAGAAGTTAGACTGCCTGGCTGTCTGCCTTGTGCTCAGGATGGAGCTGTCAGAATTCACAAACTTGAGTTCAGAAATATTTGGAACCATCTTACTAAGGACAGAGTCTAGCTAGGTTCTTATGACGAGCTCATTTAGAATTTGTGCCAAGGTCTTTACCCATCTTGTTAAGTGTTCCTCGGTGCATGTATAGGGGAGCAATGACAGTCTTCTATTTCTGTAAAGAAAATAGTTTTTTGTGTGTGTTAGTATAAACATTTGGGGAAGGTGCACTGGACAGAAATAATATTCCAATGCAGGCCCTGGCTGGTTCGCTCAGTGGTAGAATGTTGGCCTAGTGTGTGGATATCCCAGGTTTGATTCCTGGTCAGGGCACACAGGAGAAATGAGAGATGACCATCTGCTTTTCCACCCTTCCTCTTTCTCTCTCTCTCTCCTCCTCCTCCTGCAATCACGGCTCAATTGGTTCGAGCGAGTTGGCCTCAGGCACTGAGGATGGCTCTGTGGCCTCTACCTCAGGTGCTAAAAAATGGCTCCAGTTACAACAAAGAAAAGACCCCCATACGCGCAAAGCATCACCCCTTGTGGGCTTGCCAGGTGGATCCTGGTTGGGGTGCATGCAGGAGTCTGCCTCCCCTCCTCTCACTAAATTAGAAAAAAAAAAAATTCCAATGCTTAATAATACACTTTTGCCCTTATTTTAATAAAATAGAAATGAATATGATTTAGGAAGCTGTGCTCTGGAGTTAGGCCTACGTTCCAATTCCAGATCAATTATTTAAGAGCTGGGCGGCCTCCTCCGGCCACCCACAAAACCATTTTGAATGTCTGTGTCTTCAGCGGTACTATGGATATTTGAAAAGATATCCCTACATTGACCAGCATGTTCTGTGGATTAGAGGCAATAAATGTGAAGTGGCTGGTACTTCACCATGTGTGTGCTCAAGAAGGACAACCTCTCCACATTATTCACAGTGCAAATTATGGCAGAACAGGGGCTAACCCTTCTTGTAGAGCCAGGAGGCATCAGGTATAGGGAACGCCTCGCTCCTGTGGAATGTTGAAATCACCCGCTGGGAATAAACAAACGCAATTATTCTGTAATGCAGTCATCCGGGGCCACTCCCTAACTTCCCAGCGGTGTGTGATGAGCACATTTTAGGACAGTTTTCATGTTTATGGAAACAGGGTGAGAGAGAAGAGATGCCCAGCAAATTCCACAGGGTTCTAGCCATTCATTCTGAGGACACTCTCAATCGCCACACAAACCACAAAATGGGCCCAAAAGGTAGGGATGGGAGGGGGGGAACTCTGGGATCCTGCTGTTGACTCTGGAGATCACGTGGCCCGGACACATAACTTTTACCAAGTTGACTATATCTCACTTCCTGTAAGTGCCTGTCCCTCCTGCTGGCTTTCAAGGACTGGGCCAATCTCCTTTTGTAAATAGAACAATGCTTTATATTTCTCTATTACTCTGGAGCGACTATATCAATAATGCAGGAAACGCATCTGTCCAGCACAATGAGATTATTTTTCTGATTTCTCTTGACAGTTATGGTAATAGTTTGGCAAACAATCGACTCCACCATCAACGACCGCAGATTACAGCTGTTTTTAAAAATCTCAGCCACTTCGGGGAAGTTGGCAGATGGATTGTGCAGGGAGAGGGAGACGGGAAGACAAGCCTGATGCCTGTACGGCAGAAGCGCGCTAACTCTGTCTGCACGTGAAAAGCTGAGGAGATATTAAGGGAAAGCGCAAGGTGTTATCTGCGGATGTGCTATAATGAGAACCAGGTGACAAATGATCATGCCGGGACTGTGTTAGGATAGCCTGACACTACCACAGGGTCGCGGGCCAGTCAGGAGAAGCCTGAAGTATTTCAGAGCACTGCTTTTAATATTGATAAATTTCCCAAGTCACCCAGGAGTTATGGCAGATATTTACAGGGGAGAAAATCACGGAAGAATATTATCATCTCTCCCTATATTGGCCTTGAGGAACAGAGACACCAGCTCGTCCATAATAACGCCCCCACGCCTAGAATTTCATGTCTGTATTTTCAAAAAAAGTGGTTTAATTCTACTTCTGCAGAGGTGATGAATAGACATTTTAAAAAAAATTGGAACGCCTTACATTTTAACAAAGCATGTGCTTTTCCTAAAAGTTCTTAACAGCTCTGGAATAGGCCTGATTTTTTATATAAATTTTCCCGTTTGGTGTTTTTTTTTTTTTCCCCTTCCGTTTCATAAAAGGCAGAATGCTGATCTTGCTAGTGGCCTCTGACCCTGGCATGGGGCCATTCATTGTTACCCTGGGGCCAGGAGACAGAATGCTGGCTTGCAAGTCTCCCGAGCTAGGAGATTTCTTCCCCTGCGCATTCCAAGGTGGAGGCGCTCAGCAGAGTCACTGTAAAGTAGGGAGGTCACCGGAGTGTGTGCTGTCCTCATACCCAGGTGAGTTCATTTTTCTTGTGAACTTTTCACCTAGGCCCAATTAGTATCCTATTAACCTCCTTAAATATGGAATTGCTAAGGCCTTAGCATATTCCAAAATGGACTATTAGCCAGCCCATTTCCTGGCTCCATCAGATGAAAATGCCAGTGCAGGTCATACAACAGAATTACCTTGATTAATTTCAGCTCTCTCGCACAGGGCATGATGTCACACAAGTTAAAAGAGATTCAAATGAGATGCATCATTTTGATGACGGATTAAACACGGGATTTTTTTAAACTTAGGTACAATTCCGGGTTTATAAGAAGTTTCCTTTTTAATGTGACAAACATTTCAAACGCGCTGAATGGATTGGTTATACAAATGGTGACTTCCCTGACTGTACTTGTTAATGTGCATGTTCTCCGAGGTCTAATGTGGGAGATCAGTTTCTTCTCCCCTGTAATTACTGTGTTAGATCGGCAGCTCTCAGCGTTCTGTTTCTTTCCCATCCACGGATACATCCTAATTTTTAAAATACACCATGAAGATGCCATATCCACTCCAGAGGCTGCTCAGAATGCCATCTGCCAATACAAATAGCCTTGCTAAGGCTAAGAGAAGCCACACTCTTCCCATCATGTCTCCTATATTCCTAAAGGCCTGCCTTAACAAAGCACTTACAAAGAAACGCTGTGCATTTGAATATCTCATCTGTCGGTGCGCTTTCTTTACAATCGGCAGATTGAATGTTTTCATGGCTAGGGCCTCTTCTGAGCACTATTAGCGATTTCAAATATCGCAGCACAATATGTCAAACCAATCTAAATTTTGTTAGTGCAGGTTGGCTGATTGAGGTGAGAAAATTTATTTCTTAAGTGCTGGCCAGAACTAGTTCTTTAAAAGATGCCTTGTCCTCTGTCAAATTATTTGACTTAGAAATAAGAACACCTTTCTCCTCTCTATCAAACACAATAATGTACAGATGATGCATTGTAGAATTGTACACCTGAAACCTGTATAATTTTGTTAACCAGCATCACCCCAGTAAATTCTAAGCTTTTTTAGATGAGAGGAGGGGAGATGGAGAGACAGACTCCCGCATGCACCCCTACTAGGATCTACCCGGCAACCCCCTCTGGAGCCAATACTCGAGTACCGAGCTATTTTTAGCACCTGAGGTTGATACATTCTAAGGGTGCTATCCACAGCATGGGGCCAAGCTCGAACCAATCAAGCCACTGCCTGCGGGAAGGGAAGAGGGAGAGAAGGGGTGGGGAGGAGCAGATGGTCGCTTCTCCTGTGTGCCCTGACTGGGAATCAAACCCAGGACATCCATACACTGGGCCAACACTCTATCCACTGAGCCACTGGCCAGGGCTAATAAATTCAATTAAAAAAAAAGAGAACACCTTTGGATGCATCAGTTAAGCTACATAATCAGGGTTGTGTCTCTCTTGTGTTCCTAAGTAACATGGGCACATCCCGCCTCTCTGAACACGGGACCTGACTCAACACTCTCCAGCTCTTTTCTAGATGAAAATGCAACCTGCTTTTCTCATTTCAAATATGAAACTTTGAAATTGTTTCAATGTTCAGGCACTCCTTCTTATAATAAGCTACAATATGTATTCATTTCTCTAGCAAGTGATCAACAAACAAGGGTTCCCAGAAGCAGTGCTAAACTTCCTGAGGTTCACTTTTCTGACTCAGAGCTTCATGGGTACCGATGTCACACGGGCTGGGCTGCGACCCTGTCTAGAGCAAGTACCCTGTAGGGAAGCGTGTGTAACTAGTGTGCCCCTAGAATTTTTAAAACATGCACTATCTGACTCTTTAGTGAAGAGCACTGACCTCTTTTCCCTTAGACCATCAAATAAAAAAATGACAACAGCCAATACTGCAAGAGCCTTTCAGTGTGAATGAATCAAAATTATACTTTTTTTTTTTCCTTTGGCAGATTGGAAAAAATCTATTTTTTTGGTGTGACGCAGAATATTAGTCATCAGCTTGCATGAGCCATGAGACAATAAAGGTTGAAAATCACTGTTCTGGGGGGACTCCCCTTCTCCTTTCTGATTGGTCCACTGTTCACCGAGAAAGCAGGTGAACTGCCACCTTTTCGAAACGAAATACCTTGCCACCGTCAAAGAGATTGCAAGCTGTGGACGGGTGTTTAGGTTATGGCGACATGCATACTGTCCACGAGGGTACCACGGCTTCAGAATCTCGCCTCTCTGCCCTCCGAGATGCAACTGCTCTCTCTGAGGGATTCAGATTTCTAGGATCTGGGTGTCAAGGTGGCCCCTATCTGTACCCGAGAAATTACACCCTAATATTCTAACATCAGATCCCTCCAATCCTGGCTCCATCTGTCAGCTGAACTTGCTAGCAAAAGAGGTCCAAGTCCAATACTGGACACTATGACATCAGAAAAGCAATATGACTTCATGATAGCAGTTAGGAAAATACACTCTAGAACTTTTTTTCCCCTTCTTTTCTCCATATGGGCATTCTGTAAGTCCCTCTAATTCATTTACATGGGCGTGTCAACACCTTAATCTATGCATGTGGTTTCCAAGCAACAGGACCTGTTTCCTGTGAGTAAAAAGGAAAGAAATTTGAACTCAGAGATTTACACATGGGGTCATTCTGCCCTGTCCACTTACTTACTTTTTATTGCTGCTCTTGTTTATAATTACAAAAAAAACACATGTTCATTTTTAAATTAATTTAAAAAAAATTTTTGAGAGAAGTAGGAAGAGAGAGATATGAACACCAAGCTGCTCCTGTATGTGCCCTGACCAGGGGTCGACCTGGCAACCTCTGCACTCTAGAACAATTCTCCAACCAACTGAGCAATCTGGCCAGGGCTTAAATTCATTAAAATTAAGACGGCAGCTCCTTGGTTTCTCTGGCCACGTTTCGGGTACTATCACTGTAGATGATTCTATTAAACACTAGTTTATAATGAAAATAACCTTTTACCGCCAGCCCACAAATCCCATCCCTTCCCAGCTGGACACACCAAAGAACGTCTTCCATTGCATTTCCCAAACACCCTATTTTATACATGCTGATCAGTCACTTTCCCTTTTCTATGAAAAATGTATTTCCAACACCTTTCCATTGTAGGTCCTGTAGGTTGATGACAGTCTGTAGGCATCTGAATGGTGTCCCACAGGACAGAGACATCATGCTTTATTTAAACATTCCTCTAGCGATGAATATTTATTTAGCTTGCTTTCAATTGTTCACTATTTTATCAATGGTGAAATGGACAGCCTTATTCAGGTATCGATGATCATTTGTGTACATTCTGGAAATAGGATTCCTATAGTCGGGGTTCTCCACCCCCAAATTAGCCCTCTCCTTTCTGCCCTGTGCACTCTCAGCAGTGCCCTGACAATAGAATCTTATATATTTTTAAAATTTTTTCCATTGATTTGAGAGAATGATAAAGAGATGGGGGGAGGGGAGGTCAAGAAAGAGAGAGGGAGGGGAGCATCAACTTGTTGCACTTAATTATTCCATTCAGTTGTGCACTCACTGATTGCTTCTGGTTTGTGACCTGACGGGGTATCAAACCTGCAACCTCAGTGCCCTGGGATGATGCTTTATCCACTCAGCCACCTTGACAGGGCTGATAGAACCCAGTATTTATCCTCCTTTCTTGAGCAAGAGCCAGCAGCATACCTCCTGACTTTCAGCGGGAACCGGGAGTGTACCCACGTCACAGAGCCACAACTTGTGTCTGCGATTACTCAGTAGAACGGAGCTATGCTTGTTAGTTGGGCACCGGCTGTGGCTGATGGGCCAGCACAGCTTGTGGGCACAGCCCTGTCCCTGCGCCCCCATGCAGTCTAGGACAGAGGACTTCTGAGGGTGCTGATTCAACCTTTTTCCTTCTATCTTTGCTCATTTCTCCACGTCTTCTGCACAGCCCCTGCTCTTAGGGCAGTTCTTCATGACATCTTTCCTGGATGGCGTGAAAGCCACCTAACTGGCGCCCCACCCTCCAACTGTTCTCACCTCCCGTTTGATACCACACTGATGCCCCAGGGACATGCCTAAAATGCCATCTGCCTGTTCCAGCATGGCCCTGACTCCTGAGTGGGGTTCACAATGTCCCTCGTGAGCCTGAGCACCAGCTTCCCCAGCATGGACTTCTCCCCCACCGTCCCAAACCCCTTACAGGTTCCGGACAGCACCCCAGCTGCTCAGCCTGTTTCCTCTGCCTGGTCCCAGTCGTTCGAAACCCCCTGTATGCATCACATTGTCACAGACGGTATCTGATGGCTCTTCGTCCCCTAGGAGGTCACAGGTCTCCTCCCCCTTTCTCCTACTCAGTCCAAACTGACACAACCCTGCACCCAATTACAATGTTTGGACATCGCTTGGATTTCCTTTCCTTCTGGTCAATAAACCCAAACATGGAGTCCATGATGCATTCCTTGATTTAGTGCAGTGATCGCTACAGAGCAAAGTGAATGGTTGTGGAGTCCAACTGTTCTGGGGAAGTATAGCCATGCATCCCCTACTGGCCTGACCCCGAGATGGGCAGGTGCAGATGTCTGCATCCCCCATGCTGCATGGTGAAGAAACCCTCTCTCTCTCTCTTTCTCACCATCACAGTTTCTTACTCATTTTCAGTGACTATGAGACAGAACTGAAAAAAATCTGACTCCTGAGCCTGGGGTGGGGGTGGGGATCTTGGATTGTTTTACTGCGTTGCTTCTCCAAGCTTGTTCATGCATGTTTTCTGGGGCAGTGCTAAGCCCCGCCCTTGCAGAGTCCCATGATGCACTGCTTATAGGTTAGGACTGCTGCACCTTCCTGGAACAATATAAAGAGAGAAGAATTTTCTAAAATGAAACCAGCCAGTGAGGTGTGGTGCCAGAGTAATCTCATCTCTTTCAGAGGTGTTGAATCTGTTATACGCACTCAAGTGCAGCAATGCTGTAGCTTAAAAAGGAAAGGAGATGGTAGCTGGTGAAAGGATTTTTTAAATTATTATTTTATTTTATTTTGTTTTTTAATACAGAACTTCCAATCTTGGAAACCTTGTATATTAACAGAGGCAATGTCTTTAAGAAGCTCATTAAGATCATTATAACATATATTTTTTTGAGTGAGAGGAGACGAGATCAACTCCTACATGTGTCCTGACTGGAACACCCCATCTGGGGCTGACGCTCTGTCCATCTTGGGCTGATGCTCTCAACTGAGCTATTTTTAGTGCCTGAGGCAGAGGCTCCATGAAGCCATCCTCAGTGCCTGGGCCGATGCACTCAAACCATCTGAGCCATGGCTGTGGTAGGGGATGGGGGGAATGGGGGGAGAAGCAAATGGTCACTTCTTCTGTGTGCCCTAACCAGGAATCAAACCTGGGACATCCATATGCCAGGCTGAAGCTCTACCACTGAGCCAATCAGCCTTGGCTGATCATTACAATCTTCAAGTGTGTATTAAAATGGATCAAAGAAGTTAACACCAGGTACATCCAGTTGCCTCCTGCCTGGGATAGAGCTAAAATAAACACGGACCTCTGTTTCTAGGCAAATGAATGCCCCGACTGTGATCATTTCTATGTTAGCTCTGATCTGATGGCGTTCATTGCTTTTAGACTTAGGACTCAGGGGAAAGAGTAAAAAGAAAAATTAGCAGAAGTGAGGTATAATCAACCTAAAGAATCTTTCAGAAAACAGAAGTGAGAAGCATTAAATGGTATGTACGCACCTCTCAAAGCCATGTAACTCTATTTCACCACTTAAAAAGCTGACCTTAGGTGTGGGTTAAATTGATATGCAGGGGCACATATTTTATTACGACATTTGGGCTCTCAAGAAGTATTTCTCAAAGTGAAGCCTTCGACCCAGTTGTGGATTATAAAGGTCCTCTGTGGGGTCCTAGAACTCCCCCCGTCCAAATTTGGAACTCATTCTGCCCTGGTTATGTGCAAATTATGTGACTTTCCATAGGCTGGTGGTAGCTATTAAAAGAGCTAGCAAACAGCACTAACACGTGACATCGATAAAACTAAAATCAGCCGGCTGAGAGAGTTGACTCTGGACCTCCCCCTCCAGTGAGGGAGCCACGAAGTCTGGCGGTCCCAGAAAGCTCAGCGATGCTGAGAAGCACCCACATGTTCCACACATGAGCAGATGGTTGAAATTCCCACAGTTTCCAGGAAGCGAGCTTTGATATCAGCACAGCATTAGCGTCATATTGAGCTGTCCTTGGATTTTCATTGCTGCCAAGTTGGTATTAATATTTCACTCTCAATGGTTGTTAGGTTCTTGCATTGTATCTTTTTTTTTTTTAGACTCTTTTAAATCAAAGAATTCTATCCAACCTTTTCTCTTTCCTTCTTCTTTTTAAATACTATTGATTTTTCCAAGACTCTAGGCCAATTGATTTTAGATTATGCTTCATTTTAGATGTTTTATTGCTTTTTGGGGGTATTATATATCTTTTCTTCCTATCCTCTGTATTTCTTCTAAACTAGAAATTAGAAGTAGAGGGTTGGTAAGACTTATGCTAAACATTTCTGGCAAGACTACTCCATAGGTGATGAGTGTTTCATTGGGCACGTCTGGAAGCACGCCCTGTCAGGCAGTTCTTTCATAGGCGAAGCTGTTGGATTTGTTCATTTTGTTAGTGTGGTAACTCCTCGATCCTTCCACTATAAAAGTACATGTTTCCTTTTGTAATCAATGAGTACTCTTGAGGTTTATTGTGTATTTCTTTTCCATTGGGGCTGTAGCAAATAATCACAAACACTGTATTATAAAACAACACAAATCACTGTCTAAGGTTCTGTAGGTTGGAAGTCCTATGTAACTGGGAAGCCTGGGCTAAGTCAGTTGGTTGGTTGGACTTCCTTCCTGGTGGTTCCGGGGAGAATCTGTTTCCATTCATTTTCCAGCTTCCAGAGGCCACCTGTACTTCTTGCCCCACCCCCTCCTTCCTAGCCAGCAACAGCTGGTCAATATCTTTGCTGATCACTCAAGCAACTTTGTGATTAAGCTGGGCCTATTCAGCTAATCTAGAATAATCCCCATATTTTAAACTCAGATGATTAGCAACCTTAATTCTACCTGCAACTTTCATTGCCTTTTGCCATATAACCTAACATATACATGGGTTCCAGGGATCAAAACGTGGATGTCTCTCAGTACGCCATTAGCTTGCCATTAGTAGTGATACTTTGTTACTATGCATGTGAACTCATCTCCAATAACTTTCCATGTCATAGTTTTAACCTCTATTGATAATCTTCAGTTGTATCAGTAACTGGGGAATATATTTTTGGACTTAATTGTCATTCTTTAATATGTCAAATATTTATGTCATTTAGAAGTCACCCATAGAAATAATGTTATCAGTGAAGTTTCTTCCTCATTCTATGGCCTCCACCCATCCCCTCCCTATTGAGAACCTTCCTAATTCATTTCTGACTAACCTTTCAATGTTTCTCTCTACATCATTCCTTCCTTCTTCTTTGTTCTTTTATCTTATTTATTTATTTATTTATTTATGTTTAGTGAGAGAGACAGAGACAGACAGGAAGGGAGAGAGAGGAGAAGCATCAATTCTTTGTTGTGGCTCCTTAGTTGTTCATTGATTGCTTTCTCATATGTGCCTTGACTGGGGGGGGGGGCGACAGTAGAGCAAGTGACCCCTTGCTCAAGCCAGTGACCTTGAGCTCAAGCCAGCAGCCTTGGGTTTCAAGTCAGCAACAATGGGTTCATGTTTGTGATCCCATGCTCAAGCCAGTGACCCGTGCTCAAGCTGGTGAGCCTGAACTCAAGCCAGTTGAGCCCGCGCTCAAGCCAATGAATTAGGGGTTTCAAACCTGTGTCCTCCATGACCCAGTCCGATGCTCTGTCCACTGCACCACTGCCTGATCAGGCTGTCCTTTTATTTTTTTTTCCCATTGTCTAGCAGGAAATTTTAGAAAGAATTGAGCCTAATTATTTTTAGACTTCATAAATGTCATTCAATCATTTTATTTTATTAGCACATATATTAGAGTGATAATCACTGGTTGTCAGAGTTAGAAGGGACCTTCAACATGGTCTATCCCAACATTTCCATGTCACAGGTGTTGACTGGTGAAAGAGACTGACCCAAGATGGAATAGTGGCATAGTGACACCTAGAGTTCCGTTCTCCTAAACACCCATTTCAAGCTATTTTTCACTATTATTATGCAAGTTTTGATTGGCCAGGCACAGACACCTCAAGTCCACACTGATAAAGAACTCAAGAAAAATAGGCATCCCCGCTTTCTGCTTCAAGCCTTGAATAATTAATCCAGGAATCCAAAACCTTGCAGCGATCGTCCCCCCATTCTCAGTTCAGCAGGAAGCATCTGACAACTTCGCACAGAGTTCAGGGCAGTCTCCTGGAGGAATACCTCCTCATCACACGCGAAGGACTTCATTCAGCACTGAGTTGTTAGAAAGCACAGCACCAGCCCAAAGGAAGGCTCAGCAGCTACATTTCAAAAATAGAGTCAAGCTACGTATATGCTCCCCAGAGCAAGCCTACGAAGTGCTAGCCTGCAATGATTTGGAAAGAAACACATTTCTGCACTACCATGTAGTGTGTTCATTACACCGTTGAAAGGTACATTAGTAGGGCTCTACTCTAAGTACCTAAGGGGACGCTGTGGACCACTTAGCCTCAGGCACTAGCATCCCAGGAGCGAGTGTTAACAGCTCAGTCACAGCACGTGGCGTGCCGATACTGTCTTACATCTCCAGGATGCTACTGAAGCAGGTAGTGGAGGACAGGAGCAACATTTTGACAGCTGTTGTGAGACTACACTTGACTTACCACTGTGAATCAAAAGTGAGTATCAGGTCAAATATTACCGTGAGGTGCAGTCACTGAGTGGGTTCTGGATTAGTGCACCCAGCAGGGGCTCCCCTTTGGAAGGCCTTTTGCCCTGGTGGGTGAACGTTTTGAGGCGCTTCCTGTGCTTGTGCTTTTCCTGTTCTGTGACCAGTTATCTGCCTTTTCCCTTCAATTTTTCATCTTACGGAAACAAAAGAAAAACAAAACAATGAGGTGGGCAGGCTCACGGTGGTTGCTGTTTAAATGCGGCATTGGATTATTTTTATGGTAATATCCACTGATGCATGTTTTAAATATTTAAAATAGCATGACAGGGTTCTGAGCATAGGATCACATGATAAAACGTTTTAGGTTGAGAAGGTGTTATGGTGAGCCACGGAAGACCTCAGAGATTGTACTAGTGAGTGGGATTCCTCCTTCTGTTCCTCCTTCCCCTTACTCCTGGCTCTTCCCCTGACTTCTACCAACCAAGGGGGGCCCCTAGTGGCTCGTGCTTCAACCCAGAGGTCTCTGAGGTTCGACATGGATCTCTCCTGATATCCACAGAGACGGACTCTTAGATGCTGTTATCAGAACGTGATTGTGATAACCAAGCCTAATAAGCAGCTCATTAGGTCCCTGGCAAAGTATCCAAGAAAGAAGAGGCAAAGAAAAATGAGACTAACCTTGATTCTTTGGCTGGTTTGGGCTGATTAGTTTCTTTATAAGAAATAAAATCAATTTTCCCATGTCATTTTGTGTCTGGGAAACTTTGTTAGCCCAAGTTCTAAAGAAGCTAAGAGTTAACAAGAAGACAAATCCCACCCTCACTAACTGGACAGGAGTCCTGACCCTTCACTTCATAAACCATAATGCCAACCAATCACTCAAGAGTCGCCTCTGTATAATGGGGAGGGTTGCTAGCACCATGCACCTCTAGATGTCTAAGAGGACTACAGAGCATCAGAGATGAATAAATTCTGAGAAGACACACTATTCTTGGGGCTCTAGAGAAAATCTTAGAAATGTTTACAAATTGAGAATATTGAAACAGTTAGATCTGGATTAAAGAACAAACTTAAGTTGAATTATGGTTTAGGTTTGATTCAGAATTAATGTACTCCTTTATAATGTATATTTCCTGGATATCTTCTAATATATGTAAGTATATAGAACATATACATTTTTGCAAGAAGAAAAACAATAATATAGATAACAAATCAGTTCTCTTACTTCATTCATCAATATATTATTTAACAAATATTTATATAGCTTTTACCTTGTGTCAAGAACTGTGTTTTACACAAATGGACTGATATAATCCCCTTGCTTTCTGACTCCTATGTTTTACGGAATCCCTGAGTGCAATAAGCCATTGGCTTTCTATTCCGGAGGTCTCAACTCCCTAGTGTCAAGTTAACTGAACATGGAGTGTGATAAGCTCTGGTCTCAGATTTGGCACACACACACTCACACACCCGCAGACCTTTATGTATAACATTAAGTCAATTTGGTTAATTCTGTGCAAAAAAAAAAAAAATTTAAACTATTCATGTATGAAAGAGTTATTAAAGAGCCAGAATGTTATTCCATAATAATTATCAGAATGGCAACAGAATTATCAATTTATTGACTGCTTTCTATGTTCGAGGCACTGTGCTTTGCAGTTATAGGGATCGCCTTATTTAATTACCGCCATAATTGTACATCACGTAGTATTATGAGGCCCTGACTGGTTGGCTCGGTGGTAGAGTGCCTGCCTGGCATGTGGCTATTCTGGGTTCCATTTCTGGTCAGGACACACAGTAAAAGCAATCATCTGCTTCCCCCCAACCCTTTCCTCTCTCTTTTCTCCTCCTGCAGCCATGGTTCCATTGATTCAAGCAAGTTGGCCCCAGGCACTGCGGATGGCTTGGTGGAGCCTCCACCTCAGGTGCCAAAATTAGCTTGGTTATAAGCATGGCCCCAGAAGAGCAGAGCATCAGCCCCAGACAGGGGTTGCCAGGTGTATATTCGTTGGGGTACATGTGGGAGTCTGTCTCTCTATGTCTCCTCCTCTCACTTGAATGAAATGAACCCTCCACAACTAAGTCACAGAACTACTACAGCATGTTCAGTTTAGTTGGTCACCAGGCTTTTACGTCCTAGATCAAGGTCTTCAGATATCAGTTAAATCTGATATAGTGGGTCCCTCAAAAGGAGTGTAAGCATGTTATCTGAGGACCTCACTTTATTGTGCTATGCTGGATATTCTCTGAGTCTTACCTTCATTTCTAAAAATTGTCACTCACCAGAATCTACAAATCTACAGAGAAAAGAAGCCACAACCTCGCATTCTCCCGATTCCTGCCTGATTCATTGTGCGTATTCAGTGCTGCTAGTCAGGAGCCAGATTTTAAAGGATGTGGTAACGCCAGTTGAAATTCTGAGTTCAGAAAGCACGTAAAGTCCTCTCCCTCTGAAACTGATTGTGTTTCACACCCTCATTTGCCCAACTCATTTGTTGTTAGGAACTACTAGAAAGATAATGCAAAGGAAGAATGTGATTATTATAAAAGGAACTACTCCACTCCTAATGAGAGACTCTTGGATTGTTGCTTCCTCCGCTCTCCCTGGGCGGATGATGAGACGTCTCTAAGGGTGCTGGAAACACACTAAGAGAACTCACACATCTCTTCCCCAACTGGAACCACATGCTAAGAGAGGAGGATGACCTCCGTGGCTTTCTCGCTGGTCACCCTGACATCTGCCTGCTTCACGGCATCCAGCACTTCTGCTGACACAGGTGAAACTGGCCATACCCTGGATCACTTAGAGGTAGACAGGTCTCCAAAACCAGGACTATAGCCCTTCCACTGAAAGCTCTTAGAAACAACAAAACGTGTCCTTTCTTTTATTCACTTGGCACTAAGTTCAAAAGGCAACAGGAAAGCACAGAATAGTATCCAGTCTACTTGGCAGGATTTTAATTTTTTGCCCATTGAA
Organism: Rhynchonycteris naso; assembly: GCA_037038555.1. Taxonomy (NCBI): domain Eukaryota; kingdom Metazoa; phylum Chordata; class Mammalia; order Chiroptera; family Emballonuridae; genus Rhynchonycteris; species Rhynchonycteris naso. Next base: position 216,896,317 of record CM072999.1, read on the forward strand.
ATTAATGAAACACATTGATATCCTGTTATTCACACCAACCTCAGAATCGGCAACATTCACCAAGCACGAATCTTTCCTGGTAACTTGGCTGATGTTACCGTGTACAAATGAACCCTGGCTAGTTATGTTTTTAGACTTAACCATTTTGTTTCTTTATCTAAATCATTAAGAAAATTCCATCTCCAGAGCCTCAACTCTTTATAAAGCTAGGCATTAACCATCACCCCCTCCTAGGAGAACAGCTGCCTAGAGCTTATGCAGAAATATATTGGGACATCTAGATTGATGGAGCCGAAATGAACAGGTCTGGACCTGATCGCTCTCTCTGGCCCAGACTTTGGCGAGATGCCACCTTACTACTTACTTGGGCATGGAGCTTTCATCGGGACATAGACTCTGTCACTGATGTTTATAATCCACAAAGAGCAACAAAGTATCAGCACCTTCCGCCAATAGATATCCAAATACAGATGACTTTCACTAGGGACCAAACCTTAAGACTACCCAGAATGACTCAGAGCCATCGCTAATGGCTCCTATTTGTCATCTCAAGAGCTTGGCAGGTCCCTGACATTAGAGCAAAAGTCTTTCTACCAGGACCTTGCCAATTTCAGCTTCAATTCCATCGGTAAACAACTTTGACTGGATTGGGAAAATTCCATTAATCATTCATGTTCTGGGAAGAATGTTACACAAAGGGGCTATCAACAGGGAGCAGCAACTTTCCATTTGTTTGGTAATTAAGAACTCTGGGCCATCTAATGGTGCCGCCATGCAAATATTCACTGCCGGCCTGGAGCCACCAGAATGAGCTGAAAAAGAATGCGTCTGCACTTAAACCCTTCATGTTCCATGATGAGATGGAGCTTTCCTGTTCCTGTTAGGTGAAAGGCAGGGCACACCGCTTCAAGCTGAAATGATACCCTTTGAAAAAGTTTGTGCTTCTAGCAAGAAGGTACTGACTCTTTAGGACACATTTTTTAAGCCTGTTTCTGAAATGCATTTTGTTTATACAAATACATAAATGCATGTGTTCCCTGAATCACACTTTTACATTAACCAAATATAATAAATTGTACTTTGATTTAAAATGTGAATGGAATTTTATTCCCCTCTGCAGGAACCCTATCATTTAGGAGACCAGAAATCCAGGAAGGTTCAACTCTTCCATGCAACAGGTCCCCCCATCCTTTTTCACCCGAGTTGCGCATTACTCCATCTACTGTATTTTTCACTCCATAAGATGCACTTCCCCCCCCCCAAAAGTGGAGGGGAAAATGCCCATGCATCTTATGGAGCGAATAATATGATATTTTGAAAAACTAGGGACAATTGAATACTTAAATCTACCAGGAATTCAGCCAGGGCATTAGGAGATGCTATGAAACAGATCCTCCGGTGGAGCAGAAGTCCTAACGGGTCTCCACTGGTTTCTTATATCATCAGAGAACCAAAACCACAATGTCAAACTTAGGAATCCAGATGGCATTCAAATGGACTGGGGACCACGGCATCATTTACTGCTCTCCTCTCTCTTCTTTCTACCATACAAATGTCCACTTGAAATGTCTGCATTACCGAGTAAGCTGATGGGAGAGTCTGGCCAAGTGCAACTCCCATACTGATGACAAGAAAGAAGGACAGTCTCACCCACAGAGCTGCACTCTTCCCTGTGACTAGGTCTTCCAATGGGACACGGCGTACTCCCACTGAGAAAAACGTGCTGCAGAGATTTCCAACCTTCTTTTAACACATTTGTTTCAATTTCAAGTTTCGGTCTACTTGAATTTCAAGTAAGGCTTCCTGCGCCTCTTTGCAAGTGAACTGTTTTCATCTACAGGTGAACTTGTACTGTCAGAGGTCAACTCAAATTGAGGCTTGACAGTGGGCATTGTTTCTAAACAAGTGAAAGGAAATGATAGCTGCCCAATATTCATCTCTTTCTCATAGCTATGCACTTGTCTCCCTTCAACACTGTATCAGATACTTCTTCCCGGCATTTTGATAATTTTATAAGCCTTGACAATAAGATAACATCCAGAGAGAATCATTAGATGCGAATTATTTTTTTCTCAGCGGCCTTTTCTCCAGTTAAAGACAGTTGTTATTGTAAGGTATTTTCCCCGCTGAGGAAGAGAGCATAGCCACCAAGTGTGGAATATTAAAGGATTTATTTGGTACAAAGCGCTTCTCAGATGACACTCACTGGCCCGGAAGATGGAGGCCAGGAATATCGTGCCAAGGGACCGTGTGGAGCCAGATTTAAAGGGGTCCTTTGGAGTCACCCAACTAATATAACGTAGTGAAATCTCACTGGCTGAAAGACGGCCACTCCTCTCCCAAAGACCTCTGGGAAGTTTTTCTTGGTGCGCTTAGTTGTGTGGGCGGTCCTAGTCAAAGTTCCCGGGCCTGGGTTCCCCACATGACCTTCCCCCATTAGCCACCAACCCTGCAGTTATGTGTGATATTAATCAGTTATGCCTAAAACAAATGCAATCCCAAACATAATAGAAGATTGCCTTGCCCTATGTGCTCACCTCCCTTTCCACACACAGTTTATACGAGTGTGCGCTACTCCACTACGCAGTTTAAATATTGTTAAGCCCTTTTCTGTTTTCTCAAACACACCAGCTACATTGACTATGTATGTGTAAATTTCCACTTTGCCTTTAAAGATACAGAGAAAAAAAAATGGTCAGCCCAAGAACAAATCATTGCATTTTTTGGGTCTCCAGTATCACATTTGTGATTTCTTTTTAGAATTAAACAAAGCAGTTCCATGGAATTTTAGCCCTAGGAGAAGTGTTCCCGTGTTCAACTCACACAAATAGATGATTTGTGTGCACACGTTTGGGAGCTAGATGAGATGGTTAGAAACGGCCATGCTGTTAAGTGGAAACATCGTGACTCATTTCCCTCCTGACTTTCCACAGAAATCCTGTGAGAGGCCGGTGGAGGCCAGAGGAGAGTGCGGAGGGAAGGAGACAGCAAGCCTCCATGAATATCCCTTCTCACAGCTCCTGCAGGGCCACAAACTGTCTCCTTTTCTTTGTGTTCCCATCTCTGCCTCCCGGGCCACGGCCGCCAAAGTGTCAGACCCCTGCCTTTCCATGTTAGATCGCAGCTCCCAATCTTATCAGCGTTCCTCACTCCCTGCTTCATACTTGACCTGCCTTGCAGTTTCACAGGAACTTGTAGTGCCCGATGCCTGCACTCCTATCAGAAAACTCCTGCCTGACCTGTGGTGCCACAGTGGGTAGAGTGTCGACCTGGAATGTTGAGGTCGCAGGTTCGAAACCCTGGGTTTGCCCAGTCAAAGCACATATAACAAGTTGATGCTTCCTATGTCTCCTCACCTTCTCTCTCTCTCTCTTTCCCCTTTCTCTAAAAATCAATAAATAAAATCTGGAAGGAAAGAAGGAAGGAAGGAAGGAAGGAAGGAAGGAAGGAAGGAAGGAAGGAAGGAAGGAAGAAAATAATTCTTGACATCGCTTCTTTCTGCACTCAACCTAGAACACTATGGATAATTCCCCCCAGGGCAAGGACCCTGCTTTGTGACACCCTGGGAAGAGGACCTAGTTGACCTGTGTCTGACCTTCTGACCTATGGGACTGCGAGGTAATAAATTGGTGCTGTTTTAAGTATTACACAGTTATAGAAAACTAGTCCATGGGAAGGTTTTTAGAGAAAAGAACTAAGTTTTTTGTTTTTCTCATTTCCAAACCCATTTCCTTCCTAAATCACAACACCTAGAGTAAGTGTTCAATGCTTACTACTCGTTGGTCCATTCTCTGATTCATTACTTTATTTAAGGAAGGTAATCCTGATCTATCATTTTTAAATGCCATTATAAATGGCATTGTTATTATTGTGTTATTTTTATACATTTTACCTCCAAAGGTCAAAGGGAGGCATTCTCCTCTTCCTAGTGGCGCACATCACCCTCCCTCCATCCGCCCTGCACAAGAATGAGGTTTCTTCTCCACATCCCCCTGCACGGTTCAGGATGATGCCTACGTTCTCTCTTATCAGAAAAACTGATTGTGGCTCCCAGAAGCTAACCTCTCAGGAAATTGTTATTCCTAAAGTACTTTGAAATCCTCAGCACAACAGGATACAAAGAGTAAAGTGTGTGCTGATGGACACGTATTGAAAACATATGGCCGCGACACGGACGTAAATATCTCAGGCCCACAAATAATGCGCGAGGCAGCATTTAATTTCCTGGTGGGAAGGCTTTCCATTATTTTCTTCTTCAAACTCCTAGTTCCGTCCAAGTAAAGAATAAACACAATTTTCTTAGACAAGTGAAATACAGAGAGCCAAAGCCATTATTCGGACCACGTTAGAGTCACAGTGTAGATAAATGTATAAACTTACAGAATCCGCGGAATAATGGTGGAGCGTGGGTCACAATTGATTTTCTGACGGTTAGAAAAGTACTCAGGATAGCAAAAGACCAAGCTCACTGCATATTCCCATGATAAATCTGGTCGAAACATTTTTTGAAGATGTTTAACATTTTTTTAGAAAAAGATACATAAAGTTTCCATTTTAATGATACACTTCAGTAGTGTGAAGTACGTTTATGTTGTGCAATCAATCTCTAGGACATTTTCAGCCTATAGAACTGAAACTCTATACCCACTAAACAACTCCCCCCTGTACCCCGCAAGCCCCTGAACCACAGTTTCTACTTCCTACTTCTACTAGTCTGACTTCTCTAGGTGCTTCATAGGACTGTGCAGTGTTTGCCTTTTTTGTGACTAGCTTATTGTGCTAAGTATTACATCCTACACATTCCATCCATGTCATAGCATGTGGTAGCAAATGCTGGATAACGTCTGTCAGATAATCTGGTTATTTAGATTGAAAATATGCCTCAGATAATGAAGCTATTTCTTGCTGGAGGTTACTCTCAACACATCATCGGATGCCATGGCCAGTCTTTCCTGACATTCAAAAGCTGGCCCAAGGAGGGGCTGCATATTTAATTCTCTCTTGGTTGTTCTGAGTTCTAGAAAGGATTTTTTCACATGGGGGGGGGGGGACTTGAAAATACCTTCTTTTATAATATGTCTACAGTTCATCTTTCTCAAAAGTGAAGACTATAAAGTTCCCTTTAAATTATAATATTTAGTTTGTATTTTTAAAATTAAAAAATTATGACATTAATACCTGACCATCGGATTCAGGCTATTGCAAAGAATGAATCACTGAGACACGTCCCTGAAACAAATCACTTAAAATCATTCAAAGTGTTGTAACTGGCTTTATTAATGCAATAAAAAAAGTATTTTTTACATAATTTCTCAACCAATAAAACCAAGTCAACACTTTTAATTTGCACAAATAGAATTGTTTTTTTCCCTTTGGAAAATTAGACCCTTGACCTTCCTAAAAATTCCTTGCAGGATATTAAAGAGGTTTCCGTAGCCTCTGTATTATCATGGCAACCCTTTTCTGTAGCGTCTTTAACACAGACTCCAGATCCGGGTAAAGAGTGTTGCTGGACAGGTGTCCCTGCTGTCCTCATATACCCGGCCTCATGCTCACGGAAAGGAACTGTGTGTGCTGCCATGTGCTCAGGGGGTGATCTGTTGTCCTGGTTCCAATGTGACTTCTCTAATCTGACAAGATGATCAATAATTAATTAAATACCCACATCTTCTGGAGCCCGGGTTTCCAATGATAAACACTGTTTTATCAAATACTGCTCCTTCATACATATACTATAGATAACAGGGTATTAGAAGTTTTCCTCGTTTCCATGTCTTTCAAATCTCTCCCCCCACCACGATAGCATCCGCCATATCTAATCCTTACCCCAAAAAACATATTAAACTATCTTTTCAGGATTTGCAAAGGATATCTATCTATCTATCTATCTATCTATCTATCTATCTATCTATCTATCTATCTATCTATGTCCTACAATAGCCACATACCAAATGAGTATATAAAACTATAGCATCATCATTTATAACATACCAAAATGAGTATTGGAAACTGGGGAATTTCTTTGGAAAAATTGTTAGAGTTCTTTAACCCTTTGACTCACCCTTCTTCCTAAAGAACAGGGGGACTGAGTGTATGTCTTCCTCTTCTCAGACCTAGTGTGATATTCTTCCAAGAGGCTAGTTGGAGAGTTTTGATGTATGACTCTTAAGAGTTTAGGAAAAGGCACTGGATGCAGTGGGCTAGATCTAAAAACATGAGGTTGTGTTGAGTATGAAATCAAGTTGAAAATTTAAAGAGGAAAGTCTATAATTACTGGTCAAATGGATAAAAGGGAGAATGGTCCGTGTTCAAGTCCGACAACACTTATATTCCTTATTAAACATTTTTCAGAACTAGTCATGGGCCAGTTGGGAGACAGGGATAGCCAGGGACATTTTCATTCTTCCCAGAACTGCTGGGAGAAAGTGGTGCTGAAACAATGAATGTAAAGACAAATAGGCAAGTTCTTTAACTTAAAAAAGTATATACATTTACAGCACACATTATACTTCATTAGAAAAGACTGAGTGGGCCCTGGCTAGTTGGCTCAGTGATAGAGTGTCACCCTGGCACGTGGATGTCCTGGGTTCAATTCCCAGTCAGGACACACAGGAGTAGCACCCATCTGCTTCTCCACCCCTCCCCCTTCTCTATCTCTCTCTTTCTCTTCCTTTTTCTCTCTCTCTCTTCCCCTCCTGCAGTCATGGCTCGATTGGTTCAAATGCATCAGCCCCAGGCTCTGAGGATGGCTTTGTGGAGCCTTTACCTCAGGTGCTAAAAATAGCTCAGTTGCAAGCATGGCCCCAGATGGGGGTTGCTGGGTGGATCCTGGTTGCAGTGCATGTGGGAGTCTATCTCTCTATCTCCCCTCACTTGGAAAAGAAGAAACAAAATAAAAGTAAGTAAAAAACTAAATGCTTTCTTCCTACAATCGGGAATAAGGCAAGCACATCCACTTCCATCACATTTATACAACATTGTGCTAGAAGTTCTAGCCAGTCCTACAAGGCAGGAAAAGCATATAAAAGGCATAAAGGTTAAAGAAGAAAAATAAATTATTCCTGTTTGCTTATAGCATGATTGTATGTGTAGAAAATCCTAAGGAATCTGTCAAAAATATAAAAATGATCCCATAACTATTATTTGTTCAGCAGTGTGGTAGGACACAAGATAAACATAGGAAAACCCATTATGTTTGTATATTGTAGCAATGGACTTGTAGACCACAAAATTAAAACTATAGTATCATTTATATCATACCAAAAAATGAAATATAGACAAAACTGACAAAACATGAACAAGGACTTCTATGCTGAAAATTGCCAATGCTGGTGAAAGTTCATGGAAATCTAAAGAAACTGAGAGGCATACCATGTTTATGAATTAGAAAACTAAACATGGCCCTGACTAGTTGGCTCAGTGGTAGAGCATTGGCCCAGCGTGTGGATGTCCTGGGTTTGATTCCTGGTCAGGGCACACAGGAGAAGTACCATTCTGCTTCTCCATCCTATTCCCTTCCTCCTTCTTTCTCTCTCTTCTGCTCCTGCAGCCATGGCTCGATTGGAATTGGCCTGAGTGCTGAGGATGGCTCCATGGCCTCTGCCTCAGGCACTAAGAAGAGCTTGGTTTACTGAGTAACAGAGCAATGCCCCATATGGGCAGTGTGTCGCCCCTTAGTGGGCTTGCTAGGTGGATCCTGGTTGGAGCGCATGTGGGAGTCTCTCTCCACCTCTGCTCCTCTCAATGAATAATTAACAACAACAACAACAAAAAAAAATGGTGAAGATTGGCAATCCTGCCCAAATTGATGTATAGGTGTAACACAATTGAAATCAAACCCCTAGCAAGGTTTCTTTTTATCGTTAAAGGCAAGCTTGTTCTACAATTTTATTCCAAAATTCACATGGCAATCAACAGAACTATAACGGCAAAAAAGAAAAATAATTTAAAAAAGAGAAAGTGGGAGGAATCAGTCTACCCAACTTCAAGACATCTATCGCTGTAGAAATTGACGGAGGGAATGACAAAGACAATGAAGCTGAAATAATGAGCATACCGTGACTCAAACACCATGTCTGCTGGTCTGATCATCATTTTAAAGAAGGCTGAAGAATTGATTTGAGAAGTTAAAGATTCACATACTGAGAATTTTACAAGTTCAAAGCCCTTTTAAATGTGAAAGTACTTTCATAAAAGAACCAACTGGGGAAGCTGTGGCTCTTAAAACACTCCCGACACTGGTGGGATGCACACGGGAGACAGATGCACGCTTCATTTTCTTTCCAGTGTGTCAGAAATTGGTCTGTTTTGCAAAATGCAGGCTCGTGGAAATGTATCAGCAGAAGGACAACGTGCCCAGTGAATCCGTCAGCATCCTGTCAAAACCAGAAAGCGCCCTAGGTGTTTCAGCAGGGAGGGGTTAAGTGGAAGTAGTTACAAAACCATTAGAAGCTCTAAGCAAACAAATCTCAGGGAAAGCCCGGCAAGATGTTAGGGCTCACGGGGAGCGGTGGGAACTATAGAAACAGCCATCGGTAACTTCAGCACCCTGCTGCACTCAAGTGGACGATTAGTGGGAAAATTCCGTTAATTCACCAGCCCACTCCTACTATTTGCTGATTCTTTCTGATAGTGAAGAACTCTGTGGAATTTTATTCCACGTCGTTCTTCCATATTGAGGAGGATTACTTCTTCTTTCCACAGCATCTAAAACCAGACTTGCTCTCAGAGGCGCTGGGCAATGCCGCTGTCCTGGTTTCCACCCCAATAAGACAAGCATGGGAGAGAGAATGTGTAAACTCACCCGAGTTAATCTCGAATGGCTGCTTTACAACCATGGACTTCAGAGTCACCACATGAAAATGAGAGGAGATTCTGTTTCCTCACATTAATTGTTTGTATTTGGCTATGGAGAATTATCCTCCTTTTATTGATTATGTAGAGACTAACAAAGTTTAAGCAGCTAGCCCAAGGTTACCAGGAATAAGTGGCCAAACTTCGGATTTAAGGTGGAGTTTTGTTGTTTCATTAGCTGTCAATTTCTTTTTCCTTTCCTTTTGAAAGTTTCGAGTGATAAAGTACTAAACTGAAGGTTCTAGATCAGTGTATTCATGTGTAACTAAAGAGCATGTGACGGTCAAAGGTCGACAATATGACAGGAATATGATGTGTATGTGAGGAAAAAAAGAAACCAGCTGGGGAGGCAGATGGGAGAATACACAGAAAAAAGAGAAATGCATATATTAAACGTTTCTAAATGGTAATGTACACCGTGAAAATCCATTTCAAGGGACACGATCTTTAAACTCCCCAAATTCCTTCATAAAAACAGAGCCACTAGTGGGGATAAACACACTGCAGAGTTCTGGTGTAGCTAGTGAAGTTCTATGTCTTGAGCAAGGTGGTGATTACAAGGCTGTGGATTTTATAACAACTTATTAGGCCAAAATTTGTTTGTGTGTTGTATTTGTTATTATTATACAAAAACAAAGGGAGATGATGTCATAATCCTAGGAGGTACACAGTAGAGTGGGACTCTACATGTATTGTGTACATGGTCATGGGTGCAGTTCGGGCTGTTTTGGGAGCCTGGGCATGTCAACCCCTCTAAAGCCTTCATTTCCATATCTGCATAATGAAGATACCGGCAGGACTGCAAAGGTGATTAAATGACATAAATTTCTCAAATATTCGGCATGGTGTTTTGCACTGGAAAAGGACTTGAACACTATCACTTGTCAACTCAATGGCACAAAACTCAGGGGCAGGGCGAAGACTCTGTATTCGTAAGCAAGCAAATAACTGGAGAATAGTGAGAATTAAGGAAAGCAGGAAAATTGAAGAAGGGAGTGAGGGGTCCCTGATGAACAGGATGAGGGAGGGGACCCGGATGCCAGGAGTGTTGGGATGCGGTGTCATGTGTGATGATACATTATATAGGATTGGCTTTAGAACACTCACAGGAGTCTTGCAAAACAATGAATCTTGAGTGTGCCCAAGAGAGACTTTGTCTACGCAACCATGTCACTGCAGCTGACCCTCGTCCATATTCCTCCAGTCCCCAAGGAGGCACAGGTGGCAGTGACAAAGTAAAGCCCCACAATCTGATATTTTCCACATGAAGAGATGTTGCATGCCACAAGCTCTTGGCCAGATAAATCTCTGCCCTGCCCTAGACATGCACATTGGCTCCTATCAGTGCTATTATTTTCTGTTTGGGGATAACTACCCTACAATTAGTTGAACTAATTATGCATTTAAGCATTAAAAGCATGCATCTCAGCCCTAGGATAGTTCAGTTCGTTAGAGCATCATCCTGATAGAGGTTGCCAGTTCAATCCCTGGTCAGGGCACGTACAGGAACAAATCTATGTTCCTCTCTCTCTCTTTCTCTCTCTCTCTCTCTCTCTCCCCCACCCTTACCCTCTCACTGAAATCAATAAATGTTTTTAAAATAGCATGCATCTCAAAGAAGGTGGACAGATTCCCCACTTCCTTTACTCTTATGAGTTCTGCTCATCGTAAGCTAACAATTCATTATTCTGGGACACATTTGACTCCTATTCTGAAAAACTGAGGTTTAATAACTTTGGTGATTACCATAGAACCATGCATGTATGCACACTCCTGGAAGTAAAAACTAGGTAAAATTTAGTCTTTTTCAAGATGCTTTTTAGTCTGTGGATTCTTCTAGAAAGATCATTGAATTGCATGCTTCAAATACCTTCCCAATACCCTCTCTCAGAAGCTCGGTGCTCAAGGTCAAATAAGCCATTTGCTCTAGTTTAACAGGGGTGACTATGGAGATGAACAGATTGACATATTTAAATAAAACATTCTAATAGCATGTTCTGGTCTTGGAGGCCCCCAGGCAGCATACGTTGTATTTGTTAGACACCACAGCTTAATTACTCTCATAAATGAATTATACCAATTTCAATTTGAAACTATAAGTGTTACAGTTGAACTAGGGTCAAATTAAACTTTCTGTCAATTATGCAGATTACTTTAGCAACTATGTAAATTGTTAATAAATTCTTAATTGATGTAGAATTTTTCTTGAAAAAATATCTGTTTTATGCCATTGGGCTCAAATACCAGGAGAGTGAGGGCTCGGGGCAAATAAAGACGTACTCTAAATGTCTGTCTTAAGAATTCTCAGGATAAGGAGTAAGTCAGGCCTTCGCAAGCTAGAAATTGAATATGTTTTCTATTCAAGAATGTTTTAGGGCCTTGGCGGGTTGGCTCAGTGGATAGGGTGTCGCCCCAGCATGTGGACGTCCCAGGTTCTATCCCTGATCAGGGCACACATGAGAAGTGACCATCTGTTCCTTTTCCCTTCCCCCTCCACTCTCTCTTCCCCTCCTGCAGCCAATGGCTCGATTGGTCCAAGCTTCGATCCCAGCGCTGAGGACAGCTTGGTTGATTCGAGCACTGGGCCCAGATGGGGGTTGCTGAGTAGATCCCGGTTAGGGTGCATGCAGAAGTCTGTCTTTCTCCCCTCCTCTCATTTAAAAAAGTAAAATAAAATTTTAAAAAAGAATATATTAGTTTTGTATTGTGAAGATGCACATTTCTCAGTACACAATATAGCATTGGGTGGGGAGGGAATTGTAGTGGTCATAAAAAGCAGATCTACATTTTGTCGGTTTTATTATCATTTTAAAATTCTTTACAAAGCACCCCTTTTTGCCTGTCCCTAGGGCAGAGCCCACACAGTGCCCACTGGCCCTTTAGAAGAGATTAGCCCTGAGACAGCGATGAGTCAGGAGGCATCAGTGTGGACAAACCCAGCTGACTCCCTCTTTCATACTCAGTGCTCATGACAATATTCATGGAACTTGGATCTGCTTTGATTGGCTTGCATGCCATGGACCTCACTTTTTAACTTTCGGAGCTACCTTCACTTCAACCTACTCGTTCATCCAAATAGACACAGTGACTCTATTTTTCCTGAAAGAAAACAAACAAAAAACTTAAGTAGAAAAGCCAACTTTGCTAAATGATTTTTGGTTTCTAGGTTATAAAGGTAAATAACCCATCTGAGGCTTCCAATGAGCAAATCTTCACTCATCTTTTTAAAATGCTGTAACAACAAGCACTTGATTATTCTTTTGTATTTTCCAAAGTTGCTTTTTGTGTAAAGTTTATACTCTAGAGCCTGACCTGTGGCAGTGCAGTGGATAAAGCAAGGACCTGGAATGCTGAGGTCACCTGTTCGAAACCCCGAGGTTACCCAGTCAAGGCACATATGAGAAGCAACTATGAGTTGATGCTTCCTACTCTTTCCCTCTCACCTTTCTCTCTCTTCTCTCTAAAAAACAAAAAATGAAATCTTTAAAAAAATAAAAACAAAAATAGTCTCTAGTATGATAAGTCCTCTTTTAGAAATATGAATGTAGGCTTTTGTGTTAGGTGTGTCACTCAGGTGACAAAGTGAAAACCGCTCAGGACATTACAGAATGCAGGACTTGATAACGCCCAGAGAAGTCAGAACACACGGTCAGTTAGTCAGGTCTTGGGCAGTCCTGAACACACTCTGATATCACCGTGTTTTTGGTGCATGGCAACAGTCTCAGTGTCTCTGTCCCCTCTGTGACTCAGTATTTTTCTGTTTCTCTTTTTCTCCCTGTCTGTTTCTATGGACTGCTAATTCTTTCTATAAGTTTTAATTCAAGCTCCTCCAAGAGTGTAGACTTGATTGAATAGTTCAGTGGCTCTACAAAACAGTCTGCACAATGGGGAGACTTCTTTTATTACTATTTTTTTATTGATTGATTTGAGGAAGAGAGAGAGAGAGAGAGAGATTGATTTGTTGTTCCACGCATTCATGCATTCATTGGTTGATTCCTGTGTGTACCCTAACTGGGGATCGAACCCACAACCATGGCATATCAGAATGCTCCAACCACGTTATCCAGCCAGGGTCAGGGTCTTTTTTTTTTTTTTAGAATTCTTAAGTCAAGATACTCCATGGACCTGACCAGGTGGTGGCGCAGTGGATAGAGCTTCGGACTGGGATGCAGAGGACCCAGGTTTGAGACCCCGAGGTTGCCAGCTTGAGCGCGGGCTCATCTGGCTTGAGCAAAAAGCTCACCAACTTGGACCCAAGGTCGCTGGCTCGAGCAAGGGGTCACTCGGTCTGTTGAAGGCCCGCGGTCAAGGCACATATGAGAAAGCAATCAATGAAGAAATAAGGTGTTGCAACGAAAAACTGATGACTGATGCTTCTCCTCTCTCTCTGTTCCTGTCTGTCTGTCCCTATCTATCCCTCTCTCTGACTCTCTCTCTGTCCCTGTAAAAAAAAAAAAAAAAAAAGATACTCCATGGGCTTTTGGTTAGTGGTGGCCAGGATGGGAAGAGGACATGGCAGAGCACGGAAAGCCCAGTCCAGAGAGCATGGATGCTGGCCAGCTCCCCTGAGAGCTGCCCTACATGCACAGACACCTTCATGAGAAAAAGGGTGAGAAATGCAAAACCCACACCCCATGAGTGAAAAACTCAGCTCCCTCCCTCCCTCCTCAGAGCCATCTCTGAGCCTGGCATTTGCTGTAATGAAGGCACTGAGCTCATAGCTTTTCACATAATTTTTTCCCACCCCAGGTGGGTTAATGGAGATTTCCAAATCCCAAAACAGAAATGACAAAGGAAATCTAGGTTTGGAAGGGGACGCTTCACCGTTTTACCACTCTGCCATGACAAAGCCGGGGTCTGAATGGAAATGAGACATCCCCAAGTTCACCTGTGACTAACTAAAGCCCTAATAAAGGCACAGCCTCTGACCTTGGTCCCCTGGGTCCCCTACCTTGTATAAAGGAACATTTGAACACAAGTTACGAGACGCACGCCATATCAAACAGGAAAGCACCTGATACTATGAAATGTGCATATTGATGTAGCGATGAGAGGATTCAATGAATGCTAAATTATGGGTCTGGAGAGGATGGTGGCCTTTGTTAAAATCTGCATGCCACTGTCTGCGAACTCCAGAGTATTAACAGAAAGCACAGGGCCAAGCGAACCTGTCAAACCCTCTTTTTTATTTTATTTTATAATTCTTTACAATACAGAGGGAAAACTTGATAAAATATTAGATGAAAAGACCCCTTTCAAAATGCATCTGCTTTGTAGTGACTCCCTCCCTGGCTCCTCTGCTGACTTAGAAGTCATCCCCACCTTGACTGCGCTGCTGCCTTTTAAAAAGACACTGCGCCGTCCCCGGTAGTGACACAGCACTACCCGACCTGCATTTGGAAGCGGCTCATTGTCAAGAGCACGAGCATTACTGCCAAGGCGAGGACAGCCAAACAAAGCCCCCCAATTTCTTTTTTCTAACCCGCCCGACAACAATGCTCCCTGGGCAGTGTCCGCAGCAGCGCTTCCGAGACTGCGTATGCCTGCAGACAGAAAGCTATTCCAGGCATTGAAAACAGCCTTATTACCCTGCCATTTTTGCACAGCTTCTTTTTCTTTCTCTCTCTCTCTCTTTTTTTTTTTTCATCCCCTTCCCCGTGACATTAGAGAGTCCGAAGTGACATACATTTTTTATAGCTTCATAAAGTCGTCTCCTGACCGGGTCACCCTTCTCATAACTAGGGAGCAGAACGCTTGAAAAAACCCATTCATCAACGTGAAAGGAGACTCTGTCTGCGGCTTCCAATATGCACAGTCTGGCAAGATCCAGCTCAGTGCAAATGCTAACTCACTCTTTTGCTAATGCCAAATGACCCTCTCGCTCCTATCGGCATGCTGAGGAGGACACGGAGGGCACAGGGGCCGTCCCCATCTGCACCGGGGTTGCTACAGACAGCCCAGTGCCAGCCCTTCCTGCTAAATGTACTGAACACATTAAAAAATTAGTTGTATATTCATATTAATTAAATATTCAATTAAACAATGCTAAAATTATGGGTGGGGGATTTGTTCTTGCCTAATGGACTAGAGCCTGTTCATTACATTTGCACGGATATTCATTAAAATTCCATGTAAAAAGAGCAGAAATTGTTCCCGTGTTTTTCATGCCTCCAATGTTCCTCCTCCATGCTTAGATCGGACATTTGGCTTAGGATGGTCCAACCTGGGATTGTGGGTGGGTGAAAGAGCACAGGGAAGGTCAGAAACAAGGAGGAAGTTATTCCTCAAACTTCTGGTGAGAGACAGAAATGTCCTCCAGGAAAGCAGCATCTTTTCCACGAAATTCATGGTGCACATGAGGAACATGCGGGCTTTGGGATTTGAAAGCTACATACTTGTGGCAGATCTCAGGTCCCCGGAAACTGACATCTCTGAGAGACGCAAACCTCTCCAGATCGATGATCAGAACATCCCCGTCATCTCTACCCCACATAGGAAAACACTGGGTTTGTGTCCCGATCCTTTTGACTTTAGAAACCCAGGTTTGAATTTGAGTTAAGATTATAAAGGGGCTCTGGCTGGTTGGCTAAGTGATACAGCACCGACCAGCCAGGAGTGTAGAAGTCCCAGGTTCGATTTTTGGTCAGGGCACCCAGGAGAAGTGACCATCTTCTTCTTCACCCTTCCCCATCTCCCTTCTCTCTCTCTTCCCCTTCAGCAGCCAGGGGCTCAATTGGAGCAAGTTGGCCCCAGGCACTGAGGATGGCTCCATGGCCTCACCTCAGGTGATAAAATAGTTCGGTTGCCAAGCAACAGAGCAAAGGCCCCAAATGGGCAGAGTATCTTGCATAGGTTCTTGCCAGGTGGATTCCAGTTTGGGTGCATGTACGAGTCTGTCTCTCTGCCTCCCCACTTTTCACCTAAGGGAAATAAAAAAGATCACAAAGGAATTAAAAAGTACCAACCACATTCCAGGACTGTGTTTTTATTTGAAAGTCTTGCTCTCACACTACTGACTAGATCGTATTTAAGCATGATTGTATGTATATGTGTATGTGTATATATATGTATATATATACATATACACACATATATGTGCACATTATATATGATACATATATATGTACATATGTATATATATTCAGGGGTTGGCAAAAGTAGGCTTACAGCTGTGAATGTAAAATACAGTTTATTCTTGTTTTATTATTTATTAATTATTGTATTATTTATTATTATTAGTAGTAGTATTTTGTATCCTTACTTATGATTTATCTTTTAGGTAACTATGGCTGGTAATACAACCTTCTTTTCCCCATAATGGTGTGTGTGTGTGTGTGTATATATATATATATATATATATATATATATATATATATGCATAACTTTTTACAAGCCATAACTGCAAAGATATTTACATGCACACATGTATGTACAACGTGATAGACAACAAAACAATGAGAGAACAATAGAATGATTGCAATAAAATCATGTGCTGTACATTAGAGAAAATCACACCAAGGCTAGAAACAACCTCGTCTCTATCTTCTCACGTTTTCACGAAACATCAGGTTGGAAGGTCTGGAGAAGGAGACTGCACACATTTTACCAGCTCTTCCACCAATCACATGGTGCCCATCAGATGTGAAACTCTCAACCAATGCCTTGTCAGCGCTGTCACTGCTGACACACAAGGGTCACCTCTGGGAACACAGTGGTCACCCTCCCAGGCCAGGCCTAACTGTGGAAGATGGTAATAACCTTTCCTCCTTTTAGAAACAAAATCCAGGCTCTGGCTCGTTGGCTCAGTGGTAGAGCATCGGCCTGGCATGTGTATGTACTGGGTTCAATTACATGTGAGGGCACACAGAAGTGACCATCTGCTTCTCCATCCCTCCTTCTTCTCTCTGTCTCTTCTCCTCCCTCAGCCATGGCCAGATAGGTTTGAGCACATTGGCCCAGGCTCTGAAGATGGCTCCATGAAGCCTCTGACTCAGGTGCTAAAAATAGCTTGGTTGCAAGCATGGCCCCAGATGCACAGAGCATCAGCCCCAGATGGGTTGCTGGATGGATCCTAGTCAGGGCACATGCAGGCGTCTGTCTCTCTATCTCCCCTTCTCTATCTGGGAAAATAAGATGAAGAAAAAAAAGGCCCTGACCAGTTGGCTCAGTGGTAGAGCGTTGGCCCAGCGTGTTGGAAGTCCTGGTTTTGATTCCCAGCCAGGGCACACAGGAGAAGTGTCCATCTGCTTTTCCACCCTTCCCCCTCTCCTTCCTCTTTTTCTCTCTCTTCCTCTCCCACAGCAAAGGCTCCATGGGAACAAAGTTGGCCCAGGTGCTGAGGATGGCTCCATGGCTTTCACCTCAAGCACTAGAATGACTCCAGTTGCAATGGAGCAACACCCCAGATGGGCAGAGCATAGCCCCCTGGTGGGCATGCCCCGTGGATCCTGTTGGGTGCATGCAGGAGTCTGTCTCTCTGCCTCCTGCTTCTCACTTCATAAAAATACCAAGAAAAAAAAAAAAAAAGAATAAAGAAAGAAAATAAAAAATAAAAATAATCCACAGGGTTATCACAACAAGGGCAGTGAGGGCGTGTAAAAGAACTAGAAAATAAATCACAACTTCTCACTTATTTATTCCGAGGAGTAAATACAATATTCCTAAGCTTTCTTTCTATTAAAAGAAACATCCAAAAATACTGCAGAAACTGCTTTAGAACCCAACCAGGATTCATCTTTGTAAAAAAAAAAAAAATTCTATTGATTTTGAGAGAGAGAGAGAGAATCAACAACCACTGTTTCACTTAGTTTTTGGTAAAATTTCCTTATTTTTAAATTTATTTTTAATTTGTTACATTATATAAATGTGCCGTGAGATTTTTTATCCACTCATCTAATGATGGGAACTTAGGTTGCTTCCAAACCTTGGCTATTGTAAATACACTGCAATGAACATAAAAATGTATCTATTCTTTCAAATCAATGTTTCGGGTTTGTGTGGCTATATTCCCAGAGTGGGATTGCTGAGTCATAGGCAAGTTCCACTTTTAATTTTTTGAGGTAATGCCATACTGTTTTCCACAATAACTCCACCAGTCTGCATTCCCATCAACAGTGCATGAAGGTTCCCTTTTTACCACATTCTCACCAACATTTCTTGTTCACTGATTTATTGATGATAGCCATTCTGACAGGTGTGACGTGATATTGCACTGCTCTGATGGTTAGTGACTTTGAGCTGCTTTTCATACGTCTTTTGGCCATCTGTATGACCTCTTTAGAAACATGTCTATTCAGATCCTTTGCCCATTTCTTAATTGGATTGTTTTTACTTGAAATTTCTAAAGGAAAGGACTGAGAAGAAGAAATTTGGCAAATACAATGACTATGAAATTCCTAGAATTTTAAAATGTAGACCGGTAACATGAAAACTAAAAAAATGTAGCAAAAGGAAGAAAACACAAACTAAGAGAATATTTACAATACAGATGACAAAGTGTTAGTGTCCCAAAAGTATATATAGTAGCACAAAACTCAAGAGGAGGATAGGGAAGAGAGAAAGGGGAACCTATATTTTAGTGAACAATAAAAACAAATAATATATGGAAATTGGAAGTAATTTTTAATAGAGTTAAACAAGGGGAAAATGAAGTGAAATCTTTAAAGTACTGAAAGAAAAACATCCTGTCAACTCAGAATTCTATACTCAGTGATTGTATCTCTTAATGTGAAGGTCAGATAAAGATTTCTTTTAGGAAAACAAAAGCTTAAAGTATTTATTGTCAACTTGTTTCTCTCAAGAAACGTTAAAGGTCATTCCTTAGGCAAAAGAAATAAGATGTCAGAGAAAACCCTGGACTCAGATAAAGAAATATATAGCTCTGGAAGGCAAAAAGAGAGATAAATAGAAGATTTTTTTCAGCCCTGGCCCGTTGGCTCAGTTGGTTCAAGCATCATCTCAAAATACCAAGGTTGCTGGTTTGCTCTCCATTCATAGCACGTATAGGAAGTGACTGATGAATGCAAAACTAGGTGGAACAACAAATTAATTCTGCCTCTCTCTCTCTCTCTCTCCCTCTCTCTCTCTCATGAGTCAATTTTAAAAAGACTTTTTCATATTTTAAATGGCTGTAAAAAATAATTCACTGATTAAAGCAAAAGTGGTAACAATGTATTTTTAGTTTATTGAAAACCTCAGGGAAACCCTACAAAACTACATAGTTAAATAAGTACAACTAACATGTCACTAGGGGAGAAAAAAATGGAATAATAACTTTTAAAAATCAGTCCCATACTAGGCTGAAGAAAGATTTAGTCTGACATAATATAAGTCCCCAGTGAAGCCTAATGTGAATAAAAATAATTCCATAGAATTATTTTCAACATTCCATAGAATGTCATTGGCACATGAATTCTACATGCCTGGTTCACATGGACTGGACCTATTAGAATATAACTGTATTTTTTCCTCAGAATAAGGAAATACAGGAAGATATTAAAAATCCCCTATTCCTGATACCAAATTAAAGCAACTCTGATAAAAAGGTGAGCCTGGGAGGGATTATCTAAACCAAACCCATGGAATCTGGAGGTTCACCTGCTACTTCACAATTTCTATCTCCTGCCTTCCAGAAAGATTCTCTTCTCAGCAATTTCCTTTGACAAACCATTGCTGACTCAGGACTGAACTTCTTCCTACCCAGAAAAGCATTTAGATCTTACACATTTTGATATTTAATCAAACAAATGCATCTTGCTCAGTATACTTTCTTTTGTCCCAAGAAATCTGAAGAGATCCTAAACAGCAATAGACAATCAGCACGTCAAAATTGCCACGTCACAGAATATCTGATTTCTCACAAGCTAAAGCTTAAGTTTCACTTATTCCAACTTTGCCCGAAAGTTTTATCTTGAAGGTGAAGAATCAAGTATCCTAAAATAGGAAGAAAAATAATCTGCCAGACCCAACAAGAAAAACAAACCTCTCGGGCGCACATGATAAATCACAAAGTAGGAATCTTCCTGAGCCTCCAGAATGCGACATCATTTGAACATGGCAGGTATTAGGCAGCACTCGGTGGAATGATTTTCAAATAACACAATTATTTGGCAACATATAATTAAGTAAATGTTTTGTTTTCTTTAAAAATAATTGGTATAATAGGTAAATAGACAGCTTTATGTGAAAGTCATTTCTGAAGTAGCAGATGGATAGACTTCATGATCCTCAAAATCAGATCAGATTTGGTGAATTACTTCAAATTTAAGTTTTTTAAAGAGTTTTCTCAAAACCTAGGTGTAAAGATGCTTGTTGTCTGGCTGTTTGGCTGTTGGGAGATTGGTTATGTGTGTGCCTTAGTTGCCTGAGCAATTATCTCCAAGATAAAGCCCTCTTATCTGAAAACACAGTGAGAGGTGCATATCGCACGATCTACTTGGTCTGTGTCAGGAATAAAACCTCCATGGCAATGTGCCATCGCAAACATATTAACCACAATGCTTTGTGAGTGTTCCTGCATTTCCCATGGTGCATCTGAAGGAATCGTAAAGGGACTACTCAAGTCTGGAGATTTCCCCAGAAATCAGTTTCTTTTCCCATGAAAGCCATTGCATTGGGATTACAAAATTCTAGTATAGGTTGTTACTTGAAATTTTAAATACAACTTCCCCCAGAAATGTAGAATTTTACTTATGGCATTTTGTCTTCAGATACTGTTATATGAGCTCTAATAACAGTTAACATTTATTAAGTCGCTTATTATAGATCCACTACTGTGCTATGTACACATTTTATATGTATCTCATTTAATTCTTAGTACAAACCAATGAGGCAAGTGCTATTACTACCGTTTTAAAGACTGTGAGAATTAAACATACACCAGCTGGCTCAGGATCCCAGTTAAAAACAGAGGAGCTGGGAAATAAACCTAGACCATCTAAGGTCATAGATCACATTCTTAACCATGAAAATCCATCACCTTTTAGTGTAAAGCACGCATTGTTAAAGCCCTGTTTGCCAATAGGACCGGAATATTGACTCGAGATTCTAGCCTGGAGAGTGCCAACAGCTCCAATCCAGGACACTTAAAATTGTGCTCTTTCACCAACACACAGTAGAGCTTTGATTCATAAAGGAAGACCTGCTATTTCACAGAACAGGCTCAGTAAAGTAATTTATTCGTCTCATGGGTTAGGGATAGACCTGAAGGTGTCAAGTTGAGTTAATAGAAGCCCAGATGTTGGTTGGCACAAATCCTCTCAGCTAGCAGGAGAAATGAGGGAATTATGGGTTCAACAGCAACATCAGCCCAATGATAAGCGAGTAGAATCTCTTATGCTTGGGGAGACCTCTGACTAATTGAGTTTAGGGAAATCCGTGTATATTTCCAGGAAATGGCCAATACAAGTAGAGATCTGAGTGCAAGTAGATAGCAGAAAATAAACAATAAAGGCAAACGTATTTCACTGAAGCCAATGCTCATTAAGAAAACTGCTAATTACATTCAGAAGCATTCCTGACCTCATAAGACGAGCCATTTCTTACTAAATGCCTTTTGTGTGAAAGAGAGCCACAGAGTTTAACTTTGAGTTCCCTCCGCCACAAATAAACCAATATAAAAGCAACCTAAAACTCAAGTATCAGGAAAATGGCAAAGATGTTTGGATAAAACCATTGAGGAACAAAATAGTGCCTCCTGCCAAAATACTAGTGTCTCCTCCACACATCACTAAATGAACACTCCTGGGTAACCTTACTCCTAACAGCCCTGCTATGTTATTCACATTTAGAATACATTTCACAAGGGCAGTTTCAGCCCTAGGATGATGCAGGGTTCTTATTCTTTCATATGACCATGAACTTGGACAGCTCGGGCAGAAGGAAGGAAGCAGTCTGCAAAGGTGAAGATGCCCACCATGCACCCTTTCCCGGATTTCTAGCTACGTACCTCTTTCTCTTTCTACCGCTTCTCCTTGCTACCTCGCAGTATTACTGAACTTTAAGAGGCCCAGGAGAAAGAAGAAATAAGACTTTAAATAATTTATTTGGAGAAACAGTCAGTGAAGAGGAACAAATCATGTTTCGCTAAAAGAACCCGGACCTCTGACATTCCCCTTTTCGCTTCAGTACCTGGACCTCGAGCCAGATTGCATTAGTGGAATTTTCATTTGATGGCATTTTAATATTCTGCCTTGATGACTTTTTAGCAACATTTACTTTCAGAGGTCTCGTGTGTTCTCTCAGAGGAAATGAAACATGTCAGAGCCCATTACAAAAATCAAAATTTAAATACCTCGACCACGTTCAAGCTTACACACAATCCCATCAGCGCTTAAGCTGAAACTCAGAACTATTCATTCTCTTGCTCAATCAGTAATGAGGATATTTGATGAAGCATTCCAGGGTCAGGAAACACACGTTAGTGATCTAACTTAACCCATTGATTGCCTGGCCACAGAGGACCTGCGCGGGACTCGATTAAATTGTAATATGCAAATACTTTCCAACGGCACCACAGGAAACTGTTTTGCTGTATATATATATATATATATATATATATATATATATATATATATATATATAGAGAGAGAGAGAGAGAGAGAGAGAGAGAGAGAGAGCAACTGCAATTGCTATAAGTAATGAGAAAGGGATGACAATAAGACAGTTATAGATTAGGGCCGGTGTTCTTTGGGAATTACTGTACATCAGTAGGTCCTAGAAAACAACCTGTTTGTTTTCTAACTATGGCCACAGTTACTCCGCTATTTAGAGTTGCTGTCTTCTATAATTGGAGAGTCACTTGAATGCAATGTTTTTACCCCTCCTGACTCCTCTGACATCTTCAAGAATTTCAATCTATTCCTGGCCAAGAAACCTCCCCAGGTTGTGTTCTGATGGTCTAGCATATTATATTCTACCTGGCAACATGGGGCTGACCCCAGAGGTTGCTGGATATTGAGCTTGAATGCAAAAGCAATGAAGGTCACACGTATTCTTGGTTGACATCCCAGTCAAAGCTTCAAAAGTCTAATTCAGCCTATGGGTCATTGCTGTTTTTGAACTACAGCCCTTTCTCCCACCCAAACTGAATGACTCAATAATCAGGTAGAAAAATCCTCTCCTAAAGTTAGGCATGAGGGTGCTGTGACCGTCAAGAGATGGGTGCTGCTCCTGTGCGTCAGCCTGCAGGCAACAGGTCAATGTGATGCCTCAGCTCTTCCTCGAGATTTCAGGCAGTGGCCTTCACAGTGACCTCCCTGTCCCCAGCTGTCCCTGCCTTGGCTTCTTCCATTTAGAGAATTAAAGACTCTCCCTTTCAAGAGATAATTAAGAGGCCCATGGCAGGAGGCTCCATGGATAGAGTGTCAACCTGGCACGCGAATGTTCTGGGTTTGATTCCTGGTCAGGGCACACAGGAAAAGCAACCATCTGCTTCTCCACTCCTCCCTGACTCCTTCTCTCTCCCTCTTCTTCTCTTGTAGCCATGCCTTGATTGATTCAAGTGCATCAGCCCTGTACACTGAGAATGGCTCAGTGGATCCTTCTCTTCAGGTGCTAAAAATAGCTCAGTTGCAAGCATGGGCTTAGATTGGCAGAGCATCAGCCCCAGACAAGGGTCACAGGGTGAATCCTGGTTGGGGTTCATGCAGGAGTCTGTCTACCTCCCCTCCTCTCACTTTGAAAAAGAAGAAGAAAAAGGAATAGGTGGAAATAAGGAAAAGGCATAAAGATTTTAGTAAAGAGTGTTTCTTAGACTGTTTCTATCATCAGTAAATATTGTATAATGAATATTGGGATGGCGAATGGGCAGAGCACCTGTGTAGCCAACAGTGTAGTGACGTGTGTAGCTGTCTCTTAGGAAGTATCCCCTATGATCATCATCATGACTATAGGCATCATTGTTACTATTTTTACTGGTGACAGGTTTTTCTGAAGCACTGACGCTAGTCACGGATAGGATTCTTTCTCTTCCTGGCCATGTGGCTTCCCTTTACCTTTCTCCTTATCTCCTTGGCTCCCACCTCACTGGCCTCCCTTTTCTGTTAGCACTTCCACTCACGCTCATACTGTAACCTGAGAAGTAAGAGAGTATTAAGACCCTTCAGTGATGGTCCTCCCAGGGCAATATATCTTCATAAAGACATTAACTACAAGCCAAAGGGATCGAGTTTAGGCGGTGGAGTATGGCACAGTAGCTGGCCAGCAGGGGAAAGGGTTGGGACATATTGGATGTTCAGAGCTTCTCTGAGAAGAAATAAGGTGGTCATCTTCATCACAGCAGTTATATGGAGTTATATGGAGAAAGGAAGGAAAAAAATGAAGAAGGAAAGGAGGGAAGGGAGGAGGAAGGGAAGCAAGGAGGAAAGAAAGGAGAGAGAAAAGAAAAGGGAAGGAAAAGGAAAAAAAAAGAGAGGGAGGGAGGAAGGGAGGAAGAACTAAAAGAGAAGGGAAGGGGAAGGGAAAGGAGGGAAGGGGAGGGGAGGGGAGGGGAGGGGAGGGAAGGGAAGGGAAGGGAAGGGAAGGGAAGGGAAGGGAAGGGAAGGGAAGGGAAGGGAAGGGAAGGGAAGGGAAGGGAAGGGAAGGGAAGGGAAGGGAAGGAAGACAATTAACTAAAATTATTGCATGCTTTGTTATCACCTAGAACAATGATCAGGGTAAGGCTTTTAAACTTTTACAGATAGTTCTTTCTTATTCGGATTACCTAAGTCTTGGGAAAATGTCAGCTAAAGAGAGATCATTTTAGAAGTTTCTCAATTTCAAGAATTTAGGGGAACAAAAAAGACATCAATTAGAGTAGACTGTGACCCAGTGATAACTGACAACTGCTTTCCTCTGTGGGAAGGTATTTTTATTTCCCACATTCATTAAAACCTCCTAAAGGACAAAATTATTTATGATGCCAGGTAAACTTAAAAAAATAAAAATAAAAATCCAGATATCTACACAATGGGAAATCCTAGAAATAATTCCAAAAGTTTTACAAACTTTGATTGAAACTGAGAAAGAACTTATTTGCTTGTTTTTGTCTAAATAATAAGTGTTTGAATACATTTGCTTGATGGTCACTTGTAATTTTTATGACATAATGTGTCATAAAATGGGAAAGAATGCCGAGATAG
This sequence comes from Rhynchonycteris naso, assembly GCA_037038555.1. Lineage (NCBI taxonomy): Eukaryota > Metazoa > Chordata > Mammalia > Chiroptera > Emballonuridae > Rhynchonycteris > Rhynchonycteris naso. Next base: position 216,921,288 of record CM072999.1, read on the forward strand.
AGCTAGCTCTAAAATTATTGAGATCTACAAAATTTCCCGCAAAAGTCCACTAACTCGTCTACTTTCATGTCTAGAAAGGTTATTCGACAGCAGTGTAATGTCCGTGAGCATGAAGGGAAGCCCATTTTAGCTAAGAGAGGGGGCCATGTCTCATGCTTCACCCACTGGAAACTCGGGGAGACTTCCCTGCTACGTGTCCCTTCACTAGACATGTCTGTGCAATAAAGTCTCCAGTAGTCACACCGTGAAAAAATAATGTGGTTATAATTTGCCGTGGTTTTATAAACCTGATCCAGGACCTGTCTATGGACTCGCTGACCCGGTTCCCTCTCCCATCGTTCGCCACCCTGCCCCATGCATACATTACAAATCCACCAAGTGGGATGCCGGGCTGCTCTTCTGAAACATGAATTTATGCTAATGGCTGTCTGCATATGCTTATATAACATATCTATATTAAGCTTAATAGTCTGTTACATTGCTTCTTAACCCTATGTCCACACATGATTAACTTCCCTGATTTCTTTCAAAACTGTTATTAACACAGTGTATAGCATTTCGCTCAACATGTCACGGTTTCCCTGCCTCACTCTAGAGTTAGGATACTCATAAAACTCAGATTCTGCAAGTAGAAAGGCATATCAAAAATAAAGGGCACACGAAGATAAGCTCCTTTGCGTGTGTGTGTGTTTATACAACTTGAAGATGAAGAGAGCTTTAAAGCCTGAGCTCCTTGGGCCGTAAGCAAACGGACTAGTTTTGTCCAAGTTCATGGGAACAGGGTATATTGCAAACTGTAGTAAATCCCAAGAAAAGGAGCAGTAGGGTGGTACAGGCAGACCTATGCAATGAGCCATGTCCTACTTAAAGTCCTCCTCCTTGAGGCTCTTTAGAAGAATTTCAGAACTTGGCAGCGATAGATTTTCAATGTTCCACTAAACCTAATAGTTGATGAGGAATGAGGAATCCGCAGACTTTTGGAATCTACTCTAAAACCCCAAATTTCTCTAACCTTAACACAGAGCAGGTTAACTCTCAACCTTTAAACCACATTAAGTATATTTCAAAAGCCCAAGTTCAGTCATTTATTTTTTCCCATGTTATATTTTTCTCTTCCCACCAGAAGAGTAGTTAGCAATGGCAGTCCTCGATGGGCACATGCAGCCACACTGAGGGACAAATCAGACATCTATCCTTATTAAGGGAATATAGATTACAGTCTACGATAATTTCCCAGGAGAAGACCACAAATTGTATTTGTTCCATAAATATCCATGCAAAACTGATTTTAGTGTGACTTTTTTTTTCCTATTTTTTTTTCTTAAATGCATCTGGGTAGACAGTCCAGAAATGGTAAGCACACGTGTTTACAGGAATCAGGCAGGTAACAGATAAGAGGTCAGGAGGTTTTTAAATAACATCATTTCTTTATAATGTTGATGAGATGCTGTAGGAACTTAACTATTGTTTATATCAATTACAGTTGCAGTTTTCAAGAACCTAGTAAGGACACTATGCAGTGAAATGAACAACCATGTGTTTTTAGAGAGGCAAGTTTCTTAGATTCACTTTATAGTACCGTCATGCCCATTGCTACCAAAGGTACTGGTTTCTTCAAGAAAAGCATAAATTCATTTCTAATGTTTAAAAAAATTAAATTAGGCCCTGCCAGTTAGCTCAATTGGTTAAGAGTGTCACCCCAAAAGGACAAGGTTGCAAGTTCAATTGCCTGTCAGGGCACACAAAGGAAGCAACCAAAATTGCACAACTGACAGGGGTCCCCAAACTTTTTACACGGGGGCCAGTTCACTGTCCCTCAGACCGTTGGAGGGCCAGACAATAAAAAAAAAACTATGCACAAATCCCTATGCACACTGCACATATCTTATTTTAAAGTAAAAAAACAAAACGGGAACCAATACAATATTTAAAATAAAGGACAAGTAAATTTAAATCAACAAACTGACCAGTAAGTATTTCAATGGGAACTATGGGTGCAGATGCATCCTGTGCTCCTCTCACTGACCACCAATGAAAGAGGTGCCCCTTCCAGAAGTGTGGCTGGGGCTGGATAAATGGCCTCAGGGGGCCGCATGCGGCCTGCGGGGCTGTAGTTTGGGGAACTCTGGGTAGAACAATAAATCTTGACTTCCCCCTTCCCTCTCTTTCCCTTCGTCTGTCTCCCTAACAATCAATAAAAATTAAGCCCAGGCCAGACAGCTCCGTTGGTTGGAGCTTCATCCCAGAGCATGGAGGTTGCCAGTTCCATTTCCCAGTCAAGGCACAAACAGGAGCAGTTCGATGTTACTCTCTCTCTCCATGCCTCTCTTTCAAAATAAACAAATAAAAACATAAATAATAAGAAGATAAAAAATTAAATTATACAGAAAAAGACATAATAAATCAGCTTGGCTGCCTGTTTGTAAGATGAGGCTCAGGGCCCCCGCAGACATCACTGGCTAACAGAAATCCAAAATCCTCATTGATTGCCATTTGTGAAAGACACATGTGTCTCTCTGTCTGCAGTTGACTTACTTTGCTGTTAAATTCTATGACAAGCTGGAGTTTTTCTTCAAACATTTAGCAGACAATAGGGCCATTTCAGATATAATCTGTGAGTTAAAATGTGGGAAACCCTTTTTCAGAAATTAGATTATTTTTATTTATCAATCAGCATGAACTCCTGATTTTTCTGGCATACATATTTTGTTATCTTTTAGTACCCAAGTACTTTTTTATGTATCAACAACAGACTTTTTCCAATAAGTAGGATAATAACCCCAATTTCCACTTTTGTGACACAAATGACAAAGAAAATCCAGATTTTATTACCAAAACACACTCTCAAAATAAAGATTTGTAAGATATTTGAAAGCAAGTTACGGATTCAAACATAGTAGAGACACCAGATTCTAATAAAAGACAAATGCAACTCTTCGTAACAAATACCTAATTATGAATCTTCTATCAGTAACATTGGTGCTCTGACATGTTTTTCTATTTTCTTTTTCAATTCAGTGAGAGGAGGGGCAACAGTGACATACTCCCACGTGCACCCAGACAGGGATCCACCTGGCCAGCCCACTAGGGGGAGATGCTCTGCCCATCTGAGGCATTGCTCCATTGCTTAGCAACCAAGCTCTTCTTAGCACCTGAGGCAGAGGCCATGGAGCCATCCTCAGCACCCAGGGATATATTTTCCCATTAGCCCTTCTAATATTTTGTTTGATTGGAAAAAGACATGCTGCTCAGTGTGAAGTGCCACCAAGAGCAACATGTTCTAAAATAACATCTCCATAGAGGGGAACCCATGGCAAAGATAACTACATACGCACCCACACCTGGAGCATCACAATGGCTATTAGCATGTTAAGAGCTGTGGAGCCTGACCAGGTCGTGGCGCAGTGGACAGAGCATTGGACTTGGACACAGAGAACTCAGGTTCAAAACCCCAAGGTCACTGGCTTGAGCACTCATCCAGCTTGAGTGGAGGCTCAACAGCTTGACCAAGGGGTTGCTGGCTTGATCCCAAAGGTTGCTGACTTGAAGCCCAAGGTCACTGGCTCAAGTCCAGGGTCACTGGCTTGAACAAAGTATCACTCAGTCTGCTGTAGCCCCCCCTCCCCCCGGTCAAGGAACATAAGAGAAAGCAATCCCTGAAAAACTAAGAAGCTGCAACAAAGAGTTGATACTTCTCATCTCTCTCCCTTACTATCTGTCCCTATCTGTCCCTCTCTCTGACTCTGTCTCTGTAAAAAAAAAAAAAAAAAAAAGCAGTGGAGAAAGCTGTTTAATACCATTTAACTCAGTGTGTCCCAAATATCTGGCAAAGGAATTTAATTTTGAGTGATACTTGCAGGGCAAGAAATGCTTAACTCAACATGCCTAGGATGTTCAAATCCTGGAAACTTTCAGAGACCTGTCTTCAAGATTGGCACTAGGCTGGCTCATGAGCGATAAGCTCTGAGCCCTTAAATATTCTGCACATGGATTTACATGCCTGAGGCCTTGGGCCACACTATACCATTTATCCTAACAATGTGATTGATGATGAAGGTCTTCTTGCACCATTGGGGCTGGATTCTGCTGAACTCGGGATCCAGTGACAAGCAACTCATAGACTCATCTATGTTTCTGAACCCTCCCCGCCCCCCCCCAAAAAAATTCTGAACACTAAGGCTTGAGTTTCCCTAGTTGGCAATACTGTACATAAGTTCTCACACATAACTGCTGGAAGAATTAAGCATGCCTTCATCCGGTTCCACTAGGAGGGGAGGTCTGAAATCGTATTTCTCGTCTCTAGTGGACCCAGCCCTATGTGCCTGCTGCAGGCTGAATGGTGCAGTCCCTCCTGAATTAATAGATTGAAATCCTGCCCAATGGGATAGTATTAGGAGGCGAGTGAGACCGGGTCATGAGAGCAGTCTCCTGAATGGTAGCAGTTCCCTTATAAAAGAAGCCCTAGAGACCCCCTCACCCCTTCTTTTAAGTGAAGGGACAATGAGAACACGCAACCTGGCCGCAGGCCCTCATCCCACTATGTGGGAACCCTGTGTGATACTGCCATGTTCAAGCTGGGAGAAATAAATCCCTGTTGCTACAAGCCACCCAGTCTATGGCATTTTGTTTGAGGAGCTCAGATGGACTAAGATGGAGCCTTTCTCTTTGCTGATTTCAACATGCATTTCCTTTGGCTATAATAAATTATAACCATCAGCATAAGAGCCTTTCAAAGTCCTTGAGTTCTTCTAGAAATTTGTCAAATCTGACAGTGTTCTTTGGGGCCGGCAAACACATTCATTAATATTGCACAGGGAAAAATGGAAGGGTGTTGAAGCCCTTTGCACCCAACCAAACTTACAAAACAAATTATTTTATTTTTAATTTATTGTGCTACAAAACAAAATTTAAAAGAGTAAAAGTAATGCGAATATTGAATACTCTCTGATGTTGCCTTAGGAGAAGAAATAAACCAAAAATCTATCAGACAACATTGATAAGCAGTCTTTGGTAACTTGGACTGTATCTTCTGGTTTTCCATTAATTGGATGAAGATAGAGCTATCTGACTTTGAACGGACATACATGTACTTACTTACATACATGGATACACATACAAACACTCTTTTTATTCATGGTTGTTTTTTTTTTTTTTACCAGTTGGTAAAACAAACACTAATACCAAAATGAAGCCTGAAATGGTTGACATCTGAATTACTACTACTTTGTTTTGACGTCACTGGAAAGATGACAAATAATTCTTGTTGAATTATACTAATGTCTTCCATTCTAAATCTGATCTAAATAGATGTAAAACACACATGATGCCAGGAAATACCTATATTTGGCATGTGCTATTAAAATGGTAACTAAGATATGTCAGATTTTATGACAAACCATAGGGTGCTTTTTTTGTGTTTGTTTGTTTTGGTGGTTGAACAATCAAGAAAAACTTTTATCACTCAATCAGAATACAGGTAGGCATTTCACTTGAATTAATTCCTAAATGGGCCATTCTCTGGGATAAAAAGAACATTGGTGATGAAACGCGATAAGAACGAAGTGAGTCCAGTACAGTGGAGTGTTAGACCATGATGGGGACTGAGTGAATTGCATAGAGGAATAAAAAATGGAAAAGGAAATTAGACTTTTCACTAGTGGAAAAAAATGACTAGGCAACTCTGGGATATGTTACAACAAGCTCCTGAATAAAATAAATAGAAAGTATTTTTCAGGCTGTGGGGATTGAATGAATGTAATCCATCTTCCTTGCGTGGGAACTACATCACTCCTACCCACAAGCTCCCTCTAGTGAATTAAAATCTCACAGCAACTCAAGCGATAAACAGGCTTGAGCAATGACCACTTAACTAGGACAATATCCTGCACAGAACCAACTGGACCCACAACAGCACTGCACTGTTAAGAGCTTCTCCTGCAGCAAGCCGTCTGATAGCCACAGTTTCTCTCTTTTCTATATTAATTATATTAGACACATATATGCATACTCACCCTACAATGCATAAAAGGTAGTTTATTAGGCCACACAGATGAGCTATTAATTGCATTTGGCTCCCACTAAACCCATAACCTGGCATTAAGGAGGAACACATATAATAATAATATAAGGCAGAATGTGTAAGAAAATCAAGAGACAGAAAGGTATTTCTGGCAATAAATTCATAATCATTCACAATAATTCATCTTCCTGCATTGAAAAAGGAGGACTCGTATCTGAATCGATAGACTATAGGCTTTGGGCTGAGCAGCACATGGAAATATTTGCTCAACCACAAATCCAGGGAGGTCCAGTTGTTGAATGAGAAAGTATGAAGGACAGAGGAAGACTTCTATATGGAATAATAGGAGATCCGAGGAAAGACAAGGGTTACTTGAGAGGGACACCGACTGAGAAACGATGAAAAAGACGGAAAAAGGAAAAAGTGAATAAGTGAGTATGATTTGGGCATTGGCATAAAATAAGGCATTGAAAACAATATATCTAGCCACACGCGAGCCCTCCTGCAGCCTTCCGGGAGCACCGAGTCTCAGGCATGCGCAGTGCTCGCTCCCAGCCGCCCAGTGACCATGAGCTGCCGCAGGGGAGCCGCAGAGAGCAGTGATGGTCACAGTGCCTATTGAAAAGAGAAATATTGCTCGAGTCTAGTTCCAACCTAGATACTTCAAAGGACTCTAAATCAGAAGAAGGCAGCAGTTCTGAGAGTGACTCTGATGGGGATCTGGGAGAGTCTTCCACTGAGGGAGGTTCCACACAGGATAAAGAATGGGAAGATAAAGAACTGCCCACAGATCGTTTTAATTCAGAATTTATTAAAATTGAACCTCACTGTGGACACTGTAATGATGAAAATAAACAAAATGAACAAGTGACCCCCCGATGCCTTTCCAGGGGACAGTTTTTACTGAAGCTGGACATGGAAGTTTACGAGTGCTCAGAAACTGGCCTGATATTTGAAGTTAACAGAAGAGTTGACATCAAGTATTGCATTTTGTCTTGGAGCAAATATGCAGACCTGGTTATTAAACCTTGTTTGATGTTAAATGTGACCCAACCTGTCTTACCTCCATCCAGTTTCCACATTCCCTCTGCTTGGGTCGCTATGATATGGATATGACATACAGAGTTTTACATATCAAAAGTTCTGGGGCCTCATTAGAATGTTTTGTGGATCATTCTGCAGCCCATGTCAAATGGCATGTGAGCTCTCTTTCTCCTGTGGGACCTGTTATTCAGAGTGAAGAAATGTTATACCACCATGGGGCCACGATTCTGCACAAAGTCGACAATAATCCATCCTTGTCGTTTTGCGTGTCCATAGCAACCAATAACGACTCCTTCATCAAGGATATTTCCAAGTCTGTAAAGCACTCTTAGAAGAAATTTGTGAAAATCAACAAGCCACCTGTTTGCCAGAAGTTGCTACAGAATGGGAAGAAATATAGACTGGTCAGTGAACCAGAGGCCTATATCACCCTGGAGGGATCTGAATTTCTGGAAGGTTCGCTTTTAAAATTGAAAAGGTATATTGAAGTTTATTTGGAGAACCCAATGGAGTTTAAATTAGTATTGGCGGGAAAGGATTCTGGAGATATTGTATGGAAAGCAACGCTGAGAGAATGTGACTGGGTTCAACATGACCAGAGTCAGAAAAGCAACCACCTAAAATGAGTATTGCTCAATCTGAAGACGAGGTTCCTGGTAAAAGAATGAAGCAGATTGACACTTCAGATGGAATGCAGACCTTGTTTACAGACGCTCAGTTCATCACCCTTGCTGGGAAGCTGGGGAAGGAGTGGATAAGAATTGCCATTGCCAACCTGGAGCTGGATATCAGCAATATTGATGCTATCTGGGAGAAGGAAGACAACATCGTAATTTCTAAGTTTAGGATGCTGAAGTGGTGGCAAGGAAAGAATCAGAGTGATGTCACAGTCCAGAGTTTGTATAACTGCTTGAAAAACATCTCAGTTGAAGTCCAAGATGTGCTGGAAGGTTTCTTATAGGCAATATGAAATTTGGAAGATGAATTGAAAAAGGAAGCCTCAGGAACTTTAATCTGCAGAACAGCATTTCAGCCGGTCACTGGATATAGATTTGATGAGAACTTGAACTTCACAGTCTCTGGAAGCAGCTGTCTGCAGGCAGCCACTCCGTAGCTCACACTATCCAGGGGCAAAGAGAATGTAACATTTTGGAAAACTTGAGGAAGAAAACACCTCTATAATATCAATATTTTTTTCTTTTTTGGCACATCCTGCTTGCACCACCCCTCTGCCTGCTCCCCAACAGGTATAATTACAAAGGGTGCTTCAAATGATGCGACTCAGGAGGTGGGATAGGTTGTAATTTTCTTTTTTGGAGTCTGTGGACTATGAAATTCTTATCAAGTCTTTGAAACGATTTTTGGCAATTAAATGATACTGTGCCTAAACTTGTACCAATTCAGTTTAGCTTTTATCACATTGACATTAATAATGAGAGGTTCTCGTTCTTTCAGATTCCACAGAAACAGACCCATGTGCCCCGGGTGCAATGTATTTTTTATGTGGGATATAATCTGTCATTACCAAGCTGTCTGGCTAATGGTCTGTTAAACCGTTAAACCCAATTCTGTTACCTGGTCCTAGAGTAGTTAGAAAGGAACGGAATCCTCTCCCCATCCCAGTGCTGATCAGCATAATCAGAGGGATCTCCTCACCTTACCAGTTGTTAGAGTTGCAGCAGTTTTCATCAGCCTTCTGAAATCACTGGGCTAAACACTATATTTTTTTATTTTCACCCTGGTCTCATTTATTTTCTGGGTGGGGGGTGGGGGAATCCACTCAGAGATAGCCTTAGCAGGACCAAGGGAAAACTGTCATCTCTTCTTTTTTTTATTATCTATTTATTTATTTATTTTTTACAGGGACAGAGAGAGAGTCAGAGAGAGGGATAGATAGGGACAGACAGACAGGAACGGAGAGAGGTAAGAAGCATCAATCATTAGTTTTTCGTTGCTGTCGCAACACCCTAGTTGTTCATTGATTGCTTTCTCACATGTGCCCTGACCGCGGGCCTTCAGCAGACTGAGTAACCCCTTGCTCGAGCCAGCGACCTTGGGTCCAAGCTAATGAGCTTTTTTGCTCAAGCCAGATGGGCCCGCGCTCAAGCTGGCAAGCTCGGGGTCTCGGACCCACATCCCAGTCCGACGCTCTATCCACTGCGCCACCGCCTGGTCAGGCTGTCATCTCTTCTTGAAGAAGACTTGCCCTAGAGAGTAATGGGTCACATTGGCTCTTGATAATTGGTGAAGTTTCTTGGTTTTTTTTTTTTTTTTTGGTATGTATGTATAGATAGTCACTCTCCCAGAATCATGCATGTGGTGATTAACGTTTTGGATATGTTTTGTTAATTTATTTAAAGACAATATAAATTACCATTAGTCTTCCTGTCTGTATTAGCTGGAGAGTAAAATAAATCTCAATGAATTAATCAGAGAAACACACTTTAACTATTGTTTTTGAAGAACAAATTTACCTTATAGGGAATAACATTTTTAATTGTCAGGGATCTTGTGGAATTCAAATCTGTGTCACTTTAATGAGTTGTTTTATTTTAATTGTACTATATTTTAGGAAATACATGGAGTTTTAACATTCAGTAGTGTAAATAAACTACTTAAAGAACTTGAAAAAAAATTAAAAATATCTAAAAGAAAAAAATATCTAAAAAGGATCTTCAAAATGTTTTGCTGAGAGATTGTGGTACAAACTCCATCCACAACATCCATAAATATTCACTGAACATCTTTATCACTCTTCCATAGAGTTGGCGGGTGTTTTAAGTCATTTAAAATGTATTTTTTATGCCATACATTGTAGGTACTCAATAACTGCTGAATTGAATCCTCTCTGTGTTCAATTTCATGGAGAAGCATTCAATTTTAAGTTTCTCGTGCTTAGCCTAGAAACAATGATAAAAAAATATAATTAAGTGATGTTCTTTGTTCAGTGGGGGTACCTGGTGGAGTTTTCATCTTGATTACTGGAGCAGTCACACTGGTGGATAGGAAAACTGATGGGAAATAGTAAGATGGCACCCAGCTGATGGTCATGTGCAGGATCACATGCGTACTCGCAATGTCTGATAACTATGTGCCAAACCATCTGATCAGAAATATTCCCTGGAGGCTTAGGCAGAGGATGACATTTGAAGGAATTTCTAGAAATTTTGCTAGATTGGGGTAAAAAAAAATACTATTCATTCATCCCCAGAATCACAGATGTCCTCTTGCTGACCTTGTCCTAAGTGTGATACATTTTAACCAGTGGTGTGGTAGCAAGCCAGCCCTATGGGGAAAATAAACAAATAAGTAAGTATTAATAATAAATAAACAAATTCCCTGATGTATGCCATTTGCCAATTTCTGTAGTCTAAATATTTCCACCCTGGATGTTTGCAAGGCACCATTGGTAACAACTAGCTCATAGTCACAAACTAGCTCCAGCCTACTGCAAAAAAATAAGCCCTAATGCTTTGAGGTGGTGACAGTGGCTCCATCTGTTCACGATCAGGGCCTATGTCAGTGTTGGAGCTTACATCTGGGGTCAGAGGACAGTCAATGACTCCTCTGCATCGTAGTCATCTTCTGTGACCTGGCTACCCCTTGAACAGGGGTGTGCTGTCCAGGAGGACACTGTTGTGGGCAAATGTTTCACCATGACCAAGACAAATATTTAGATGAAGTAATAACAGGAAGGGAAACATCTATGGTCTGTTTGCCACTGTTTTTAGATACTTCACAAATTTCTTCACCTTTCTAGATGTGATGTCACAATCTACAAAACCGAAATAATGTGACATGGATATGATTATGAGGATACTGCATTAAGCTAGATTTTTAAAAATAGCATCTTGATTCATAAGATTCTGATGGGCTGATGTCCATAAATACAAACTGTGAATTAGTTAGAGTGCCTCAAACAGAAGAAAGACCTGGACAGTTTCACAGTGCTGGTATATAAAATGAAAGGAGACTGAGACAGAGAGGGGGCTGAGGGGCAGAGGGGGAATTAGGTGTGGGAGTTTGGGAGCAATGGCACAGCTCACGTGAGCAATGCGACTGGAGGCCTCCATGGCTGGGTGCAGACACCGCAGTGGCAAGATGCCCTCCCTCATCCCTCTTCCTTCTCTTCTCATCCTCTTCCCCTTTACTCTGTGAGCAGTGAAAAAATGCAGAGGACAATTAGCTCGTGGCATTTACACTGCTGCTCTTTCTTCTCTGCCTCTGGCTTGTGAATGTCTAAGAATTACTTTATTGTCAAAAAAGGTTCTCAGAGAACGGGACTTTTCTTTCCCCTACTCATGCCAGTCTGGGCAGTGAGACACACTGTCGGGGCTTTGTTTCCAGCTGCCACTCACATGTGAGCATTGTTTCCGGGGTCCCTAGGCTGGCCCTGTATCTACAGAGACCCTGCCGCTGGCCGCACATGGAAAAGAAGAGACACATCACAGACAAACCACCGCTACCTTTTATTCCAGCTTGGATTTGCCAGGTGCGATATCAGGGCGTTTTTTCATCAAAAGGAGAGCCTCTTCTGACCATCGAATCTCCATGGGGTTGGAACAGAGTGGGAAGGACAAAGTATTGCCATAGGTCCCCTTCCATTATGAAGTGCTAAGACAGAAGAGGGGACCAATGGAGAACTACTGGGGTACCCCATGTGACAAATGCAGACACCGAAACTTATTGGTATGAAGGTTTAATTGCAGATTCATACTTGATAGCTATATGCCAACCATTTATAGCTTCATCAGACCTCGTTAACCCTTTCCTGCCCTATGGGGCATTAGGATAAGAAACTGCAGCATAGAGGGGAATTTAGAGTGAGTAATAGGGTTAGCCCTCTATGTAAAGTGTCAACTAGGATCCTTACAGGAGAAGAGAATGTAAAAATCTTGTATCAAATGGTAGAGTATACATGTGATGTTCTCAGCAACCAGGGATAAAGATTTTCCCTTTCTCCTTGGGGCTCCTCAAGTGTAGGGAACTAGAAAGAGCCCTCTTTATGTTCATCTTCCTAGAATTCATTCTGAATAAAAAATGGTGATGACCTCTGCTTTTTTGAAGTTCATGGTGTTTCTCCGTGGGTCTCATGCACAAAATGCATACGTTCAAGAAATGCAATTTATAAAAATATAAAAGGATAATATTTCTAGAAGTCCATTTAAGATAATAAAATGGTAGGTAAAAATTAAATAAATAAAAATAGGAAAATAAAAAAAGACATCAAAAAAGAAAAGAACAGATTTAATTAAACATCGAATTAAATAAATTGTGAAACATTTTTGTTATTTCTTGTGTGTGTATGAAAAAGAAGAAATTACATGATAACCTATAATCAAGAAACAAATTACAAGAAGTTAGAAAATATTTTGAATGACTATACTGTGTATTAAAACTTCAGAGATGCAGTTAACATAGTACTTAGGGAATTTTATAGCTTTGAATGTTTGTATTAGATAGGAAGAAAGATTTCAATCTAATCATCTGAATTTAAATCTTAAGAAATTAGTAAATAAAGAACCACATTAACCCAAAGAATGTAAAAAGAATGTTAATAGCAGAAATCAATAGAACATGAGGGCCCTGGACGGTTAGCTCAGTGGTAGAGCATTGGCCTGGCATGTGGAAGTCCCGGGTTTGATTCCCAGTCGGTGCACACAGGAGAAGCAATCATTTGCTTCTCCACCCTTCTCTCTTATCTTTCTCTCTCTCTTTTCCCCTCCCACAGCCATGGCTCAAACGGTTCAAGAAATTTGGCCCCAGGCACTGAGGATGGCTCCATGGCCTCACTCAGGTACTAAAATAGCTCTATTCAGACCAAAGGAGCAGCGACCCCAGATGGAGAGAGCGCCGCCCCCTAGTGGGCTTGCCGGGTGGATCCTGGTCGGGGTGCATGCAGGAGTCTGTCTCTCTGCCTCCCTATCACTTATTTTTTTAAAAAAAGAGAGAAAATAATAGAGAAGTTATGAAGACAAAAGCCAGTTTTTTGAAAATATTTTTAAAATATATTTTTTAAAAATTTAGCCAAAGACCCTGGCCAGATAGCTCAGCTGCTTAGAGCACCATCCCAACATACTAAGGTTACAGGTTCAATACCCAATTAGGGCACACACAGAAAATCAACCAGTGAGTACATGAATGAGTGCAACAACAAATCAATGCTCCTCTTCCTCTCGCTCTAAAAATCAATAAATAAAACAATTAAAAGCTCATCCAATGGAGAAAAACCAGAAAGAGAATTATCAAAATTAGGACATCACTACAGATCATGCAGATGTTACCAGGGTAAAGAAATACTGTGAACAACTTTATGTTGATAAATATGACAATCTAGAGGAAATAAATTCCTTTCAAAACAAGGACTACCAAATGAGCCACAGAGAAATAGAAACCTTGAATAACTAATCAACTTTTTTAAAAAGTAGTTCTAAATGAAGAATTTTTCTCACAGAAGAGTTTGGGGAGAGGAGTCCCTAAGATCACCTTTACCTTTACCTGGAAACCAACTATAAGTTTGTGGGTCCCCAGTCCTACCCCCAGGCTGGGAGCTTTGCTAGAAGGACTCCCAGAACTCACATAATTTTATGATTTACTGCAGTAAAAAAGATACAAATTAAGCATCAGCCAAAGCAGAGACCCATGATACAGAATACAGGAAATTTCCAGAAGCAAATCTTCAAACTGTCCTCTGCCGGGGCAGTCATGAACAGCATTTATTTTTCCTCCAGCAAAGCTGTGTATTAAAATTGATGGAGCACTGCCAAACAGAGAAGCGCACCTGAGCCTTGTTATTCCAGTTTTCTTGAGCTCTGTCCCTCACATGGATAGGGTGGACCACACAAGTGGTCCTGTGGCTGACCTTTAGTCTCCTATACTCAGAGAGGTGGAGCCCTTACAATGGGGAACCAAAGCCCCACCATCAATTATATTGTTAGACTAGCTGGGGTGGCCCCAGACTCCCAGGTGAACAATAGTACTCTTATCAGACAGGACATTCCAAAGTATAGAAATCACTTCCCAGGAGCTCAGATCAAAGGGCAGACCTTTAGATAAGACAAAGTCTTAACTACACACCCATGAAGAAAACTTCAGACCCAGAGAGTCTCCTGAGCAAACTCTACCAAATACTTATAGAATAAATAATATGAATACAACAAAAACTCAGACAGTAAAGAAGGAAATATGTCATTTGATAAGGGCAGTATAACTTTGACACACTGTTGGGCAGATAAAATATAATATGCTCACTTTGTTAAAGATGGTGCTGCCCACATGGAAACCCGTCACCCAGGTAATATTATTTGCCCTTGTGCTTGGGATGGGTGTGGGGGAAAGGCTGTAATGTAAGCAGGCCAGGTTGTTATGGCCTAAGGCTTGGTTTTAAGAGTAGGCTCTTCTCCACACCCTTGATTGATTGGATGATGTAGGGTGGTGATGTAGGGAGGAATCCCATTATGCCTCAGATGGGTGGCTTTGTATCAGAGACTTTCTTGAATATATAATTGGATTAAAGGTGTGGATTATCTATGCTATAAACTGGGGCAGTCCGGGAGCTCTCTCTCTCGGTTCCTGCTATCCCCATTGCAGGGGCCTCCCTGATCCCTTGACCTCCATGGGAAAAGCTGGTTCTCTGCTTCTCCCTTGTCTTCTCTTGTGGCTTGCCTGTATTGGTGAGACACCAATAAACAGAATGGCCTACCATCCTCCGACTCTGCCATTTCTTCACCGTCAGCCCGAATCCAATGGGAACCTGCATGTGAATGGCCACGATGGCGGCTCCTGGCCTTACAACTGGCGTAGTCGGCAGGATTCGGAGATCGGTATGGGGCCACCACCCCTGAGGGGTGGGGTAGAGGACTGGTTGCAGTTCTGGCTTCCCATGGCTATCCTTTTAGGAGCTGTGGGCTGCGTGTTTTTTACTAAAGAGGAAACCAAGAGTTCTGTGAAAGAAGCTGCTCGAGGTCGAAAGCTTCAGTATAAATTGCAAATCGAACGGCAGAAAAGGCTGGAATTGGAGCGAGCACTGGAGAAGGAATTACGGGTTCGCGAGTTGCAGTCTGCCCTGGAAGCTGAACGTTTCCACCGGCAGTTGTTGGAGAAACAACTGCGGATTCAAGAGCTCGAGTCTCAGCTTCTGGCCAAAAGCCAGCAGCCACAGGAGCCTAAACGGTCGCCAAAGGAGCAGCAGCACCCGTGCCGGTGGACTGGTTTTGAGTCAGCGGGAGCAGGCGCTTGCAACTCCTCTTCTGAGGATGAGAAGGCTCAGGCTGAAGCTGCCATACGCACACTGAGAGCCCGACCAGTGGTCGCCAAGAAGGTAAAAACCCAGCAGCTTAGAGTCCCTCAGGGGCAGCCACAGCCTCCTGCCCAGGTAATGGAACACTCTGTGGTCCGGCCCTATACCCAGGCAGAGCTGATGGAGTTGGGGGCACAATTTAGGCAGAAACCTACTGAATCCCTGGTAGCCTGGTTACTACGATTATGGGACATAGGGGTGGATGGCATCATGCTCTCCGGAACAGAGATGGAGAAATTGGCCGCCATTACCACACACTCCTCCTTGAGGCAGCGTCTTCAGAACTGCCATGGCAACCCTGGAGACCATACCCTATTAGAATGGGTGATGGCTGCCATTCGTATGGTCTGGCAGAATGCTGGAGAATTGCCAGGGGCAATGAGTCGGTGGCAGTGCTACAGCGAGTTAGTAAAGGTCCTTCGGGAACTAGGTATGAAGAATGCTGTTTTCAACCCTGGGTCCCGTGGGCCAGATGAAGAAGTCACAGCGACAATCCTCGAACTAGAAAAGGTGGGGATCATTCGGCCAGCACACAGTCCTTACAACTCCCCGGTATGGCCTGTGCGCAAACCAGACGGAACCTGGAGAATGACAGTAGATTACAGAGAACTTAACAAAGTTGTTCCCCCTTTGCACGCTGCTGTTCCCTCAATAGCTAACATGATGGATCGGCTAAGCCATGAGTTGGGGACATACCACTTTGTGGCAGACTTGGCCAATGCTTTCTTCTCCATTGATATAGCTGCAGAGAGTCAAGACCAATTTGCCTTCAGTTGGGAAGGGAGACAATGGACTTTTACAGTATTACCCCAGGGCTATTTGCACAGCCCCACCTTGTGCCATGGGCTGGTGGCTGCTGACCTGGCTAAATGGAAACAGCCAGAGGCAGTTCGCATGTATCATTATATTGATGATATTATGTTAACTAGTGATTCTCTTCCAGAATTGGAGAGAGCAGTCCCTACCCTGCTATCCCATTTGAAAGCATGTGGCTGGGCAGTCAACGAGAACAAATTGCAAGGACCTGGGTTATCTGTTAAATTCTTGGGAGTTGTCTGGTCGGGTAAGACAAAAGTTATCCCTGATGCAGTTATAGATAAGATCCAAGCATACCCTGTGCCCACTACGGTAAAACAGTTACAGGAATTCTTAGGTCTGTTGGGGTATTGGCGAGCATTTATACCCCATTTGGCTCAGTTACTACGTCCCTTGTACAACCTTATTCGGAAGGGGGTTCGTTGGGATTGGACTGAGCAGGCTCAAGGTTCATTTGCAGCAGCTAAGAGAGCTGTCAAGGTGGCACAGGCCTTGAATGTGTTTGATCCTGCCAGGCCCTGTGAGCTGGATGTTCATGTAACCTCGGAGGGGTTTGGATGGGGTTTGTGGCAACGAACAGAGCGCTTACGGCAACCTATTGGGTTTTGGTCCCAATTGTGGAAAGGTGCTGAAGTTCGTTACTCATTAGTAGAGAAGCAGCTGGCAGCTGTGTATGCTGCCCTCCTGGCCACTGAGAGTATTACAACCACAACACCAGTTACAGTCAAGACAACATACCCTATTGCAGGATGGGTGAGAGATTGGGCAACAAAACCACGTAGTGGTATGGCCCAAATGTCCACCCTGGCCAAGTGGGGTGCCTACCTGCAACAACGCTGTGCTCTTAGCACCAGCCCGTTGAGGGCAGAACTGCAGGAAGTCTTGGGTCCAGTCACCTATGCAACCTTAGAGTCAGGTGCAGCGGGGGCTCAGGAAGCAGAACCTGAAGTCAGTCCCTACCAGGAGGGGCGGGTGCCCATCCCTGAGGATGCCTGGTATACTGATGGTTCCAGCAGGGGCCAACCTGCCAAGTGGACGGCCATAGCCTTCCATCCGGCCACTGAGACTATTTGGATGGACACAGGTACAGGCCAAAGCAGCCAATGGGCAGAATTAAGAGCTGTTTGGCTAGTTGCCCACAATGAACCTTCACCTCTGGTGATCTGTACTGACAGCTGGGCTGTATATCGTGGACTGACCCTTTGGATTGCTACTTGGCACATTAACCAGTGGATGGTAATGCACCGCCCACTATGGGGTCAGGCCATGTGGCAGGACTTATGGGAAATAGGACACCAGAAGCAGGTGACAGTATATCATGTCACAGGGCATGCCCCTCTAGCCCATCCTGGGAATGATGAGGCAGATACTTTGGCAAAGGTGCGATGGTTGGAGACTGCACCTGCAGGTGATGTGGCGCAATGGCTCCACCGGCGCCTGCTCCATGCAGGACAGAAAACTATGTGGGCTACGGTTAAGGCGTGGAACTTGCCTGTGTCCTATGCAGAGGTACTTGCAGCTTGTGAGCAATGTGCAGTGTGTTCCAAGGAGCACCCTCGGAGACCACTGGTGTCACCTGGACAGATCCAGAGGGGTCATGTTCCACTGACACGATGGCAGATAGACATCATTGGACCCTTACCAAAGTCAGAAGGGTACCAGTATGCGGTCACTTGTGTAGATACTGCCACCGGTCTGCTCGCTGCTTATCCCGCCCGTAATCCTGACCAGAGGGCAGTCATACAGGCTTTGGACCGCCTGAGTGCTGCATATGGGCGACCACTGGTCCTTGAAAGTGACAACGGTACCCACTTCACTGGTTCAATGGTGAGGCAATGGGCTCAAGAGCTGGGGGTGGACTGGAAATACCATGTTCCCTACCACCCCCAAGCTGCTGGTATCATTGAGCGGTATAATGGACTCTTAAAGCAGGGACTGCGACAGGAGGGGGGCACCAGCTCCCTTACTGGATGGACACGCCGCTTATGGACAGTTCTCCGGATTTTGAATGAGAGACCTCGACGTGGGAGCCCAGCTCCAGTGGACGCCCTCCTGCATCGGGCAGCTGCCCCCATTCAGTTGCAGATACGCACCAAGGACATTTTACTCAAGCCAGGCTTTGGACAGCAGGGCAACGTGCTCTTGCCTGCCCCAACAGCCCTTCTTAAAGGCCAACGGCTTCAATGGACTTGGCCCTGGACTGTCCAGGCCCCCCATCTGAGATGGGTGGCCTTGTTGGCACCATGGGGGAAGGGGCTAGAGGTGGACCTCCAGTTAACTCCTTGGGCAACCAGCACCTGGCCGCCTAAGGTAGAAGTGTATTATCCTTTGAGTGCTCAGGGGGACAGCATAATGAAGGGCACCTTTGTAATTTCTTTATGGCCGATAATGAGTTCTCCTATTTTACTACACGTAGAACCAGCAGATGCTGGTGTATTGGCCAATAAGGTTTGGTATGCCCGCTCAGGGCGGCCTCTGGTACCAGCTACGGTGCTGTCTGCAGATAAAACTCTGGCTTGTATTCTGCCAGAGGGAAAAGATTTGCCTCTCTTGGTGCCGTTGACAGCTCTGTCATTTCGCCCATAGCTTTTGATTTGTTAATCCTATTGCTGTAGTTGGTACTGTTTCTGTTTATGCAATGTACCTTTGTAATTGTTGAAACTGTATGATTTGTGCTACTGCTGTAATTTGTGTACTGTACTTAATTTCCTTGTACAGGGATGCCGGTAGTGTAGATTGTGGGTAGTAAAGTGAGCATAGGGGTGGATTGTTGGGCAGATAAAATATAATATGCTCACTTTGTTAAAGATGGTGCTGCCCACATGGAAGCCCGTCACCCAGGTAATATTATTTGCCCTTGTGCTTGGGATGGGTGTGGGGGAAAGGCTGTAATGTAAGCAGGCCAGGTTGTTATGGCCTAAGGCTTGGTTTTAAGAGTAGGCTCTTCTCCACACCCTTGATTGATTGGATGATGTAGGGTGGTGATGTAGGGAGGAATCCCATTATGCCTCAGATGGGTGGCTTTGTATCAGAGACTTTCTTGAATATATAATTGGATTAAAGGTGTGGATTATCTATGCTATAAACTGGGGCAGTCCGGGAGCTCTCTCTCTCGGTTCCTGCTATCCCCATTGCAGGGGCCTCCCTGATCCCTTGACCTCCATGGGAAAAGCTGGTTCTCTGCTTCTCCCTTGTCTTCTCTTGTGGCTTGCCTGTATTGGTGAGACACCAATAAACAGAATGGCCTACCATCCTCCGACTCTGCCATTTCTTCACCGTCAGCCCGAATCCAATGGGAACCTGCATGTGAATGGCCACGATGGCGGCTCCTGGCCTTACACACACTAAAATGAGAAAGATAGTAGTTTGGAATATAGACTCAAATGTTCTCAACAGAATATTAGCTAATTAAAACATCAAAACATAAAAAGGATAATACATCATAACTGTAAAGCCAGTAGTCGAGGTTACTATCACAGCAGCCCGACCCACGCAGGTTCGCATTGGATTTGGACAGATGGCAATGAAACACCGGAGCCAAAAACTGGTGAGCCATCAACTTTAATTCTAGCTTGCACCCCACAGGCAAGCAAAAACACACACTGGGCTCCAAAACCCTCACATTCAGTGCTCACAAAGCTACTGACTTATCCGAGTTTCCTAGAATCAAAGGTTTCTAGCTCACCAGACTTATTCACCTCTGTTCCCCATCTCCTCCTGCACAAACTCTTAACAAACTGGCTTCTTCCTCAGCACTCTGCCATCTTGGCTACTTCTCCTCCACATGGCCTTAATCTGCTCTCCTCTCCAATACTAACCTCAGGAACTCAGGAACCAAGAGAGAGATCAAGCTCCCGGACTGCCCCAGTTTATAGCCTAGAAAATCCAAACCTTTAATCCAATTATACATACAAGGAAGTCTCTGATACAAAGCCACCCATCTGAGGCATAATGGGATTCCTCCCTACATCACCACCCTACATCATCCAATCAGTCAAGGGTGTGGGGAAGAGCTTACTCTTAAACTAAGCCTTAGGCTATGACCTGGCCTGCCTACATTACTGCTTTTCCCCCACAGCCATCTCAAGCATAAGGGCAAATAATATCATCTGGATGACGGGCTTCCATGTGGGCAGCACCATCTTTAACAAAGTGAGCATAATATATTTTATCTGCCCAACAATAACCAAGTGAGGCTGATCCCAGAAACTCAACATTATTTCATCATTACAAAAACCATTCAGTGCAAAGACCCAAATGAATAGAATAAAAGAGAAAACCATTTGATCGTTGAAATAAATGAAGAGAAAAAAAATCATTTGACATAGTATGATAACCATTAATGAAAAAGAACTAAACAAATTAAAAATAGAAATTTTCATTTTTAGCAAACTAAAAAAAGAAGGAAATTTTTTCTATCTGAATAAAAAATTATATGACAAACCTACAGTTAAATCATCCTGAACAGCAAATAGAACCAAGCCTTTTACCAAGGAGGAAGAACAGGCAAGGATGTCTACTCTTACCACTTATTTTCAGCATTATCTTGCAGTCTTAGCCAAAGCAATAAGACAAGGAAAGGGAGAAATAAAACTGCCTTTATTTGCAGATTCCATAATAGCTTGCAGGGAAAAATCCTAGAAATCTAGAAAAATAATTCTAGAAATAAGTAAACCTTAGTAAGCCTAAAAAATATAAGGTATATATAAAAAGGCAAAACAATTTTAAAAAATAACTTGTATATCATTATACCAGCAATGAAAAATTAGAAAATATGAATTTTAAAATGTCCACTTACAATCGCACTGAAAAAAAATACTTAGAAATAGCAAAATATATGCAAGACTTGTACACTAAAACTTATCTATCACTGTAAAAGAAAACTTAAGAAGCTAAATATAGAGAATATACCAGATTCATGGATTGTAACACTTGAGTTGGAAAAAAATAATTTTTGACAAAGCTGATAAGGAAAGTCAATGTGGAAAAGGTAATATTTTTAAGAAATAAAATCAGTTTAAATTTTTTCCTCAGGTCGTAAACAAAATGGGCTAAACATGCTAAGACTATTAAATGTATTGTAGAAAATAAAATAAAGAAAAAATAACTTTGCAATATTGGCAGAATCCAACCCTGACTCGAACACCAGTCCCATCCTCTTGAACAAGTCCATCATCTTCTGCATCACCCAAGATGGTTTAAGGCTATATTTGAAAATGTTAAAGTATTTACATGCACAGAAAGTTAAAAATAAATACTAGGTGAAGACAAACATCTAAGTGGCATTTAATAGGTAAATGTATCTGCTCCAACTTACATACAAATTCGACTCAAGAACAAACCTACAAAACCTATCTTGTTTATAACCCGCGGAGAGCCCATAGATCCTTCCTAACTACTTAGACAGACTTTGCTCTGGAACTCTCTTTTGCAGGTCTCCTGCGGGTCCCGATCATCTCCATGATTCCTTTCCATACAAAACAGCCACCAGGTTAAGAAAACAGTGCTAATGAGTCCGACCGTTCCTTTCAGGTAAACACGATTCACCGAACACAGTCGTTTCCCTGCATGTTTGTGGATCCCCGCCATCCTTTCCACAGGGGGCTCTTAGTTAACTATTGCTGAAATGGGAAGCTCAAAAGCAATTCGGACTGAAGGAGCAACATTTCAATTAAATGAATAATCAAATTCAAAACGTTATTTGAATAATTTGAGCTCTTAAATTAAGTATGCCATTTCTTTTTCTTTTTTTTGCAAGTGAGCTATAAATTACATTTTCTGCTACATTGACAGTAAACGGGTAATTAATATTTCAACTTTTCCTTCTCGATGTTGATTTAGAAAATAAAATTAAAGAAGCACAGTGCATAACTCAGCACAGCTATCCCAGATTAGATGTGATTGCTCAGCTCCTGTTTACCCTGCTTTCTCTGGAGTGAGTTCCTATGCTTTAAAGTATTGCCTGGACCAACTAAAGCACGTTGCCCACAAGGCAAAAGTTCACTCACTTTGGGTGCAGTAATTGAAACTTTAGTAAAATAATAAAATCGATTAAAGAATTAGTAGATTTTTTTATTCCAAATATATGAATTTTTTTTCTTCTTTTTTCCAAGTGAGAGGAGAGGAGATAGACCTCTGTCTGTGCCCGACCAGGATACACCAGCAACCCTGTCTGGGCTGATGCTCTGCCCATCTGGGCCCATACTCACAACTGAGAGATTTTTAGCACCTGAAGCAGAGGTTCCACAGACCCATCCTCAGTGCCTGGGGCTGATGCACTCGAACCAATCAAGCCATGGCTGCAGGAGAGGAAGAGAGAGAAAGAGAGAAGGGAAAGCAGGAGAGGGAGCAGTAGAGAAATAGATGGTCGCCTCTCCTGTGTGCCCGGACTGGGAATTGAACCTGGGACTTCCACACACAGTGCAGACACTCTACCACTGAGCCAACTGGTCAGGAAAATAATTTTCATGTAAATATGGCACCTTAGATTGAATATATTGTTTCCCTTGTAACTGTCTTAACCATTGGAAGAAAGCCGTTTACTAAGGAACTGAAAGATTCTTCTTTATGTTATACTTTCCGAATGTTGTCTTATTTTGGTAAAAAGAACCATGAAATTTTAAAATAGTCACAAGAGGATTTTACAGGGTCCAGGCAGTGCTGTAAGTGATGTAGACATTTAGATTTGACAATAAAGTGAGAAGAATGCTGCTTCTGCTATTCCTACTTAATAGATGCTGGAACTCAGAGAAGAGGGGAGTCCACACTGAACTGCGTCAGAGCTGGGCTGGGACACAGGCAGCCTCTCTCCAGAGCCTTGGGCCACAGCCACCACGTGTGGGCTCGCTCACACAGCTATACCTGAGTGCGTATTTACTTCCTGCTGCGATATAGTTCCCATGCTAACTACTAGGAGTCAGGCCAACTGTCCTAGGTGAAGGGTGTGATCCTCCATAAGACTGCCCTTCCTTCAGACATCAGCCACAAAATCAGCGGTTTCTAGGTCACCTATATTTTTTATCAACTGGCCAAAAATTAAGTGTTTCCACTGTCCCCAAGTTTGACAAGTTTCTAGGATGACTCAGAGCTCAGGGAAACACCATGCTATGATCATAGTTTCATTATAATGAATTCAAATCAGGATCAGCCAATGAAAAGACGCATAGTGTGGGGTCTAGGGGTGGGGTGGGGGGTTCTAAATGCTAAGTTGCCATGTCCTTAAGACATATCACCTGCCCAGCACATCCATGTGTGGTCATCAACCAGGAAAGTACACCTGTGGGTGGAAATAATTTTATCTACTTCAGAGAAAGGAGAGCAGTGTCAGAAGAGTTAGGTGCTTTCTGAAGTTAAAGCTGAGGAAGATCTCAGACCTTATGTAAGACCAATGATGCTACTTTTCCTCCATGTGAGATTATCTGAATTGTATTCTGCTGCATGTTTGACATTTTTGTTTTTACTTATTTATTTTCTAAGTAAGAGGAGGGGAGACAGAGAGACAGACTCCTGCATGCGCCCCCACAGGGATCCACCTGGCAAGCTCCCTACAGGCAATGCTCTGCCCATCTAGGATAGCTGCTTGAAAAACAAGCCACTTTTAGCACCTGAGGCAGAGGCTCCACAGAGCTATCCTCAGCGCCAGGGGCCAACTTGCTGAAATCAATCAAGCTATGGCTGCAGGAAGGGAAGACAGAGAGGGGCAGGGGAAGAGAAAGGGGGAGGGGAAAAGAAGCAAATCATTGCTTCTCCTTTGTGCCCTGACCAGAAATCAAACCCAGGATATCCACATGCCAGGCCAATGCTCTACCACTGAGTGAACCAGCCAGGGCCATGTTTGATGTTTTAGATAGCATGATTTGCCAATTCAAAAAATAAAACTTTCTACCACCGATTTTCAATATCTGAGAATATTCCTGGCTCTGTCATTTCTTACCATGTCCTCTATTCCCTGACTTACAGTTAAAGTGATGTGCATATTAAGCTCATTCATCTACCTACATGGATGATTTTTGTTAATGAACAAAGGAAAAGTCTGTATTGCCCAACTCTTGAATGGTGTATCTTGGTATTGATGTTGCTTACATAAAAATAAACTTTTGTTATATTTGATACAGAATTGTAAAGTCAAAAGCACAATTATCACATATTTAAATCCATTGAGTATTAAATAAAGTCCGGGAAAATATGCATAATGTAAAGGCTCCCCAATCATCATATTAAAGTAATATTAGTAAAGCTGCTCCTAAACAAGAGCATATGATATCCTGTTTTGAAATAAATGCACATCTGTTATCAGTATTTTCAAAATAAAAGGGAACTCTTGGGCTTTAGTCTACATAATAGAATGTGAAATAAGAAATCAGTATCACATCTTTAATTTTGTCTATTTATACATCAGTGATTTTTTTTCTTTGAAAGAGGCAGGGAGAGAGAGACAGGATTGAGCTGCTCCTGTATGTGCCCTGACAGGAGAATCCAACCGGCAAACTCCACGCTCTAGGACCACATTCCAACCAACCAAGCTATCTGGCAGTGCTTATTTTTTTTAGAGAGAGGAAGGGAGCAAGAGGGGAGGGAGAAGGGAAGCACTCAGTCATTCACTCATTGGTTATTTCCCGTGTGTACCCTGACTGGGGATCAAACCTGCAACCTTATCCTTTCAGGATGACACTCTTACCCAAATGAGCTAACCGGCCAAGGCCAACATCAGTGAGTTTTGATAGGAGGATGAGGGAGAACAGGCACCATGCCACACTGCCGACATAAGAGTTTAAGAGAATCACCCATCCCAACACCAAAGACTATGATGTTACCAGCCCTCCTTAGACCTAGCATATATTTGAGGAATACAGCTGCAATATACTGATGGAAATGTGTTGTCTGTTTTGGGAAATCAAAAAGAGAGAGAGAGTGAAAGCATATACATATGATGAAATGCTCAACAACACATCAATACCGACATCACTAATCAGGTAAGTGTAAATCAAGAATAAAAGAAGATATCTTTTTCACAATTATTAGTATTGTAAGCATGAAGAATTCTTGCTCCTACCAAGAGCTGGAGAGGATGTGATTTAATGGAATCTCATACATTCTCGTGGAAGCATAAACCGCTGCAATTAATCTGGGATTGTCACATAAAGGTGACTATCTGCATACCAAGAATTTTTACTCTCAGGGTAGACACAGCCACTTTGCACATGTGTAACCAGAAGCGATGGACAAGAGCGCTTACTAAAATTCTTCAGTCATCCAGAAACAAGGCAAGGTGTCATTGACAAGCGAGTAGCTCCAACTTTGAGGGGTAGTTACACAAAGGAATCACAGTGAGGATCAATAAAGAAAAATTAAACACAGCTACGTGATATAATGAATGACCCTTGATATAACTGAAATGAAAAGTCTAGAGGACTACCAACAGAATGGCATAGTCGCTTTATAAAGTCCCAAACAGGAGAATGTCTACCATATGTCATTCATTGAGATATATAAACCTATACATGCACGGTGGTGTATGGTATCTGCCTTGCTCTCCTTGAAGTGGCTATGGGTCTTGGGCAATGTCTCTGGTTTCTTTTGAAGAGCATTGATCACTTTCAAGCATCCTAAGACATCAGCAGCCTCGGGTGAACCACCCTGAGTAGTCAATGAAGACAAGGGAGAAAGATTAGGGAATGGAGTCCGAGTGGCTTTGAGGCTGAGACTTGGTGGGATTCTAATCTGTCCTGCCAGCCCACATGAAACCACTGAGAGTTAGATTTCTCCTTACCCTGACCTATGACCAATGGCCCGTCCTCTTCTTCCTGTCACTTTCTCAGGGATAATAGCAGCTGTGGGTCTATTGTAATCTATAAAGGTATCTTCACTTTCTGGAATTAATTTCATTAGGTTTCTTTGTGTTCTTGGTGCTCTGATGGTTTTTTAAATAAACCACGATTTTGTAGCTTATCCAGCTTGCTCTGCTTGCTGGAGTAAAAGCAAAAATCTTTCAACTTTCTTCATCCTTTTAAGCTTAGTACCACTATCATTTAAAGGTACAGATCATTTAAAGCAATCAACTCTTGTCAAATGTGTTACTGTCATCAATCTAAGTTTATTGTTCCTCTTTTAATCTTTTTCAAAATATATTGACTGATTGATACATGTTTAGAATCCTTCCTTATAGGTTTTGTATTATGCTTAGAAAGACCTCCCTTAGCTCTGTATTAGTTACAAGAAAACATCTTCTCATGTTTTCTAATAGTATTTTAATGCATTTATTTTTAGCATAAAATCTTTGGTCCATCTGGAGTTTATTTTGGTGTTGAAATAAAGAAGGCTACAATTTTATTTTTCTTTTCCAGATGGCTACTAAGTTGTCCTAATTCATTTATGGACAAAGAATATGAACAAAGTTTTTACACGTAAATAATTTTTACACACGTTCACACACACACACCCCAAACACATGTGCACATACAAGTAAGTGTATATGCACAGGCTACGCTGAAAGGCTGCCCAACCACCTGGCAATAGCAGCAGCTTTTGTACATGACAAATGTGCCTTCAAGACTATTGTCAGGGACATCACCAAATCGAGGCAAGGACAGCAAGTCCACCTTGTGAATAAAAGAACCCTTTATAAACTTCAATGACAATCAGAAGCCCTGCTGGCTATTTTTTAAGCAAAAGGCAAACCATAAGCAAGGAAGCTTAGACTTGAACCTCTCTGGTTAATACAAATCTGTTCAGTGCAAAAGGACAGGAAGTGCCGTTTCCAACACTACTCGTAACCATCACCGCCATCACTAACAAAGCCCCCCCCCCGCCCCCTCACACGCATGCGCACACTCAGTGTTTTCAGGCCGGTTTTGGTGGACAGGTAGGCTTCCCACATGTAGGTTTCAGGGGCTGCCGGAAGAGGCGGGCAACAAGAGAAGCCAGGACACATCCCACTTCCCATTCTCTGTTACTCGAAAACCGCTCCCCTTTTGCCCTAATTTATAGATGGGAGAAAGAAGGGTCCCGCCTAATTTCTCTTTACACAAAATGAATCTTCAGTCACTTAAAAATAAATCAATGCCTATTCTCCTCTGCTATGCCATTTCAATCAACGTGACACAATAGTAATACAGTCACATTCTTTAAACAAACCAAGAAGTTTAGAAGTAAGAGAGACCCTACAGATAAAATAGTCCCATCTTCTCATTTGACACAATGGAAAAACATGTCACAGAGATGAAGGGGCTTGTCCAAGGGCACACTTAGCATATTGGTGGCAGAACCAGGATTCAGGAGCCAGCCTCCAATTCCCCAGGCCATTTCTCTGTTTTCTTCATTGGTAATGATGACTCAGCCTCTCAATATTGACATTTGATAAAGGATTTGTAACAACCTTTTGCTGCTGTGGCTATAAGTCACTCAACGTGACTGAACTCTCAACAACCTCTCATTGGTGAAAATTTGCTTTACAGTTCAACATTTTTGAGAACTTCCACCAATCAAATTCTGCCCAAGAAAGACAAGCACTCCCACTAGGTGTCACCTTTAACAGCTATGTATGAACCCAAACCAACCATAGACAAGGCGGTTCTTCCAAAAGGGGAAATGCGTCTTTGGAATAGGTCTGAATCTAAAAGCTTTGTGACCACCATCTCTCTCTTTGCATTTGCATTATCCTTTCATAAGGCAAAACAGAAGGTGGCAAAAGTCGACTGCCATCCCTTAGTTTCTGATGGAACATATTCATCAAAAAAGCATCCAGTCCCCTGAGCTTACAGCCATATGCTACAGGAAAATGTCACCAGTAAAAGATGTATTCATTTGCTGTTTTGAAAACTCTGTTTGATATTCATGCATTCCAAGTGTTTTGACCTAGATTTCTGTAGAGGCATTAGATCTAGTCTTGTGCAGGCAGCTAGACAGCTGTTGCTTATGTAGTCAAAGGAAGAATCTAAAGTTAAAAAAAGAGAGAAAATGAAAAAATGAAAACATTTATTAATGAATGCCAACATTTTGCACAGCCAATATGTTTGATACTATATTAACTAATATAAGCATATGGGGATGCATTTGTTGCAAAGCTTTAAAGAAAAGAACAAAGAAAAAAGTTGGAAATAGCTAAAGTTCAAGGGGAATGGAATTTGAACTTTCTCCTATAAATGAAAGCTTGGCGAAATGGCAACATACTTTAATTATAAGCAAGTGGCTAATGTCATAGCATTTAAGATATTTTCAGATGAGATAGATGATGTTCCATACTCTGCACACATCTTAGATAAACCTTAAGTGCTTTATAACAGCAGATCCTTGAAATCTCTACAGATATCAATCTTGTTCTTAGCCAGAGTTGTCTATTTTTTAATGTGTATAATGTCTAGTTAATTCAGCTATAAGTTAATATCAAATAATTTAATGCTAGTGATAAAATAAATATGGATAGTAATTTCTCTTCAGCTTTATTTCTTCCCAGCAAGGAGAACAAAGAAGCTATGTCACCCTGTAATACAGGAGGTCCAGACATGGAAAGTGGATTTGGTGTTGTTGCAAGATCCCAAAGAAACCACAAGGAGGACCAGATGGAGCAGACATAGCCTTTATTACTTACATACAGGGGTAGCACCAATGGCAGCAGGTTGGTGAAAGTTCTGCACCCCACTGAGGGGGTGTGTGGTTTTTATAGCTAAGCCCTGGGTAGACTACTTAAGCAAAACTCTTTGTCTAGCCTGACCAGGCGGTGGTGCAGTGGATAGAGCATTGGACTGGGATGCAGACGACCCAGGTTCGAGACCCTGAGGTCATCAGCTTGAATGTGGGTTCATCAGGTTTGAGCAAAAGCTCACCAGCTTGAGTCCAGGGTCACTCTACTACTCGGTCTGCTACAAGCCCGCGGTCAAGGCACATATGAGAAAGCAATCGATGAACAACTAAGGTGTGGCAACAAAAAACTGATGATTGATGCTTCTCATCTCTCTCCGCTCCTGTCTGTCTGTCCCTATCTGTCCCTCTCTCTGACTCTCTCTCTGTTTCTGTAAAAAGAAAAAAAAAAGACAACAAAAAACTCTTTGTCTATGGGTAAGCAAGTAGGTGAGTAGGCAATCAGGGGATGGGGGGAAGTGTATACGATCTTCCATGATGTTTCTCCTTGATAATATCTGGTGACTCAGTTCCTTTGTCATTAGTAAAACCTCATCTGTAGTTTTATTACTCTCTCTTCCACAGTTCATGGCCAGGATCCATGATCACAGCACCAGGGACTGGGGAGGGGAAAAGTCCAAGTCCAGCATCGACTCTACATACCCACTGACCCATATAACTACTCCCATGTCACATATCAAAGTATACCAAACTGTTCTTCAGCACCCACTTCTCACCTCAGTAAAATGGAAAGATTCAGTTGAGTTCTAACTGAAGAATCATTTAGTTACACACTCCCAGACCCTCTTACTCTACCTATTGGGACAGGGTGTTGCCTAATATGTATTTATTAGCAGCTAGGAGTATATACCCATTTATCTGCAAAGGGTGCTGAGCACCCACTAAGAACAGGCACTGTGCTAGGTTCTAGGAATATAGAGATAAAAAGCAAAGTCCTTATTTTTTGGTGGATAAATGGAGAATGATTGATGGTTACTCTTCACAGACACAACATGAGAGAAAGAAATCATTTGAATGTCCCATTCTAAATGGCTCTGTATCCCCTTTACAAAATATACAGAATCCAGCATAGACAAAATAAACTATCTTCAAACGTGGGTCTCTCCATCCGTCCTCCAGATCGTTGAGTAAATAGAAAACCACAGAAATCCTCTTGTGAAGTAATCGGTGTTATTAAATGCTAACTTATCAGTAAATACATTTCAACTGAACAGGACAATTACTATATTTGACATGCACAATACTATGTCTAAGAAGATTCAGCACTACTGTTACCTGACTCAGGCTGCATGTACCTCTTCTGAAGTTATCAGAAAGGGCTCCAGCTATACCAGGTGCCATGGTAACCCACAGAGGATGCTCTCTGTGGAAGTAACACTGTCAGGCATGCTCTTCCCTGACAGCAGGCCTAAGATCATTCAGTGCTGACACAAAGAGTATGTCCAATGATGTAGAACTTCCTTTGAGTCTGAGCAAGAGATGGAGGAGCCTACTCAACCTTCGTTATAACTTGGAGCTCAGCTTTGAGACCAAGTGGAAACTGAGGACACATGCAGAAGGACCCAGAGACCAGTAATGATTACAGAGTTGGTTATGGTGAGCCAGTAATAAATAAGGAGTGAGAATAAATAAAGTGAAAAGTTTTAAAACTGGCGTATATTGATTCCTCTGCCAAAGTGGCAACAGCCAATGAGTTGGGGGCTGACCTCTCTAGCTGATCATAAATACTTCCAGAGCTGGGGAGTTTATTAGTATTTTTTCATGTTACAAAGGAGACTTAGTAACTTCATTATTGTCAATAAAAAGTCAGCTTTAAATTAGAGATGAAAGGACCCTGGATGGGTAGCTCAGTTGGGTAGACCATCTGTCGATACACAAAGGTTGCAGGTTTGATCCCCAGTCAGGGCACATACAGGAATAGATTGATGTTTCTCTCTGTCCCTTCCTCTCTATAAATCAATAAATAAAATTAAAAAAACTTAATGGTCCCTTTCCCTCTAAATCACAATTTTTCAAAGATAAAATTGACAGAAAGTCCCTGTTCTTCTATAAACAATGGAAGGATAATTTCTCACCTATTTCCTGTAAAGGTTTTCTACCCCAGTACTATTAACCATATTAATTCTATTAAAGTCCTTCCATCAGTTACACTAAGAGTGATATGAAACAAATATTTGTTATAGCAGGTCAATTATGTGTGGTATTATGTTCAGTTCAACGAGCATTAATTGATAACTTGCCATCTATCCACATGGATTTAATAAAAGTACCCAGTGTTGTGTATATGTGTGTGTGCGCACATATCTGTGTATACACACATATTTGTACATACACAAATACATCATATCACTTATTCAAAATGAGAACAAAAATCCAGTCTCTATCAGCATTTGATAAATGCTAAGAGCGACACTTCTTGGTTATAGTCCTCTGTCTTATAAAGAGGTTTTCCTTGCAAGGTATCTAGTGGGGTCCTTCACCCAGTGTGTCACAGTCTCAATGAGTGTGGCTTTGAAGAGCCAATGTGCAATTGGATTCCTGCCACCACGTTCCACATAACATTTTAATGCCATAGTTTCACGTTCGCCTCATACGCATTATGGATGGTCTTAGAATAGACTAGCTTCCATTCGGGCAAGAACTACTCAGGCACCCATATGCAGCCACTGAAGAGTCACCCTGCACACGGGAAGGATGTTTAGAACCACGGAAGAGAGAAGATGAGTTGTCAATGCACATTCAGTCCTAACTGTTACATGTGTACACATGGGAGGCAACTTAGAGTAATTAGGATTGCAGATCCGACAGCTTCCCTATGAGCTGCCACATTAGGTTAAGAACTGAGGATCACAGAAGACCAAATGTTTCTGTTGCAGTTCTGAAGGATTAATTTATTTTCTTGCCTCCTTTTTCAACTTGGCAAAGGAAGACATCCAAATGCAAAAACAGAAACACTTAAAAAAAAAAAGTGGTAACCAATGTATCTTAGTTAGCTCTCACAGAGGTAATGGGCTAGATAGATACACACCCATTGGAGAATTTTGAAAATGGAAGCGGTTGGGTATTTTTTGATTTCTAATCTGGAGTCTGTTTTCCCACAGATCTTTTAGACTCTGACACCTGCAGGAGCACAGATTACCGTATCAAAGTGACTATGGGAAACTGTGAATAATTTTTTTCTTGAGTATCCACCCTAATTCTAGTCTTAGAGCTGCATGTCCTAATGTGTACCAATTTCAAACTCCAGCAGCTAGGGTATTGCAGCCAGTTTGAACAGATGGATGTACGAGAAGCAGAGTCAAATATATTTCTTCTTAGAATCTGGCTGCTTAAGTCACTCGTGTTCCTGTTACTGAGAGAAGTGAATTAGTGAAGCTGTCAGATGTTTACTCTTCTGCAAAGCTCTCTAGCAGTGTTCCCTTACTCCACTTGTAAGTAGAATTACTGGGAAGAAAACTGAAACATTCTTTAGGATCTGATTTGGTTTTTTTCTCTTGAGTATCTGGTAGAGAGCTCTGTGTGTGTGCGTGTCTGTGTGCGTGTGTGCGCGCGCGTGCATGTGTGTAGGCAGGCGAGGCAGGTTGGCATGATTTCAAAGACACTACCGTAGAGTTAATAGGATCAACAGGGAGACAAGAGACAGGAATATGCAGAATTTCGGAAAGACTGACAGTCGATGGAGTTAGGTCCTGTTGGTAGGGCCTTTGGATGCCTGGCCCAAAAGTAGAAAGGTGCTTTCCAGTAGACAGCTACAAAGTCAGGACAAGATTCTGAGAATCTGTGAAGGTTATTAAGATAATGAATTAGCCACAGGGAGTAAAAAAGGGGGGAACTCTAGTAAAACTGGGAAGAAAGACTGGATGAGATTGAAGAATGAGTTAACATAGGAAATAGTCAACTCAAGCAACTGGAAAGTGACCCGGGTCTGACCTCAGGAAGGAGGGACGCTCACTGAAGTCAGCGCCATGAGACTCTTTTTTTCTTTTTAAGTGAGATGAGGGGAGAAAGTGAGACAGACTCCAACGTGTGCCCTAACAGGGATCCACCCAGTAACCTGCCTAGGGCTGATGCTCAGATCAACCGAGCTATCCTCAGCACCTGAGGCTGACAATTGGATCGACCAAACTATCCCCAGCGCTGGAGCCATGCTGAAACTAATTCTACCACTGGCTGTGGGAGGGGAAGAGGGAGAACAGGGGGCCATGAAATATTTAGTGGTTTAATTTGAACATTGGTTGATGAAATTCCACTTACTGACTTACGTTGAATTCACTGTTTTTGTTGGCTTGTTTGCTTGTTAGGTTTTTTGGATTTTTCTCCTAAACCCTGTGCAAATGGAGAACTCTTATTTTCACAAATATCTGTGTCCACATTGGGCCGACTGTTGTCTGATTTTATAAATCCAGCAAAAGTACATGATCAACTAACTAGGTACTAGAGTCCCTACCCCGCCTTCCGTGAGCTTTGCCTAGAAAAAGGTGGACGTAGAACTCAGTCTCCATTATGGAGCAAACCCTGCATTAGTAAGTCCTGCGCACTGGGTCATGGCGTGCTTTTGTGTGGGGTGCTCAGGGAATGTCACTCTGGGAAGGTGGCCGGTGAGCTTGGATCTGACATAAGAACCACATGGCTACTCTGCCCTGCACTTCCACACATTTCATGGATGAGCTGGCTGAGGTCTACAGAGATCAAGCAATTTGCTCAAGATCACAGAACTGTGGAGTGAAAAAGGTGAAATTCAAATCCAAGTGTCTTTGACTTCAAAGCCCATAACCTTGTCACCACATTTTTTTTAAAAAAGGTGAGTGTGAAATGATTCTCAGAGAAAGACCTGCTGAAAAGACGCTCGCACGTCTGTGTGACTTGAGACACTTAGAAAGATATTAGGTTGTCTTTTATTTTTTTAATGTGCTGAGCCTGCTTTGAGCTCAGAGAAATCTGTTTCCTACCAGCCAAGTGTAAGAGGGACTATTCAGGGAAACCAAAGTCATCACCAGCCAAAAGCAAACTGGAAAAGTTGTTCTTCCCTAACAAATGGGCTCTGGTTCTTCTAATATACACAAAAACATGATGATAAAAAAGGAAGAATTTAGAGAAATATTTATACATATGGTCGGTGCGGACACCTGGCAAAGCAGGTGAATCAGCTACAGAATGATATGCTGCCTACACATTCAACTAAGGAGAAGTGACACATTTTACAGTTAAATTTAATGTAAGCCTGTTCTCCAAATTATCACCCAAACTCAGTAAAAATGAGGGATTCTTTGTTGTTGTTGTTTTTTCTCTTTTAAGTGCATGGGGAAATTTTAAAATCAGGTGCATACATGAGCTGACCCTCCACTCTGTACAAACTAATTGATGAGGACAGAATTTAAAATTTCTGCATCTTCCCCAGACTTGGGATGGCACCTATATCATCCCAGAATAAAATACAGCCTTTGCAAGTATAGCTCTTGCCATTAGTGTAATGCACGAATGCGGCCACTGTAATGATTATTTAATTGAATATATAGATGTTGGTTGAACACCAGTGCAAAACACCATGCATTTTGAATCAATCATGATCCATATTAATTTCAGCGCTCATAATAGGCGATTTCCTGTAGCAAATGTGAAAGAACAGACTCTCAGCCTTGTGGGAGTTTGTATCCTACATAAACACATACTCTACATTTAAATCTTTCCCATTTCACTGGGAGAGAAGGGGGGATTTGACAAAAGTTTTAAGTTTGCAGCAATGCGCAATTTATTTTTTGCATAATGAAGGTGGTGTTTTGATAAAAGTAATTTAATGTTTTGTAGTACTATTAGTTGAGTTAATGGTCATTTTTGCACAAATATTTTTCAAGACACCTACTATGCATCAGGAATTATTTTAAGTGTTGGGTGAAGAGTCGCAAACAAGAAAACAAAGGTCTTGCCTTCATGAATGTGTATTACAGTGGGGTAGACACACAGTGAGCAATAACACTACAGAAAATGACCGGTGCTATGACAAAGACAAAAAATAAATAAAATAGGATCAAAGGACTAGGAGGTAACAGTAGTGGAAGGGAGCTGCATAATGCAAAGTGGTCAGAGAAAAGGATGCTGAGGTACCCACTGATTGTTGACTTAAAGGAACTCTGGAGCTAGTTAGGTTAATATCAATGTTTAGAACATTCCAGAAAGAATAAGACAAAGGATGTATTCTGGTGCACGTGTGTGCTGGAGGTGGAGGAGAAGGGTAGTGTCACTAGGGCCCTAAAGAGATGAGGACAGAGAGAGGGTGTCAACCACATCGTGGAAGGCTGCGCGGCCACAGTGATGGCCTTGGGTTCCCATTCAGATGAGATGGAGGAACCCGGGGGATTCTGGGCAGAGGGTGAGGAAAGTGTTAGACAAATACAGACTGGAGTTCCTAGAAAACAAATGTCCATCATCCAGACCTTGCGGAATCTCAGAGTAACAAAGGTCTAGGTTAAACAGCATTGAAGAACCTCTCTTTCTCACCCTGTTCCTTCAGATACACCAGAAGGTAGGTGACCTACAATCTAGGTAGTTTCTACTGGTGATAATGTGTTTAGTGAGTTGAGGAGGAATTAACTATAATTTTCTGTACATAGGCTTCCCTCAATAAAGCTTTTCTCCTTCAATACTGGGGTCCTTGAACTTAATAGGGCTGACACAGGTAGTGTTTAATACCTCAAGTATACTTGAGCTGACTTGAAATAATGTGGAGATATACGGAAATTAAACAACTGCATTAGGGAAAACAATCAAATGCATTAAAAGTTGCCAAGTTATTAAAGTAACATAGAGGGTGCAGCAAACGTAGGTTTACAGTTGTGAGTATGCAAAACATAAAGTTTATTCTTGTGTTCTTATTTATTGATTACTGCATTATTTTCCCTACAAATGACTGTGAACCTACATTTGCCCACCCTGTATGGTGGGGATTCAAACAAAACTAAAGAACAATATATTGTACAATAACAACAGCAGAAGGAAAAGGTCAAGGGAAATAGAAGTATACTGTTTAGGAATATTATTTATAAAATGTTATAATATTATTTGAAGGGAAACTTTGATAAAGAAGCATATTGTTAAACAAAGAAAAACAAAGAAGTACAAGTTATAGATAAAAGGTAATACAAGAAGGTATTATTAGTGGAGATGAACTGGTTTAGTAAATTAATTATAAAGAAGAAGGGAGGCTCTGGCCATTTGGTTAAGCAGTAGACCATCAGGTCAGCGTGTGGAAGTCCCAGGTTCGACTCCCAGTCAGGGCATAAGGGAAAAGCACCCATCTGCTTCTATACCCCTTTCCCTCCCCCTCCTTTCTCTCTCTCTTTTCCTCCCACAGCTATGCATGGCTTGAATGGGTTCAAGCAAGTTGGCCCCAGGCACTGAGGATGGCTCCATGACCTTGCCTCAGGTACTAAAGTAGCTCAGATGCTGAGCAAGGGAGCAGTGGTCCCAGATGGGCAGAACATCACCTGGCAGGGGGCTTGCCAGGTGGATCCCAGTCAGGGCGCATGCGGGAGTCTGTCTCTGCCACCCCACCTCTCACTTAATTAAAAATAAAAGCAAGAAACAGTGTAAAGGGGAACAAAGAACAGATGAGAAAGTTAGAAAACAAAAAGCAAAATAGGAGATTGAAAGCCATCTGTATCAATGTTCTAAGCACTCCAAAGTCTCAGTCAGTCTAGACAAAAAAAATCAAGAGCCAACTATATCCTGGTTACAATATATATACTTTTAAGTATAAACTACATAGAAGTTACTCCAAGCATAAAGACTCTGAATACTAGACAAACAATTAAAAATATTACCAGAGATAAATAATAATACAAGGTCAATTCAACAAAAAGTCATAATAATCCTAAATGTATACCAAGTAACACGACTTTAAAAAGCAAAAGCTAACAGAACAGAAAGGATAAATAAACAAGTCTTAGAGTTGGAAGTATATACTCTCTCAGTAACTGATACAACGAATAGAAGAATCAGTGAAAATCAGTGAAAAATCAGACTTGAATACTGTTATAAGCAAACTGGCTCTCATTAACACTTATAGAACAGGTCATACAAAAAAAAAAAAAAAAAAAGGAAGAATGCACCCTTGCAAGTTCTAAATTCTATCAAATATTTAAAGAAAAAATAATCCCATTTCTGCAAAAGAAATAAAATACAACAAAAATCTTTGCAGAAGTTCCACCTTGTTTTATGAGGCAAGTATCAACATGAGACACCAAAAACAAACAAATAAAATATTAAAAATAACAAACTAATAATTAATAATGTTCCAGACTGGTTAGCTAAGTTTTATTGAATAAAATGCACAAATATATAAGAAAAATTATACATCACAACCCAGTCATGGCTATCCTAGAAATGCAAGAGAGGCCTGACCTGTGGTGGCGCAGTGGATAAAGCGTCGACCTGGGAATACTGAGGTCGCCAGTTCAAAACCCTGCACTGGTCTGGTCAAGGCACATATGGGAGTTGATGCTTCCAGCTCCTCCCCCTTTTCTCTATTTCTCTCTCTCTCTCTCTCTCTCTCTCTCTCATTGTGTCTCCTCTCTAAAATGAATAAAATAAGAAGAAATTTTTTAAAAAATGCAAGAGAGTTTATCATGAAAAAATCAATCGAAGGGAGGGCGTCTAGTTTCAGCTTTGACACATCAAGAGCTTGGAAGTTGTGAGCCCTGTCCTTAGAACAAGTAATACCTGGAAAACAAACAAACAAAGCTGAAACCAGTGCCTCTTCTTAGCGCAGTCAGGGAACTAAAGTTGTTGGGCAAACCACCACCGTGAAATCTGGGGTGCTGGGCACACTCAGCTGCTCCCCTGGAGCCTGACACAGACTTACAGGAAGACCTACATGACGATAGGGACGGTCGCAGGAGAGTAAATGCGGACAAGTGTGAGGGAGCAGCTCCTCCTGGGGGCCACGGTCTAGCCCATCATGGCCTGCTTGATGACACCTGGATGACTAAACATTCCTAATGCTTATCTCCCCTCGCCCAAACCAGATTCCTCTCCCTATTCCCCGCTCTCTGGTATACCCTACCTCCCATCTAGTTGCAGAAACCAAAGTTTTTATTTAACTAATTTTTTAGGTGAGAAGAGGGGAGATAGTGAGGCAGACTTCTGCATGCACCCTGACCAGGATCCTCCTGGCAACCCCTGTCTAGGGCCAATGCTCGAATACAGAGCTATTTTTAGTACTTGAGGATGATGTGTTACAACAGTGGTTGGTTAAACACTCAAACCAATAGAGCCATGGCTGTGGGAGAGGAAGAAGGAGAGAAGGGGGAAAGGGAAGGGTGGAGAAGCAGGTGGTTACTTCTCCTGTGTGCCCTGACTGGGATTCGAACTGGGATGTCCATACACTGGGAAGACACTCTTTCCACTGAGCCACCAGCCAGGGCCAGAAATCAAAACTTTAAGGTCATGTTGGTCACATCTCTTTCCCTCCCATCTCTTACCATGCTCTGGCTATTTATCCTCCTGACTACCTATTTCTCCAATCTACCCCTTCTTTCCTCTGCCACCTCCATCACTCTGACTGAATCAGCCATCACCTCTAAACAGAACTAATATAGTAGCCTCACCTCTCAAGTCTGGTCTTCATAGAGCACTCAAAGACAAAGAAAACATATATACTTTTTAAATCCTTTGTCTACACTTTTCAACGGCATTCATTTATTATAAGACCTAAATGTCTTAACCTGGCATAGAGCATGCGCACACTTCATCCTGCCCCCTCTTCAGCCTCATCACCACCACTCCTTCCTCATATCCCAGAAGCTGCTTTGCTCCCTAAGACCTACCACGACGTCTCTCCTGCCCCAGTCGGAAACTGCACATGTGCGCCTAACTCAGCCTGGGATGGACTCTGTTCCCATCCTCTTCTGCCCTGACCAGTTCAAGTCCAAGTTTATACCTTAAAACATCACAAACCTCCCATCAGACATCAGTGATTATTATATTCATGCACTCATGTAATTATTTAATTCACTTCTTTCTTGTTCCACTAGATTACAAATTCCCCGAAAATAGGATCTGTAGGCGTTTTAACATGGTGCCTGCCACAATTGTGAGATTCAATAAATAGCTGGCGAATGAATGGTTTAAGTCATCAATAGAAGCGAAGGGTGTCATGAAGCGTCTGAATCTCCCTGTAACGCTCTGACCCCGAGGTGGAAGTATTGATCTCTCATCTGTGTTCCTCTTCTGTATTACGTAGCACCGATCACATAAAATTTTAGTTACTGGTTATTAATTATCGTTCCTGGCCAGTCTGGGAGTTATTGCTTTAGATATAAACAGTGTCTTATTCCTTTATGCATCCCATGTCCCCAAAGAACATTTGGACCTCAGTGAGAACTCAGCACAAGTTAACTGGAGTGACCTCCACTGCTCTAAGAGACTGGCTTAACCAACGTGGAAGACACCTGGGTTGGCATCTACCCACAAAAGGACATATGGCCTAGATTTACATAAAATATTCTCAGTAGCCCACTGACAGAAAATTTAGACCACAGTCACCAGACTTGGATAAATCAAAATATCAAAAGTCTGGGCTCAATTATCCAGATTGATTCACTGGTTACAAGCTTTTTGGGGCTCATTTTGCTCTATTCTTCACTTGATCACTTACCACCAAAATGACAACTTGTACTTTCATAGAAAGGACAGATTCCACTTCAGCTTGACAACTCTTCCTCAAAAACCCAGAGAGAGGTTACATTTTATAAAGTGTGGAAAGATAAAACAGATATGCTTAACGAAGTTCCCTGCTCCTCTGGTCATCTGTGAAATTTTGCTTTGCTACAAGATTTCCTAGCTAACAAGTTCTGCAAGGGCACAGTCTGGAGAAACATCTTTAATTCCAGGGGTCACGGTAAAATTAAAATCAAAACCATGGTGACGCCTAGGTAAACAAATTAGCGGCAAGACATTCCTCTTAGAAATTCGGAGGATGGAATCTGGAACCCGCAGCGTAGGACTCGTGTACCACCCCGTCCACTAGTTCCGTATCCACATGAGTTTTCCTCTTTTTCCTTATCTGGGAAATGAAGATAAAAATACTACCGAACGAACTGGGTGGCTCTGGAGATGAAAGAATACCTATGAAGTAGGGCCTGGCTTGTTTTAAGACCCGATGAATGTTAGTATTAGTACCAAAATTATCATCATTATCCTTGTGTCACTCCAAGGATCTTCAGAATTTTGCCTCTGAATAAATCTAAAGACCACTCCTTGCCCCTCTCCCTCCAATTAATATCCAGTTTCCCCCAAAATAAGACATCCCCTGAAAATAAGACCTAGTGCAATATTTTTCAAGCTTAGAAATATAAGGCCTCCCCTAAAAATAAGATCTAGTGCATCTTTAGAAGCAAAAAAATAAGACATTGTCTTATTTTCGGGAAATCAGGGTAGACTGCTGTAAACAGAAACAGTCACAAGAAATTCTTGATGAAATTCAGAGTTTGGCTGGTTATGCTGATGTTTGTGATGACATGACTACAGTACATTACTAAATGTTGGGGGTTTTTGTTCAACAATAAATGTGAATTCTTATTCATGGAAAAATAAGACATCCCCTGTAAAGAAGACCTAACGCGTCTTTAGAAGCAAAACTTAATGTAAGACACTGCCTAATTGTCGGGAAAACACGGTAATACACTTCGGTCTATGGCGTGAGTATCCTAAATGATATCAAGGGCAGGGTCCAAACACTTCTAGGATGGGCTCGAGATGGAATGGGGCCTGGTCATCACATTAAAAGCCCTCCCAGCGCAAAGTGGCCCCGCTGTTTGTTTGGCGGTGATGGGTTGATAAGCGGAGGCAGGATGTGTTAATTTCTCAGCGGGCGCGTGTGGATGTGAGCCCAGCGAACAATGGGCTCCGAGCAGGACAAGCGTGCGCGCCCGGCCCCCACCGGCGCCCGGTTTCCGGAGTGCAGGCCATACACATCCCCCCTTTGTTTGCCCGGCCCGGCCGCACGTGTCGCTGCAGCGGCCACCCCACCAAGCTTTTCCGCTGGCCAGGCCTCACCCGGAGGCCACGGGGTCGGAGGGAGGAAGCACCGCCGCCGCCCGCCGCTTGGGGAAGGCCTGCGCGCAGCGATAAGGCCCTGCTCTCCCATTGTCTGCAGTGCCCAGTGAAAGTTCCCCGGACAGCGGGATGCGCAGCCCCGCCTGCACCTGGCAGCCACCACCCTCCGGAGGGACACTGGCCATTGTGACCCCCCACGCCTGGCCATCCACCCTCCCGAACAGAAAGGGGGAGGGCAGCCCCTTGGGTGTCACTGGCCAGAGGACTTTGAAAGGAGCTGTGTCATACAGATTGCTTCTCCAGCGATTTGCTGGGGAAAATGCGTTTGGTCTGGGGCCAGCGTGGGTCCTGCCAAGTTGATAGTTCTGGAAAAGTCAAGGCCGCATGCCTGGATGAGTCTCCGGGTTAATAAAATAATTAAAAATGCAAAGCCCCAAGAGAAAGTGTTGTGTTCTACACATGAACATGTTTCATCTAGACGTACACAATGGGCACCCATCAGTATGATGTTGCTTCATACAGATTCAAAAATAACAAGATAAAAAGATCTAAGGAATTGTGGTTGGAAATGATACCCTCAAAGTTGTATGATAAACTTTTTCTATCTTCAGTCAATCTGTGGATGGCTGTGACTGTTCAACTTCACTTGGAGACCACTGAGATTTTTTTTTTTAAGTGTCAATTTGGGACCGTTTAGGGATGGCAGGCCAGGGCCAAAGGGGTCTAACCTTCCTACTCCAAATGCCTGCTCTAGGCCACAGTAAGGCACTTGAACTAGGGATCTGTGAGCCAGGGTGGTCCAATGTCCTGGCCCTCCCCAGGTTGGGAGCATTTCAAGCCCATTTTCTCTGCTTGGTAGGTTTCTCTGTGTCTGTCTTCCTCCAACCCTACAGGGATGTTACACAGACTGTCAACCCAGAATCAGTCCTGGAAACGGCATAGAGACTGTTGCCCCATTCACTCACAAACCTATTAGCAGGGGACTACACTGCTCACAGAAATTAGGGATCAGGGAAGGTGCAGATACTCCAGTACTTTCTAGTGCATTTCCACCAATGAAATAAGTTGGTTTTGCATCTCGTTTGCATAATCAAACTTTCTTTGACTTGTCGTTCGCTTTTCTGACCTTCTTGTTTAATAAAAAAATCAAATGCTTCTTTTTTATCGCTTCATATTCATTTTGAAATATCCCCTAATTTTCATGAGCAGTATATTTCATTACGCTTATTTTCACTACATATAATTCTCTAAATGAGTTTCTCAAAACCTCCTCAGGGGTCTGTTTAAAAAAAATGTATTTCAGTGGAAAAATACGCATCACAGCACACCCTTCCTGGCTGCCTAGTTCTAGCCCAGTTCATTGTCTTTGAACTATTTGGCAACTCTGTAATTGCAAGTAACCGATAGTAAATTCTGTCCTATCAAGTAAAGATTTCAGTGAACAACACCCCTTCCTTTATGGAAAAAAAACAGTTTTGTCTCCATTTGCAATTAATCTCAATATTGCTTTAGACACCTATGTCTGTTGAACATACATTTGTGCTCTTTTGACTTTTTCTTTAACTGATTATAAATTTTATCTGGTTCCTTTATATTATAGGGGGAAAATAAGTTATTTAATATGTCTTCATATTTATATCCGTATGAGAGTCACAAATTTTTCTGAAACTTTTCAACATTCTTTTCCCAAAAACTTTCTTTTTTCAAGCCTCCCAAATTCAAAGTAACACAAATCAAAAGGCAAGCATAAAGGAAACGCAGCAGAAAACAAAATTTAGTGACAGCTTTAGATCACCATTTGAGGCAGGAGGTAATTTCATTAATTTGCTCTGTACCTCTATGGAGTGCTAACAGACGGCTTATTACAGTGGGAAGCTAATGTGAAACTATTACTGTCTCTGAATTATTTTTATTAACTAGTGAAAAGTTGAGGAGAAGTAAAAAGATACCCAGAATTGGGGCCAGAATTTCTATATTCAAATTCTGGACACTGGCTCTGGTCCATTGGCTCAGTGGCAGAGTTTCAGCCTAGCATGTGGATATTCCAGGTTTGATTCCCAGTAAGGGCACACAGGAGAATTAACCATTTGCTTCTCTACCCTTCTTCCTGCTTTTCTCTCTCTCTCTGTCTTTCTTCCTCCTCCTCCTTGCACAGTCATGGCTCGATTGGCTTGAGCAAGTTGGTCTAGAGGCTGAGCATGGCTCTATGGCCTCTGTTTCAGGAACTTAAAATAGCTCAGTTGCCAAGCAATGGAGCAACAGTCCCAGATGGGCAAAGCATCACCTCCATTGGGGTTTACTGTGTGGATCCCTGTTGGCACACATATGGGGATCTGTCTCTCTGCCTCCCCTCCTCTCACTTAATAAAAATAATAACATATATAAAATAATTATAAAAAATATTTTTAAAATATCCTGGATGTTGCCACTTAAAAGATTGCAGCCCAAGCAAGTTACTTAATACCCTGAACCTCAGTTTCCTTATCTATGAAATGGGATTAATCATATTTACCTACCAGGATTGTTAAAAAAATATATGAAATAATATGAAATAATCTTGGTGACAGTGTTACCTGTACCTGAGGTTCCAGAACTGGTGGTGACTATCGCACTGTTAGTTATTTTGGGTAAAGATCTAAGAAATAACAAGATAATGCAAGATATTCAAATTGAGGGGCTATCAGCATAGAGTAGAAACAGGATTTGGATGCAGAACCAAATTAAACATTCAGGTGCTGTGTTTAGCAGTAAGGGCCTTCAGCAAGTAAAATAATCGCCCTGAACTATCCCTTCTTCATCTGAACAAGGAGATGAAAACATACCTGGGGAAGTTGTTGAAACTAAAACAATGAATGTAAAACCTGTCTTGGAACCGGGCCCAACAGAAAGAACACACTCAATGAACAGTACCCGTCAATAAGGTGAGTCAAAATAATTAAACTCAACTTCTAATTATTACCGTAATTCCTGACTTGCAGTAACATATTTCAGAGACACACCAAACATTATGATCCCTTCTTTCTAAAGAAACTACAAGTATCAAAGAAGAATAAAGAGGAACCTCTAGCTTGAAACTACAATGACAAGTCTCTTTCTAGTGGCAATCGGGGTGTTTGTCACCTGAAACCAAGATCACCACTGGGGCATAAGGAAATAGAAGCTTTGGGAACCAAATAGAGAAATCCGTATGGTGTAGCAGGGGTCCCCAAACTACGGCCCGCGGGCCAAATTGCGGCCACCCGAGGCCATTTATCCGGCCCCCACCGCACTTCCGGAAGGGGCACCTCTTTCATTGGTGGTCAGTGTATGGAGTACTGTATGTGGCGGCCCTCCAATGATCTGAGGGACAGTGAACTGCCCCCCTATGTAAAAAGTTTGGGGAGCCCTGGTATAGGGCTTTCTCAAGGATTCATGGAATGTGGAATGTTTTTAGTGAGTGACAGCATAAAGTATTATATCACAATGCATCAGATATTTGATAAGATGGGAAAAGCTAACTCTGAAACAACATGTAATAGACAAGTAAAATCAAGGTGGTCAGAATCCTTTCTAAGAAAAGCTTCATCAGACACTGTCTTTTAATGGTCAAGTCAACTCAGCCACCGAATGAATAAAGAAAGGCACAGTGATTAGATGGAAGGTGTGCACCTGACACAGACACCGATTTCATAGGCTTGCTAGTGATGGCGACAGTGGTCAAGAGGTCAATGCGATTCCGTTTCTGAAATTCAAATAGGGGTGGAGAGAAGAGTCGAGCAGTCAAGAGGAGAAGCTGAATCTCTTAACACAATACAGGAAGGCACCACAAGGCAGCCGATGTATCAGGCCAAACCCGAGTTATGAGCAAGGGGAGTGTGAGTAGAGGGAATGAATTAACCAGGGGGTGATGTGTCAGAGATTGCTGGCCCAGCCAGGGACAACAGTTCCAAGCCTTTGCATCCAGATATGTTAAATATGTTACCTATGGGCTGGGATCTTTAGGATAAAAAAGGGACTCCTTCTTTCCTCGTTGCATAGGCTGGACGGAGAAGACCTTGAAGCCCAAAGAGACGAAAGAGACACAGACAGAAGGAGCCCAGATCCCTGAATTGCTGTGGGAGG
Organism: Rhynchonycteris naso; assembly: GCA_037038555.1. Taxonomy (NCBI): domain Eukaryota; kingdom Metazoa; phylum Chordata; class Mammalia; order Chiroptera; family Emballonuridae; genus Rhynchonycteris; species Rhynchonycteris naso. The sequence goes on from CM072999.1 coordinate 216,966,254, forward strand.
TCAGCTGCCTGCTGACTGGTTCCTGCATGGGGCAGTTTCTTGAGTGAGTCACAAGCTTCTGTTGCTTTAAGCGACCTCGACTTACATGGAAATGGGAATAACCTAGAACAAACTCAACAGGAGTAGCAGAGAAACCATGTGGATATGAGCAGGGTAAAAGACATAAAGGGCAAGCCTATTATAGAATTAGATGCCCCCGTGAGGGCATGCTATCAAAAGTTCTAGTCCACATGGCTCCCAAAACATGTCTTTACTCATCTGAGGGGGTTGAGACAGTCCTCTCTGACCCCTGTATCATAGGTTGATGATAGACAAATAGATAGCTAGATGATAGATAGATAGATAGATAGATAGATAGATAGATAGATAGATAGATAGGTGATAGATAGGCAAGTATAGATACATAGCCATATAGACAGGTACATATATACTTACACACTTAGAAGAGACCTACAGCTTTTATTTTTATATACATTTAAAATTTTCTAACATGAACATATGTTCTCATTATAACAAATATGTGCACACGTGTACCAGCACAATCACTGTACAGCTAACGTAGCAAGTAGTTTCCTATTCATTTAGCCCTGAAATTCCTGAAGAGTAACACACAATGTTTGTGTCTCCCTGGTAAAATGAGGTGAAAAGGAGGGAAATAAGAAAAAGAGTGGCCTAAATTTTCTGCAACAAAATAGTTTCCTATAGAGTGAGAATGTGATCCCAGGGTTCTTTCCTTCCTGGAGACGTCGGGTCAGCAATCGCTTGGGATGCGTCCTGCTATTATTACATTAAACATGACCGGGCACATCTTTTGTTGAGCTATGTTATTCCAGAATGATCTGCATAGGCCACTTTTACTTGGAAATTTTTTAGAATAACCTGGGATTAAAAATAAAACGAGCATTTGCCAATTGAAATTTCTTTATCTCCCAGTTAATTAGGGCTCTCCTGAAACTAATTTTGTGCCAAAGGGTGTTTGGGGTCTCTCCTATGGCTCCAAAAACAAATTCAAGAACCTTTAAAAAGAAGGAAAGAAAAGGAAAAAGGAATAAAAAAGAAAAGAGAAAGGAAAGAGAACTCAAAGGAGCAACAATGTAAAGCAATATTTTCCCTTGACACCCAAGGCCGGCCGACAGTACATGAGAACAAGAGGAGAAGCGAGTGTCAATTTCTGATGTGGATACAAATATAATAGCTGTGTGACAAGTCTAACACAAATAAATGAACATCACAGTCCACTCTGACTGTCCTTTGAAAGTTAGCAGAAAAATGTGGCATTGTGTGGTTTTGCGTGTGTGTGTATGTGTGTGAAGAAAAACAATAGGCAACATATATTTAAATCAACATATTTGTTGTAGCTAATATTAGGCTCTCTATATTCTAAATATTCATGCAAAGGTATATAACATATGAATTGCAGAAGCTCTACCCATTACTTTATTTTTATGTTTTGCCTTTGAAATATGAATTGGAGGTCTATCAGGATTAACAACAGCTTTCCCAATCACAGGCAGCTCTTGGGAGACCCTGTAGCTGGGATCTGTTCAGAGCTATTGAGTCATTACTTTTGTAACAAGATGTTTCTGGAACTCTCTGCGTCTTCCCCAATGTGGGCTGGAAAGGAGCCTGTCTGGAAAGTGTTGAAAGCATAAAGTGTTTAATTTTAATGGAAAACTCTCCCCCCCACACACACACACAGGCAGATCCTGCTGTCTTTGACAGATATGTTCTAGAAGGAAGCTCAATCTAGATGTGGTGCGTAACTTTATCTTATTCCCCTTTGAGCACTACTGTTCTTGCAAAATGATCTCTCCGCTGCCCAAAGTCATTACACTCTCTCCCTCTCGTATTGTCCCTCTGTAAATGTCAGGCATAACTACATTTTTATTTACAGAGATACAGCAGCTATGAATGAGTAAAAAATTTCTGCTCCCCCGCCTGTCTCTCTTTCCCCTCTGCGCATTCCACTAATATGATTTGTTGAACAAATTGTTCCATTAATCTCGGGCTGTTTGACAGAGTGAGAAAAGTAAGCGCCAAAGTGAGAAGATTCACAAGAATCGGAAATCTTGGTGCCTCTTTCTCAAGGTAAATAGTTATTATATCAGGGTGTCAGACTGGTGAAATGGATGGGCTTTCATTCTCGGTTTGTAAATGTCACTTTTCCTCAGCCCATCAGGGTGACAAATGAGGTGTGGGTTACAGTAAGAGTTCATTCTTTGACAAAGTTCTTAACAGTCTCTTTCCACAGAGCATCCAGCCTTCCTCGCTTTTAGAGTCTAAACCCCACACTGCTGCCAGGACCTCCTTGGTTCCTGGCTCACTGTTTACTCATAATCCTGGAAGAGACACATCTCAGTGAACAAAATGTAAAGTCTCAAATGCAAGTAAAAAGGACTAGATCAGGAAGTGCTGTATGAACCATCGCACCAATTTCCCAGGGAAATTCCCACTCTCAAGCTTTGATGGTCCCAGGGAAATGTATTATATAAAGTTCTTTGTTTAAATTTCCTTTCACTTTTTCTGTATACATTTAATCTCCATAGAGATTTCCTTTTTACAGATTTTTAATATGAGTTAATGAATAGACATCGCATATATAAATAATTGAGGTAGACTCATGGCTGGAACAGTGACTGAATGGTGGCTGGGAGAAAAATAATTCTGCATCTGACTACCGTCCTTCTCCATAAAATACGCTCCTCTGAGTAACCTAATATATGAACAGAAATTAGGTAGGTTGATTTTTATAAGGAAAAAAAGCTTAAAATAATAAGTATAAATAGACAGAAAAAACATTATGGTCAAACATAATATGAGGAAAAGCTCAATGCTAAAATATGGTGTGCAGCTCAATGCTATTGTTCCAGGTATCACATCCATTTTTCTTGAGAGCGATGAAAAATATCTTGTTGATGGGTCCCATGGTCACTGCAAAGTCTTTTATCAACCAATGTGCTGCATCAGCACTTCTGTGATTAGTACCACAACCTTGAGAAATTTGATGGTTCAGCCTTCTTGTCTACCACCATCTGTCAGGTCAGTCTTTGCCTGTATGTCATTCAAACTCCCTGGGCTTTGATTCCATCTATAAAATGGGTAGAATATGGATGCTGAACAAGACAGCTGTGTGAACCAAGTTAAAGAATGAAAGAATGCTCTGTGAAATGTTACAAAAAATAGTATTTATTCATATACATTATTTTGTAGGGAAGAGAATCTGTAGGTTTCCAAAGAAGGAGTGCCCAAGAGGTGAAGAACCATTGATTTTAAAACTGTCAGGTAAAGAGGCAACAACTAATACCTAATAAGAGATAGGAGAAACAGCAGTCATATTAGAACCCAAGAGAGAGGAAAGATGTATTAGTGATTGACAGTGTCAACCTCAGAGAAACAGGTCCTTTGGAATGCAAAAGTAGGTATAAAAAAAACAGGCCCTGGCCAGTTGGTTCAGTGGATAGCATGTCAGCCCAGCATGCAGACATCCCAGGTTCCATCCCCAGTCAGGGCACACAGGCAGCGGCTGATTAAGATTGGTTGAGGCTCCAAGTGCAGAAGAAAATATTTGGGCCCCTTAAAACTTGGTGTCATTAGAAAAAGTGTAAAGTTGGGGTTTTGCAGGGTCCTTCAGAAGCCAGGGCCCATGGCACGCACCCAGTACGCCCACCGTTAAATCCGCCTCTGCACACAGGAGAAGCAACCCAACCTCTCTTCCCCTCCCTCTCCCCCTTCTCTCTTTCTTCCCCTCTCACAGCCAGTGGCTCAATTGGTTTGAGCATGGCCCTGAGCACTGAGGACAGCTCGGCTGATTGGATCATTGGCCCCAGACGGGGTTGTCAGGTGGATCCTCATCAGGGCACATGCAGAAGTCTGTCTCTCTATCTCCCCTCCTCTCACTTAAAAAAAAAAAAAAAATGAGGGAGAGAGGGAGGGAAGGAGGGAGGGAGGAAGGAAGGAAGGAAGGAAGGAAGGAAGGAAGGAAGGAAGGAAGGAAGGAGGGAGGGAGGGAGGGAGGGAGGGAGGGGGAGAAGGAAGGGGAGGAGGGGGGAGAAGGAAGGAAGGAAGGAAGGAAGGAAGGAAGGAAGGAAGGAAGGAAGGAAGGAAGGAAGGAAGGGAGGGAGGGAGGGAGGGAGGGAGGGAGGGAGGGAGGGAGGGAGGGAGGGAGGGAGGGAGGGAGAGAAGATGGAAACTGTTCGCCAGTGCAGACCACTGGGAGGGAGTTTTAAGAAGGGAGGACCAGGAGAGAGATACAATCTCTGATTGATGGTGAGAAGCCATGACACTTTGTAGCAGCCGCGTAGTAAGCACAGGGAAGGCGCCAGATTAATCCTGTCATGGCAGATGTTTAAAAAGCACTTTGTGATGTTGATAGGTAAAATGAAAATGTGCTATATGTACCCTTGAGGTTTGCATATAAGGACCATGCTGGTTACATTATTTAGACTGTAAAATGATGCTCAGTGTTGACATACATTGCCTCTTCCCATCCACAGGATCACGTTTGTGTGTGAGATCCTGCTCCCTTCCCCCCGCCCTGCTGCCCACCAGCTGAAAGCCTTTTGCCTGAGGAGGACCAAATCAATGAACAAAAGCAGGAAATCAAGAACAAAATCGGCCATACAAGAACACCCTTTTATTTGTAAACACAATGCTTTCCACATCATTATCCATGATTTGTGTGCCCACCAAGCATGTAGCTTTATTACTATAATGTGAAAAAACTGCCTGTAATTCGTGGTCCTGGGAAACATATCTATAATTCGGGTCAAAATATGTCTACTCACTGTAGTTGACAACAAACCCTTAACGTAGCCCCAGCCACGGTGGAGACTTCTGCGTTTTCATCTCTAAAGCTTACCCCTAGAAAGGGAAAGAAATCAGGGAGTAGTTCTCAGCTTTGAGTGAGACTGATACAACTAGAATTTTGGACCTGTGGGGCAGTCTCAAAAAGATTATATTTTTTTGGTAAGAAAGGATTATATTTTTGTTGGGAAAATCTGAAATTCAAGGTCAGGAAGACACATGAGTAAATTCTTCCTCAGTGAAGTATTTATTGTGTCTTGAAGGGCAGCATATGAGCTAGCTCCAGTCTTCTTATTGTAGCATTCATAATGCCAACTTTGGGAGAAGGACACAAAACTATGTCAGTTAGTGCCTAGCTAAGTCTTTATTACACTGTAGGTGTTTACAAATTGTGAGTTCCCATCCTTTTCTGTGTGTGGTCTATTTTTGAAGAAAAAAAAAAAGTCAGTCCCTAATCGTATAGATTATAAAAAGGGTCACAAATGCTTGTCCTCCAATCATCTGTACCTTTGAAAGGTGATTCTGTGGATGCTCTCATTAAGGGGTAGGATTCTTTCCTACTTCTTGATTCCGGGTTGGCCGTGTAACTTCCTTTAGGCCCAGTGGTTCTCAAACTTTTTGAAGTCGGGGCGCATTTAAAATCCTACAAATAATTGTAGGTGCAATATATACAAATTTCTGAGAAATGTTATAATAATTAAGTCAAATATTAAAGAAAAAATTAAAAAGTACAAGCGTGCTTTTATGGTAATTAAAATAAATACTACAAAATTAAGTTTATTTTGACATTAAAAAACATTTTTATGTTACATGTTTTGAGTTATGCTTTTTAGAATTCATTAAAAAAGAGGGCTAAAAAATAAAACGACAGATAAGTTATCTTTTTATATATAGAGAGAGATACATTCTTAGTAAGATTTAGTAAATTCGGTAGGTCCCGGTACAAAGGTGTTAAGTGTTTTCATTCTTGTGTTTATGAGAAACATGAACCTGATGTGTCCTAGCGATTTCTTCAATGTTTGGGCCTATATTTGAAAGGCAAACTCTAGTTTCCTTGTCCATACATTGAAGAATTCCTCTCTTACTCTTAATTGTGCTGAGTGCAGAAAACCCCCACCACACATATCATCTTAACTTGACACCAAACAAAGGATAGAAGAAACTTGCCTCCAGTCTTTCTGGGGAACATGGGGGGTAGTATAAACAATCCAACAACACAGCTTAACAGCCTTTTGCAACCTCATCAGGCAAGTGAGGTGGGGGATTGGGCAGACAGTCAGCTTACAGCCAATTCCCCACACCTCTGTCCCCCCAAAATCTAAACTACAAAAACCCTGTTGGTGTTTTGGTCCCAAACAGGCAGATATTTCTCTGAAATACCATAGGGCACACCAGTGCGCCCTGGCGCACACTTTGAGAGCCACTGCTTTAGCCAATAAATATTAACAAATATGACATAAGCTTTAAGCGTTTGCACATCGGGACATGCTTTCTTGTAAGAAACTCTGCGAAAGACCATGGTGCAAATGAATGAGCCCAAACTGACCTGCTGGCAGATGAGAGGCAGCGGAGGAGGACTCAGATGCTGCACCCTCTTAGCAGTCTGTGGCAACAGTAGCTCAGCAGGGCCCAGAACCAGCCCACAAACCCACCAATCATGAGCTAAAGAAAATGACTGCTGCGTTAGTTAGCTACCAAGTTTTATGCTTCACAGAGACATCTAACTGATGTGCCCCCAAAATACTCCTCTTAGGATCAGAATTCTGATATTACAATATGTAAGGTCATATCGTAAATATGGCAACAGTGGCCTTCCAATAATACATGCTGGCTTTTTTTTTTTTCTTTTTAATGGTAAATGTGAAAGAACCAAAATTATGGTGGTGCTTTTAGCTCTGACTAAGAAAGGTATACATATAGCCAATGAAAAGGCACTACGGAAAGTGACGCCTGTTAAAGAGGAGAGAGAAGTGATGTCTAAAGAGGCAGAAGAGACACTGAAAGTGTTTGTGTGCAGTAGATTATCATTCAAGGGCACATGAACTTAGGCTGATTTATTAACAACCACGGAGCTCCTCGACAAATCCAGTCTTCAGACTTTGGGGAAAACTGTCCTAACCTTTGCTCTGTCCTCTTTAATCCTTGGATATCTACCCACAGATACTTTTAAACCTTAGTGCAAGGAAGAAATCCCCACCCAAGCAGTTAATTACCTGAATGCAGTTTCAGTAAGGAGGATAGCACTCATTCATTTTATTAAACCACCAAATATCCTTTTCTTTTTAATTTTTTCATTGATTTAAGAGAGAGAAGAAAGTAAAGAACAGTAGGGAGGAACAGAGGGAGAGAGAGAAGCATCAATTCATTCCACTTAGTTGTTCCATTTAATAGCACACGCATTGATCGCTTTTCTTACATGCCCTGACCCGGGTTCGTACCTTCAACATGCCAGGACAACTCTCTATTCACTCCGTACCCAGCAAGGGCTTCAAATATTTTTTGTTATAGCGTTGGAAGAGCATCATACATACTGATGATATTTTTCACTTAAGCTTTCATCTTTTATCATTCTATACATTTTGAAGTTTTTGAACAAATGCAGTAAGTTATAAAAATGAAGTATATATTGTACAGGAAATTATGTGCTTATAAAAAACAGACTATTTACATATTTAAAATATCCAAGAGGATTAATGGAACAAATTATTTAAACTATTCCTACCAAGACTGTTATAAGGTAAGTCAGATTAATGTGTTAGTTTTCTCTTTAAAATTAAGAATGAGTTACAAGATGCAATTTTAAAAGTTCACATTTAAAATAGCAACCAAAGTAATGAAATAGCTATAAATAACTAAATAAGGACTGAGTAAAGCTCATAAAAAATAAAATCCTGACCCTGGATGGTGGCTCAGTGGCTATCACATTCACCCAGAGTATGGACATCCTGGGTCTGATTCCTGGTCAGGGCACACAGGAGAAATAACCAACTGCTTCTCCCCCTTCTCCTTTCTCTTCCTCTTCCCCTCCCACAGCGAATAGCTTAACTGGTTCAAGCATGGCCCCAAGAGCTGAGGACAGTTCAGTCGGTCCAAGTGTGTTGGCCTCGGGTGCTAAAAATAGCTTTGTACTCAAGCATCGGCCCCAGATGGGGTTTCTGGATGGATCCCATTTGGGGCACAAGTGGGAATCAGCCTATCTCCCCTCCTCTCACCTTAGAAAAAAATCCTTTTGAAAGGCATACATAGGACATGAATTGCTGACAAGAGACTGCCTTTCTAGATGGAATGACTAAAGATTGTACAGATGTCAATTTCCTCCAATCAGCTTATAAACATGGTGCCACTCACATCAAAATCCTCATGCATTCTTTTTAAACCTTGACAACTTGATAATCACTTTTAACTGGGAGAATAAATACAGGAAGGTAGGCAAGGCAATTGTGAAGAAGAATAATGAGAAAGGACTTGCTCTGCCAGACATCAAAATTTACTGTAAAGCTATAGTAATTAAATAGCATGTTGCAGATATGAGAATCAACAGAGAAACCATTAGAAAATAATAGAAATTCCTGAGATCTTTCCATGCTTGCATAGATTATGTGTTTTGTACCGGTGGAATTTCCATCCAGAGAGGGAAAGATGGATTATTCAACAATTGGTTTGGCATTTGAAAGCAAAATTAAGAATAACCCATTACTTCTTAAGAAATATCAGACACACACACACACAAAATAATAGATTTGATGTTTGAATGGGAGCAGAAAACTAACAACAAAGCCATTGAAGAATATTTTTATAATTTAGATGAAGAAAACACTTGTTAAAGCATGATAGTAAGATGATAATAAGGTAAGAAAATAAAAGAAAAAATAAATAGATTTGGCCAAATAAAAATGTTTAATGTCTTTTTTTAAAACAAAGAATAAATAAAGAAAACATTCACAAAGTCTATCCCAGACAAGAAGTTTGGTTTTCTTTTGTTTGTTTTGTTTTAAGTGAGAATAGCGGAGATAGAAAGACAGACTCCTGCATGCACCTTGATTGGGAACCACTAGGCAAGCTCCCTATAAGGCAATGCCCTGCCCATCTATGCATGTTGCCCCGTTGCTTGGGGACTGAGCTATTTTTAGCACCTGACAAAGAGGCCAGGGAGCCCTCCTCAGCTTCTGGAGTCAACTCACTGAAATCAATCAAGCCATGGCTGCAGGAGAGAGAGGGAGAGTGAGAGAGAGAGAGAGAGAGAAGGGGAAGAGGTGCAGAAGCAGATGGTCACTTTTTCTATGTACCCTGACTGGGAATCGAACAGGGACATCAACACATTCAGCCTATGCTCTTCCACTGAGCCAACCGGTCAGGGCCTCATTTCATTTTAGTAACTTTATATGATTATGTGACATTTTACAAATGCACAAATCCCCATTTCTTATTTTCTCTTCCTGTTTTTCTTTGCCTGTACATCATCCCTTCACATTTTCTCTTCCTTGGCCTCCCAATCTTTTCACTTTGTTTCTCTTCCCTTTACTGACTGCAGGAACCAACATGGCAGACAAATGCATGGGATAGTGAGAAGTAACAGAGCCATGTGGAGGCTAGAAAAGTGTGGGGGACGGGGTGTGCTGACAGTGGGTGAAAAAATGGCCATCGGCATAGTTGAAAGGTTGATTCCATTAAAGCAGTAATATAATGACTAAGAAAACCAGTTACTATAGTGAATAACTTGAAGACAAGCTTCGCATTATCAGAGAAGATATTTACAATCATGGAGAAAAGGGAAGGCTAGAAAAAAAACTGAGCTATGTTGAATTGAAATTGGAGGTGTGAGTATGAATTCATCTTCTTTTAATAATTGTATACACAGATAAGTAAGTAGTGTTATATATACAGATAGCTATTGTATCTGCATGTGTTTCCATGTGTGTATGTGCATGTGTATTTTTAAGTTGGATATTAACCCTTTGAGTAGTGAGTTTTTTTCATGCTTGCTGACCCCTGGGAGTGAGTTTTTTCTCAAAAAATAAAATTAATTCAAGTTACAGTTTTATTAACTTAAAATCATGTTTGTTTGATAACCAATTTATGGAAACAAGAAGAACATACATTTGCCTTTTTTGAATGTTGCCTTACACATGTACGATCGTACTCTGGATGGTCAGGAGGCACGAGGACGGACATGAACGTTCGTACTACTCAAAGGGTTAAGAAGCATGTTATATTAAGCAAAAGTATGTGCATATTTCCTGTTCGTGGGAAATTTTAGAAATTCTATTTCTGCCAAAGGGAAGAATATCATATACATATTGTGATTTGCTAAATTTTTGAATGAGGCCTCAAGTCACCCAAAACATGACTCCCTATAATATGGTATTTTCATAACACAGGCATGGCTGACACATATTTTGTTTGATAAAGTGATAGAATCCCTTTTTGTATAGCTTATTTTTCTTGAATAGATCTTCAACCAAAGACAGTTGATTAAAATTTGCATAATTAATTACCATAGTAAAACATAAATTCAGAACGATCTAGTGTAGTGTTTTTCAACCACCAGGCTGTCCATGAACTGGTCTATCAGAAGTTTCGTGCTGGTCCATGAGAGAGCTAACCACCCTGATGTTGTATGAAGATTATAGACCCAATGATCTTAGTTAAATCTGCTTATGCTCAGGGTGGTTTCTGTCTTACTGGTCCCTGAAATAATTCACCTATTTTCACCAGTTCCCAAGTGTAAAAAGGTTGAGAACCACGGAGCTAACTTACACATTAAGTCTACTTTCAAAGTTTAGCAAACAGATTCAAGGTACAAATGCCAGAGAGGTTTGAAGGAATCCCAGACTTTGACCTAGCATATCTAATGGTAAGCTAAGTGGCAGCCCATTTTAAGTACATTATAAACAGAAATTCAGTAAATCCTCATCACAACCCTATCATGTGGATGTTATTATGATGTCTATTTGAAGTTTTGCAATGTTTGACCCAACGTGATTTCTGATTTTTTCTTGAAACCTTATATAATTTTTTTTTTTGTTTTTAGGTGAGTGGAGGGGAAATAGACTCCCACATGCACCCTGACCAGGATCTACCCAGCAACCCAGTCTAGGGCCATTGTGCAAGTATGGAGCAATCAGCAGTGCCTGAGGCTGATATGCTCCAACAGAGCTATCTTCAACTCCCAAGGCTGACACTCAATCCAATCAAACCACTGGGTGCAGGAGGGAAAAAGGGAGAGAAAGGGGACTGAGGGAGAAGCAGATGGTTGCTTCTCCTATGTGCCCTGACTAGGGATCGAACCCGGGATGTTCATATGTTGGGCAGATACTCTATCCACTGAGCCTCCAGCCAGGGCCAAAAGCTTATATAAAATTTACTGAGGAAACACAATGGATTGGGAAGAAGGTCCTAAAAGAGAGGGACACGGTCCACTGCTAATATGGTTTTTCTCCAAACTCTGGGTAGAGCTGAGCTTGATAAATTAGCTGCTCTTCACTTTTGATCACTAAAGACTTGTAATGTCTTTGCATAGTATTAGGTTTTTTTTATTTTTTTTATATCTGCAACAGATTTGCCGGTATTTTGAATTCAAGCATTCTGACTATTGCCTTTTGAATAAATTATCAATTTAAAACCAAAAAGAAAAAAGATGACAAAACAAATGTCCATTTTTAAGCATCACAGAACAATTAGTTCTCCCACGAGATGAGGAGATCTGAAACATGCTGGTGTAGACTATAAACGATGTCACCCTTGCCCACAATCCTTTCCCAACAGGCTGAGAGGAAGAGAGTGCAGCATGAAATGCCTGTGCCCAACAGCTTGGCAGCTAATTTCATCATTTTTGTGAAAAGAGAGTGGAAGAAAACAGAAACAGTCACTCGTGTAGAATAGCTCTAAAAATCTTGACAGGTGGTTGACAAAGAAAAGCCCCTTATTTATAATTAACTGGGATCTCAGGGATTATGGGGAGATTTACAAAACAGCATGAAAACAGGCTCTTGAAGATGAACAAAACCAATAAAGCCTGACCTGTGCTGGTGCAGTGGATAAAGCAACGACCTGGAACGCTGAAGTTGCCAGTTTGAAACCATGGGCCTGCCTGGTCGAGGTGCATATGAGAGTTGATGTTTCCTGCTCCTCCCACCATCTCTCTCTCTCCTCTCTAAAATGAATAAATAAAAATTTTAAAACAAAAAACAATACCCTAACCAGGTTGTGGCACAGTGGATAGAGTGTTGGGTGGATAGAGTGTTGGACTGGAAGACAGAAGACCCAGGTTCGAAACCCCGAGGTCACCAACTTGAGCACGGGTTCATCTGGTTTGAGCAAGGCTTACCAGCTTGAGTCCAAGGTCACTGGCTTGAGCAAGGGGTTACTTGGTCTGCTATAGCCCCCCGGTCAAGGCACATATGAGAAAGCAATAAATGAACTAAGGAGCCTCAATGAAGAATTGATGCTTTTCATCTCTCTCCCTTCCTGTCTGTCTGTCTCTTTCTGTTTTTCTGTCCCTCTCTTTGTCTCTCTGCCTCTGTTACAAAAAAAATAAATAAATAATTTTAAAAAATGAACGGCACAGAAATCTTCCTGAAGTGCTACCAAAGATCTGAACTTGACAGGTAAGTCAGCCTGGTTAGAGGATGCACCAGAGAACTTTCCCCTGACATGAAGAGTTCTTTCCCATTGTGTTATCTGAGTCATCCAGGGCAGATAGCAAGTATCTATATTACTGCATCTAAGGAAGTTTTTGATAAAATTGATAAGCTGAGGTCTTCTGGAAACAAGGGTTTCTATTCTATATAATTTAAAAAGAGCTGACAATAAGAATAGATCAGAGAAGACCCAACTTTGTCAAATCAGTCACATTTCATGGTTTCATTTATTGAACTCAAACAACAGATATTTAGTAAGAATTTTCTTTTTTATTTTTAGTATTTGAACCTTAGTAAAACAGAATATAGAATAAAAATTATTAAAGAGATCAGCACACAGGTTTCTTAATTACAATTAAGTTGGGCCTCCCTAAAGTGGAAGAAACAAAACAAAATGTAGGATTTGATCATTTTCAGTAATGTCACTTAATGAGAGGAAATGTTCTATTATTTATCCTCTTAGGGGATAAATACATCCTTTCCTCTACTCAAATCATCCAGTTCATCACCATATTCTTTTTATTTGAACAACATATTCATTGGAAAATAATTTTCGGTCAACACGTATCTTTTTTTTTTTTACAGGGACAGAGAGAGAGTCAGAGAGAAGGATAGATAGGGACAGACAGACAGGAACGGAGAGAGATGCAAAGCATCAGTCATTAGTTTTTCGTTGCCATTGCGACACCTTAGTTATTCATTGATTGCTTTCTCACATGTGCCTTGACGGCAGGCCTTCAGCAGACTGAGCAACCCCTTGCTGGAGCCAGTGACCTCGGGTCCAAGCTGATGAGCTTTTGCTCAAACCAGATGAGCCCGCGCTCAAGCTGGCGACCTCAGGGTCTCGAACCTGGGTCCTCCGCATCCCAGTCCAACGCTCTATCCACTGAGCCACCGCCTGATCAGGCAACACTTCTATCTTAATGAACACTATAGATCACTGTCAGAGTAATAGTACCTTATCACCAAATAAAATTTGGTCAACTTTATTCATTTGTTTTCACTTATACAAATACATATGTAAATTTATGCATATATATGTATATATGCATATATTTTATAAACAAAAATATAGCAAACTGACATGGGAATCAGCAGCTTGTTCTAGATCTGGCTCTGCCTAATTTGCTCACTGAATGTGACCTTTCACAAAGCACTTCATTTCTCTTGGGTTTATTTCTGTTTTATCCTAAAATAACCATATATGAAAAAGTCTTTATCAAACAATTTTACAATAAGTAAAGGAGGGGAAGCAATCCTCTTACATTGCTTAAACTTCTCTGTCTTCATCTGAACTACCCACAGAGTGTAAGACTTGCCCTCTGTGATGATGTGAATATTTACGTCCCCACAAAATTCTATATTGAAACCCTTTCCCTCCATGTGATGTATAAGAAAGTGTAGGGCCTTTGCAGGGTGCTTCAGTCATGAGGGTGGGGCCCTCATGAAAGGGATTAGTGGCCTTCTGAAAGGAGGTCACAGAAAGTGAGGACGCAGCGCAGTGAGAAGGTAAGTCCATGAAACAGGAAGCAGCCCTCACCAGATAGCAACTCAGTCAGAACCTTAAGTTTGCTTCCCAGCTTTCAGAACTGTGAAAAATAAGTGGTGGTTATTTCTGCCAGTCCGTCAGCCTAGAGCAGTTCTTTGGAGCACCCAGACAGACAACGGTGCTCCCTAAAGTCACTCGTGGATTTGAGTTTCTTCTTGACAGACTTACTGCACACTGACAGGTATCTTCACATCTTGCTTTGCTCACCTTCTAATTTAATTGCTTTAATTCGATGTTTAGGGATCTCACATACACACTGTAGCACCAATAGTGATTTAAAAAACAAAAACAAAAAGAACACCTAACTTGGAAGCAAACCAGGAATCGGCTTACTTCTTTCCAGTGTAGAAATAAAAGGGCTCTAAATGTGTTTGAACTTTCAGGTGATTTATTAAATAGGTCAAAAATAGATATGCAAAAGAAAATAGATATCCAAAAAGAAAATGAAAGAGAGAACCAAAAATAAAGAACAAAACCACACCAATCCCAGGGATCATTTTCAAGCAGCCCTACCTGAAATACCACCTGCTGCCATTGGTGCTGGAGATGTTTGGGGTCACAGGAAGAAGAAATAAAACTCCCTAAATGGGGGCACTTACCTTCAGCATCTTGAAACCCCTTCACCTTTGATGTATTAAAATATTTAATCAAAATCAAATGTGGGCGCCCCTATTTATACAAGTGCTTTATTATCCTGCACACTACACCACAACCCGCCTGGTTCTTAATGTGACCTAAAGAGCTAGTCGGCATTTATTACAAATGTGAGGCAGTAAGCTCCTGGCTGAGCAATTAATCACTGACACCATGGAATTTCGTCTCTTCAGGTGGGGAACCCATCCAAAAACTAAGAAAAATAATCAGGCTAATTAATTCTTATCTGCAAAGAGCAATTAGATAAATGACCTCAAAGAAAGACTTGTCACCCCTAGTGAGACACTCACTTTCTAAATAGAATGTGTCGGAGCCTCTTTCTACTGGGCAAGGGACACTGTGAAATGGAGATGACAGAAATGAAAGGGAAGGGGATGCTGGGGGAGCAGGTTAATTAGAATGAAGGCCAGAGAGAGACCAACAGAGGCCAGACGCCCTGCGCCCCTCTCTGTACACAGGGAGATAATAAAACAGGACACTTATATTCCCAAGCATACTGAACCTAGCCCTAAATAACAACTTTGCCCAAGGACAACCTGCCTTATTATTATTATTATTATCTCTTCCTTTTTTATATATCATAAGCTTTACTTTAGGGCAGTTTTAGGTTTATAAAAATTGCAATATTAGTATATAAAGTTCCCATGCATCTTGCCCCCATTTCCCCAGCTACTAACCTCTCATGTTACTGTGGTACCATTGTTGTAATTAATGTCCCAATATTGACACATTATTATTAACCAAAGCTGATACTTTATTCAGATTTTCTTTGTTTTCAGCTAGTATACTTTTTCTGTTCCAGGATGCCACATGGCATTTTGCTGTCATATCTCCTTGGGCATTTTTAGGCTGTGACATTTTCTCAGATGTTCCTTGTTGTGTAGGACCTCCTTGAACTAGCATATGTTTGATGTCTTCCTCATGATTAGACTGTGGTCATGGGTTTGGGAAGGAAGGACACAGAGGGAAAGCGCCACTCTCATGACGTCCTGTCATGGGCACGTACTCTCTACATGACTGCCACTGTCGATGTTGACCTTGATCACTGGGTTGAGGTCACACTCCTCAGGTTTCTCCTTCATGAAGCTGCTCCCTCCCACTTCCCGCCTTCCCATGCTGTATTCAGGAAGGAGGAATCCAGTACTATGTGCTGCTCATCACTTAAGGAATGAGGACTTACACTTGACTTCCCCGGGAATAGGGCATCTACATAAATTATTTAGAATTATTCTGGGCCCTGGCCAGTTGGCTCATTGATAGAGTGTCGACCTGGCGTGTGGATGTCTTGGGTTTGATTCCCAGTCAGGGCACACAGGAAAAGCGATCAGACCATCTGCTTCTCCTCCACACCCCTCCTCTCTCCCTTTCTTTCTTTCCCTCCTGTGGCCATGGATCAATTAATTCGAGTGCATTGGCCCCTGACACTGAGGTTGGCTCCATGAAGCCTCTGCCTCAGGTGCTAAAAATAGCTTGGTTGAGAGCATGGCCCTGCATGGGCAGATCATCGGCCCTAGATGGGGGTTGCAACATGAATCCCGGTTCAGGAGCATACAGAAATCTATCACTCCTCCTCTCACTTTAAAAATAATAATTATTATTATTCTGAATGAGAAATTGTCTTTCCCCTCCCATGTTTATTTTTGTTTTTGTATTTTTCTGAAGTGAGAAGTGGGGAGGCAGAGAGATAGACTCCCACATGTGCCCAACTGGAATCTATCCAGCAAGCCCACTAGGGGACAATGCTCTGCCCACCTGGGGCATTGCTCCATTGCAACTGGAGCCGTTCTAGAGCCTGAGGCAGAGGTCATGGAGCCATCCTCAGTGCCCGGGCCAACTTTGCTCCCATGGAGCCTTGTCTGTGGGAGGGGAAGAGAGAGATAGAGAGAAAGAAGAGGAAGAACAGTGGAGAAGCAGATGGGTGCCTCTCCTGTGTGCTGACCAGGAATCGAACCCAGAACATCCACACGCCGGGCCAATGCTCTACCACTAAGCAAATCAGCCAGGGCCTTTTCTCTCCCATTTATTAATCAATTATTTACTGATACCCATATGGACTCACTGATATTAAAGTAATACTTTGGTTTATAAGTCAAAATTATTGATGTTCTTCATCAAATTGTCCCAGATTTGGTTACTGGAAGCTCCTCCAGTTGGCTCTTGTGTCCTTTAACATATCTGCATTGCTGTAAAGTTTTATTTTTTAATGAATTTCCTTATTTTCTGGCACTACAAGTTGTTCTAGGCCCAAGAACAAAACTATTTAATCCACAGCTAAAGCAAAAGCTTAAATAGGCATAGAGGAAGCATCAATACTGGGTTAAATTCAGATTACAAAGCCTGACCTATGGTGGTGCAGTGCATAAATTGTTGACCTGGAACGCTGAGGTCACTGGTTCAAAACCCCGGCTTGCCTGGTCAAGGCACATACAGGAGTTAATGTTTTCTTCTCCTCCCCCTTCTCTTTTTCTCCTTTGTCTAAAATGAATAAATATTAAAAAAAAAATTTAGATGACAGAGCGATAGTAGATAAGAGGAGAAAGGAGAGAAACAATGAAGACCAGAGGCAGATATAGAAGAGTCCAAAGATAAGGCAGAAGGCACAGGAGGGAAGCATGGCCTGATTTTCAGGTTTGCTCAAAGCAGTTTCCAGACTTGCCTCTAAATGCAATTTTTCTATCTAATTCACAGATATTTTTTTTTCTGTTTTTATTCCTCAAACAGTTTTATATCCTTAGAAAGTGTTATGTCATGGTGGTGAGGGAGAGACGGCTCGCTGCATATAGAAAGAGTATATATAGAGAGAGAATATGAAAAAATGTTTCATTAATTCCTGGTACTTACACTCACTGGCTGTGTGATCTCTGGTATGGTTCAACCTCTCTGAGGTTCAGCAGACTCAAAATGGATATAAATTCGGATAGATGCATGGATGGATGGGTGGGTGGAGGGACGGATGGATGCAAGAGAGATGGAGAGTGGGATACTGTGACCATCGAATAAGGACCCAGTGCCTGATATAAGGAGAAGCACGTGGGCTGTAGGTAAGTCACTGTCAACTCCCCTCTTCCCATCTCCTTGTCTGGTACACTACCTGCCCACACAAGTGCCTGCTTCACCAGCTTGGGTGGATACAATCATCAAAGCATTATGCGTGCATGCAGATTATACTGAAAGCAAATAAGGTATTTGAAATACTGAGTCATATTCAAAGATATTGAGTTTTCATATAATTCTTTGAGTATTTTGCTCCCATAAAATAACAAAAGAGTAGAGATGTATATTTACAAAAGTGAGTGGCTTTTGAAAACCTCTAAAATTCATTCCTTTGAAAGGACACCTCCTTTGGCAACAATTCTAATAATAAATGATCAGCATTTATCGCTTTTATGAAATAGAGACCTTTTATAATTCAGACCTTCAACTGGCCATGACATCCTGGTCCTAGAAATATATAATAAATAATTAGAAATGAAGGATAAGATCAGAACATTGTCACAAAAGCCTGAGTACAATTATAAGGATCAGATGTTCTTTCTAAATGGGGACACTTCACTGTCGGTACATTGGAAAAATCTTACATATAAGATAAAGAAAAATAGAAATTTTATCTACATGCAATAGCCTATAAGATATATTACCTACACTGCTTAATTTTAAGCAATTAAATTAACAAAATTTTAAATGACCATAAGTTTACAATTCTTACTCTCACCAATTGATATATTTCAAAGGTGGAGATGTTCCCTCACAGTTAAAAATCTTTTAAATCTGTTAAACTATTCCCAAAGAAACATGGTTGATTTTTTTTTCCTAAAAATGCAATTTGATTCCAGCCAAGGTAAACATTTAGTCAGAATCTAATTTCTCCCGGTATAAATATTTCAGATTTTATAATCCTTGTGAGATGAGGCAGAAGGCAACAACGAAGAAAAGGAACGAGATATACTTCACATTTTCTTTCGAGGTTTCTTTCAGGTCAAAGACAAAATATAAGGGGAACTTAGAGGCTACTTCCAGCACTACCCAAATATGTAGATATTAGAAAAAAAAATCAAGCCCCAAACGATGCAATTTATACACTAGCTCAAAGAGCCAACCAAGCTTCTGTAAGATGTAGAAATAGAAAAATATGTAGTTCCTTATCTGGCATATACTCTAATGCGGTAATGTGTAGTAACAAGGTTGCAATGGATGCGATTTACTTCCATTAAGCTGAGTTGGAAACAGAGGACTGTGCTTCCTCAGGACTCCAATCAGACTATTAAGAAGCTAAGGCTCCTATTCAGTAGGTTGGAAGTACACCTGCAAATGAGCCTCTTATTAAACTGCAATTCTACTCCATTAAACTCCACTGAAAAATAGGCCATGTTGACAGCAAACACAGGACACAGTGTGAACCCAAGGTCCCTCAATCCCATCAGAGACGTCTTTCCCTCATAGACTCACTGCTAGTGGGTGATACGTACTCTTACTTAGCAAAAAAATAAATAAAATAAATAAAACATGTCTCTCTGATTGCCTCTCAAATGCATATTGTATATTGAAATTTACACATACAGCAAGTTGTTTTCTTGATCTTATAAAATGAGCTGGGTCATCAGGAGAGAAGGCAATAAATTGTAGATGATGACAATGATGATGAGAGCTGTCACTTCTGGTGTTGTCCGGACCTACACTAGGCCATTACAAGTATTACCTTATTTATGTATTCAAGGTTCTAACAATATATGACCATTGTCAAATATTGAATTACCTGGCCTTCATGAGAGCTGCTTAGAATAATTACTTACCATTTTTTCTTTTTCAATTTTAGAAACTAGAAATTTACAGAGGATTGAAATAAAACCTCATTGAGAGAGATTCTGGCAAAGTCGTAGACACTTATAATCACTGGATTTTAAAATACTATATGATATGTATTAAAACAATATACTATATTACATAACACATACAGTTTTGTTATTTAATCATATGTAATAAGACATAACTATTGTACACACAGAAAAACACATGTTTAATCCTTTTAATTAATTATATGAACTGAAAAGAAAATAAAGATTATTCAAAAGCTAAAATGTCACTGAAGTCAAAAGAAGTAAAGTTCTGTCCTGGCCTAAAACTTTGAGAGTATATACAAAACCAAGTAGATTTGAATTCAAGTTTATTGGAACTCATTGGGTTTAGGGAAAAAGTGATAAAAATCCTAAAGGCTAACCAAGGAAGGAAATCTAAAAAGACACCCACATTAGAGCTGGGACTCCCGTGTTCTACATAAGATAAGAAAGACAATGCAGTACAGCCCTGGCCACATAGCACGGTTGGTTAGAACGTCGTCCTGAAGCACAGAGGTTGCCGGTTTGATCTCTGGTCGGGGCACATAGAGGAACAGATCAATGTTCTTGTCTCTCTCTCTCTCTCTCTTCCCCCACCCCCGATTTTCTGTCTCATTGAAATCACTAAATAAAATTTAAAAAAGAAAAAGAAAACTGTACATAAAGACCCTTCCCTCAGCAGTTAAAAGGAAAAGTGCTTGTCAAATCTTAGCACTGAAGAGAAAAAGCCTCACCATGGGTTTGTACCCATAAGCTAGATTTGAAGTCTGAATTTGTGATAACCAAATAATATGAAAAAAAAAGCTTTCAATCTGAGAATTCATTTTAATTTATTCTGTCTGTGTAAGGCCTTTAGGCACCTTGCAGAAATCAAGCCAAACCAAACCAAATCAAACAAATAAAAAATCTCTCCCTAAAATATCTCAATGTCAAACCAGGACTCAAAGAATTTTCCCACTAATAAAGCTCTAAAAAAATATGAGCTGGCACTCAAAAAATTACAAAGAATGCAAAGAAAACATTAGAGGAAAAAATGCATATTTGAAAAATAACCAAATATTACTTATATAAATAAGTTCTATAATAAGTAAAATTAAAATTCAGCAGACCAGTTTAAATCAGATAAAACACAGATAAGGGTATGGATTACTAAAAAGCAGAGAAATCTGAGGAAAGCATCCAGAAATATAGATGGCAATACAGAAAAGGAGACTTTAGAACATAGAAGAAAGAGTAAGAGGGTCTAATAAATATATAATTTGAATGTCAGAAGGAAAATATATAGAGAAAAATGTGATGAAACAAATCAGATAATTTTCTAGAACTGTTGAAAAATACCAATTCACAGATGAAGAAAGTGTAAGGTAAAAAAATAATAAAATCTAAGTTTCAACACTTTATGATGAAACTGCCAAACATCAAAGACAAAGTCAAAATCTTGAATGCATTCACAAAGAGAGATTACTATCAAGAGGTGACTTGTATTGCAAAGATTATGTTATAATAATGCTGACAACTAACTTCTTAACAGCCAACATATAAGCAGGAAGCCCAAGAGAATATACTAAAAAAAGAGTAACTTTCTTTCAGGTTAAAAAAAAGGATGTCAGAAGGAAATCCTGAAATGAAAAGAAAATAATGAACTTGTAAAATGTTTCTAATATGCATATTATCATCTAAATCAGTATTAGGCGTATAAAACAAAAAATAATGATGTATAATTTGTGGAGTTAGAAGACACAGCGAGAAACATTACTGGAAAAAATAGAGCTTAAGATCAGAGGGGATTGATCTAAGTTAAACTGTGGTGTGATTTTTGAATTGTAAAAAAATTAAATATATGATGACATACTTTGATAGGTTTTGAACAGTAAAATTTCTAAGATAAACAATAACAAGAAATCACTGTGTTTGTATAACTTGCTTTTTAATTTATAAATTTTATTTATTGATTTTTAGAGAGAGGAAGGAAGAGGGAAGGGGAGGGAGAGAGAGAGAAAAAGAAATAAACATGAATTTGTTGTTCCACTTATTTATGCATTCCCTGGTTGTTTCTTATATATGCCCTGACCAGTAATTGAACCCATAACTTTGGTGTATCGGGACGATGGTCTAGCCAACCTCCCAGCAGGGCCATGTGTATAACTTCATATCCGGTAGAGAAAATGAGAAAAAATAATGAATCAAAGCAAAAGAAAAGAAATGGGGGAGAAAAGGATACATAACACAGGTGGGATAAGGAAAGACTCAAAATAAGAAAGCAGAAATAAACCCAAATATATCAGCAATCACAGTAATGGAGAATGAAATCAATACTTCAGTTAAAACACAAAGACTTTCAAACTGTATTTTAATCCAAAACTTATGCTGTTAATAAAGAAAATATTTAAACATCAGATCTAGACAAGATAGAAGTAAAGAAACCAAAAAAAAATCTGGTATAAATATCTTAATATCAGAAAAAAATAACAGACTATCAGACAGAAAGCCTTAAAGGAATTAAAGATATATTTTAAAATTTACATATTGATAAATGTGGCCATTGCCCCAAAGAAATGATTCTGCAACATATGCTTTAGGTAACTAAGATGGACAGAAGCACAGGAAACAACAGGCAAATTTACCTTCTTGCTGGGAGATCTGATGCCAGACAGACAAAAATAGTTGTTAAATATAAAAATAAGTTGAACAGTATAATTAAGAATCTTCAACCAATGGGCATATTTTAAAATAACCAGATCTGTAACTGCAGAATGCAGTATCTTTTCAAGGATATACTTAACATTTATGGAAGCTGTATACACGCTGAACCATAAAGCAAGTCGCAATGAATTGGAAAGGATGTATCATAAAGACCACTTTTTATTTTTGTCTCAGACATTTAAACACATAAAATTATTATGAAGTTTATGCTCATAAATTGTGAACATATCTTTAATTGCTTTCCTAGGTGCATATCCAAGACAGCCTTATAGCTATGTAATAAACTAAAAACACCAAATCTATCTATCATGAAAAGGCACAGGTGAATAATTTATGCTATAGTCAAACAATGGAATACTATACAACAGTGAAATAAGTGATTTACAAATATATTCTATATTTGAAAAATATGGTATAATCTGATTACAATTTTGAAAAAAAACCCAAGAACAACAAATTGCAATGCTACAAAGTTCAAGACACCCCAAATGAACAATAATCCGTAAGGTCACCAATATACACAATTCAAAATTCAGTAGTATTTACTTCTGAAGGGAGAAAGGGTACGACTGAACACGGGCATGGAGGGGACTCCATGGAAAATGGCAGTGTTCTGAGCATCGAAGTCTGGGCCCATTGATTAACAAGAATAAATCAAAATGGATCTTACATAACCAGTGGCAACCCCTCCAAGCTCGCTCTTATGTTCTTCTGACCTGATCCCATTAGTATTTGAGCCCTTCCTGGTTTTCTAGCATAACCTGAGGTCCTGGGCTCAGCATGCTCTCTCTGCTCAGTGGAATAATATCTGACTACTAACTTCATTGAAAACAAGCACATACTTCTGATGTTATTACCAGTGTTTGTTAACTTATTATTTTTTCTTATTTGTTTGTTTATTTATTTATTTATTTATTTCTGAAGTGAGAAGCTGGGAGGCAGAGAGACTCCCACATGCGCCCAACTGGAATCCACCTGGCGTGCTCACCAGTGGGTGATGCTCTGCCCATAATGACCATTGCTCTGTTGCAACCAGAGGCATTCTAGCACCTGAGGTGGAGGCCATGGAGCCGTCCTCGGCGCGTGGACCAACTTACCTCCAGTGGAGTCCTGGATGTGGGAGGGGAAGAGAGAGACAGAGAGAAAGGAGAAGGGGAAGGGTGGAGAAGCAGATGGGCGCTTCTCCTGTGTGCCCTGGCCGGGAATTGAACCCAGGACTTGCACATGCTGGTCCAATGCTCTACCACTGAGCCAACTGGCCAGGGAAACTTATTGTTTTTTAAATTGTCTTCTGATTTGGTAGATGCCAATTTAGCCTCATTGTTTCTATCAAAAATGGCTTTTCATAGGAAAATTTGTTTACTTAATGAAATTAATTTTTAAAAATCTGAATTCAAAATAAAATAAAATAAAATAAAAATCTGAATTCAAAACTGACCCTGTAAGCTTCTTGAGTAGTATGTGAACTATGTCTTCCTTTCTCTTCTTCCTCCTACAGAGTCTGGCAAATATCAATGTTAAATTAGTATTTGTCAAATGGCATTGAATGCCAGGCAGCTGTATGTGTGTGTGTGTGTGTGTGTGTGTGTGCGTGCGCATGAGTGCAAGTGTGGGTCTGTGCGTGTGTGTGCACATACACTGAACTGAAATAACCTGGCACAAGGGCAGGTGAAAGTCTGTAAGTTAAGAGAAACCACATTTCATGTTTATCTCTCCACGTAAAAGTGACTGGCTCTGTTTTCCAAGGTTATCACCTTTGTCTGAGAATTGAGAGGCCCGAAATGGTCTTCACCAATGGAGTCATTGACTTTCAAGCAAGATTGTTCTCTCAGGCTCCCACTCCCGTTACCCACCCCATCCCTCAGCCACTAGCAGGTTTCTGAGTGACTCACACTCTAACCGCTGAAATGGCTGTACTTGACTAGACCACGCGGGGCCAGCCTGAGAGCTGAGCGCCCAGCCTGACTTATGTAAACACCGTCCTGATGACAGCATTCTCTACCCCATCTGCAGTTGCAAGGGAATCCATTATTTCTCCTGTCCCGGGGGAAGGCAAAGGTCCTGGGCATCATTACTTCTAGGCAAATGTAACCGACTCCACCACACACCCTAATTTGCTTGCCATAATTATAGGTCACTCACCCGCTTTATTTTCAGGCCCCTCCTTTCTCTCCCCCTATTTTTTTTTGTTCTTATCAATAATAAATGGAGCCCGTGAATCACGCTGCCGTAATATTTGGATAGTATGGAAATGCTAATAATAATAAGGTAGCGTCAGCAGCACCCTGGCTTTATCAGCTGCTCTGATGCTCTATTAGGCAGCCAGTGAGGAGTTCAAGCAAATTGGTTATGTTAATGTCCTGTAGTACTCGTGAAAGATGAGGAGTTGGCAATTAATTTCTTCCAAGCTGCAGGCCGACAAGCACATTTATATTCCTTCCTCTCCACGGGAATCAAGCTCAGAGAAGGTGAGGCCGGGAGAGGGGAGCTTCCAGTGGCTTCCCAGGATCCCGTGGAAAGACGCTAAATAAAGCCTTGCGCCGAGAGGGGCGAGGGGAAGAGCGCCCAACACCGGGCGCGATGCTCTCCCCCATTCATTCCGCTGACAGGGCTTTTGCAACTTAAACCTGTTTTATTAATTATGTTTGACATTTCCTTAATTAGTTTCATTTACATCCCATCAGCCCCTACCAGACGATTGCTCCATACATCATTTTCCTAGAGGAGCGTGATGCCTACGGAATTATAACAACAACAGACAATTTTGTGGAACTTACAGAACATTAGCAGACGGTCTTTTCCATTTTAAGTGCTTTTATAGAAACGAGGGAAAAGTCACCCATAGGTGTTTTTCCTTTTTCTTTCTGAGTTTCTTGGATACCTAATACATTTATAAAAGAGTTAGAAATGTCCAAATTATATATTGATATAATCAGGCTTATTGTTTGGCTGTAGGATTGACCATGTCTTAAAAATCATTCTGAATCAAAAATAAGATATAATGCTGAATAAATGAAGGAGTCGGAAACAGCAGGGATGGTCTTGGTCCTTGCAACCTAATGTCCCCTGCTGCCACCAAGTATACCACTTGCTCCTGGCCTGGGCAAACAGCCAGCACTCCAACACAAGAGCCCCCAGCCTACCAAGCCTTTAAGTACAAGTTGCAGTCTTTGCGCAAAACCAGCCCTTCCTCGTTGAAACTCGACTTTTTCCTTTCTTCCTTCTCCCTGATCTATTTTTAAAAATAAATAAAGGGCAGAATCTGCACGAAAAACTGTGCTTGCGGATTCGTCAAAAGTAATGGAAAATCCGATTTCCCTAAGAGCTGGAATCGAAAAAGGAGAGCAGTGGGGAGACGTAAATGTGGATGGCAGCATGTGGACAGTGGAGAGGTGCTCCAAGGAACAGACATGACCTTCCTCTACTCTATCCTAAGGTTGGTACTGCTCTCCAACTCGCCAGCCACTCGCCTTGTTTTCACCCTTGCCTTATTTATTTATTTATTTCTATTTAAGTGAGAGGAAAAGAGCTAGAGAGACAGACTCCTGCATGTGCCCCAATCAGGATCCACTCCACAAACCCCATCTGGGGCCTATACTCTGCCCATCTGGGGCCATGTTTGCAACTGAGCTATTTTTAGTGCCTGAGGCAAAGGAGGCTCCAGAGAGCCATCCTCAGCGCCCAGGGCTGACGTGCTTGAATTAATCCAGCTATGGCTGTGGGGGAGAGAAGGTGGCGGGAGAGAAAAGGGGGGGGACAGATGGGCACCTCTCCTGTGTGCCCTGATCGGGAATCAAACCTGGGACATCCACACACCTGGTCGATGCTCTACCACTGAGCCAAGCAGCCAGGGCATTTTATTTTTCTTTCCAACTACTCCCGTATATAATAAATGCCTAATTACTGATTATTCTTCTTTAAGATGGCTTTCAGCTTGACTTATATTTCAAGTTCCCTTTGTCTAGTGATTTCATCTCTGGGCAACTGAAATGACAACATGAAGGTCTCCGGAACTCCAGTGGCTCCTCCCTCCAGTTCCTTCTTTCTGGGAAAGCCAGGCTCATCTCTGCAGAGCCCTGTGTCTTCTGTGTCACTATGTCCAAAGTCTTGAATAACTTTGCTGTTGCTGGTGACTAACAACTCAACGCTCATCATCTCAGATTCACAGCCCTTCCCAGGAGGACTTTACTTTCCCATTCATTCACTTTCTACTTGGAGGCATGCTGTCCAGGGCTCTGGAACAACACTTGATTTTTTCAACTCTGCTTTGGCCACATCGTTCTCTCCACCAGCTGTGTTCTCGCCACAAGCCTGAGCCCCACTCCGGTCACCATGCCTACAGCTCAGCACACCACGCTCCGAGTGAGCCCTGAGCAGTTCACTCAGGGGACCATTCTCACTTCCTCTCTCCACATCCACTTCTGCTCTTGCCCTGACCTTGGACAGATCTTGCATTGTTGTTTTTGAGCTAACATTCTTCTTTCCAACTCCCTGATGATTCGACTTGCTAATTGTTTATGCCTTATTTTTCCAATAAGACTGTTAGTCCTTATGTCGCCATATATTTACTGTTCTCCTAGTCCATATGCAGTGCTCATTAAATGCTAGTGAAGGCAGAATAGCATGGGAAGGTTATTTCAGTAGAAATTAACTGTATTATCAGCTTCTACTGGTGCTCAGGAAATACGTGATGAGTAAGAATTAATACTGTCAGAATGTCTGACCAGGCAGTGTCACAGTGGATACAGCCATCAGCCTAGGATGCTGAGGACCCAGGTTCAAAACTCTGAGATCGCCAGCTTGAGCATGGGCTCACCAGCTTGAGTGCAGGCTCGTTGTCTTGAGTGCAGGTCGCTGGCTTGAGCGTGGGATCATAGACATGACCCCATGGTCGCTGGCTTGAGCTCAAAGGTCAATGGCTTGATCCCAAGGTCACTGGCTTGAGCAAGGGGTCAATGGCTCGGCTGGAGTCCCCCCTCAACCCATCAAAGTACATATAAGAAAGCAATCAATGAACTAAAGCAATGCAACTATGAGTTGATGCTTCTCATCTCTCTCCCTCCGTGTTTGTCCTTGTCTGTTCATCTCCCTCTCATTTAAAAAATAATCAATACACTATAATAAGATCTAAACTGTCATGAAGAATCATTTATGAAACTATCAGTACACATACTTTTTCAAGTATGAATTATTTACCTCATTTTGCTTAAGTAGATACTTGAATGAGAAGTATACTTCTATTCATATAATTACTATTTAGAAAATAATAACTGTTTTTCTAGGTGGCAAACACCACTCTAGGAACTATACATGCATTATTTCAAATGTATAGAGCATAAAGTGAACCGTTATCTATTTTATAGAGAAAATTGAGACTTGGAGAGAAGACAAAACCTTTCCGAAGTTCACAAAGCGACATTGAATACTTGAGCTGTGATTCGAATTTGCATCAAAATAATGTTCTTTCTAGTATGTTGTGGGTTGTTAATCATATTAGAAATCTACTCCAACCACATTAACCTTGAAATTGCTCTGCTTGGAGCAGGTAGAGAACAGGATCTTGAGTTTGTTATGACTGTGACTTACCTCAATAAGTATAGTAATAAGTGATATTTATTCCATGCCAGGCCCTGTTCAGGGAGCTTTATTCATGGTGGCATTATATGCTTTAATCACATCCACTTTCTGTGAGGGGCATTATGATTCCTGTCTCACAGGATAACAATAAAAGCACAGAGGTTCTGGCTTACCACCCAATGTCCCACAACCAAGAAGTAACAGAAATGTGACCTAAGTCATTCAGGATGACCCTGGTGCTTTCCACAGTGCTATCAGTTCAAAAAATACATATTTCTTCATTTGAAAAAATAAAAATAACCCTGACAATTATGCAGATTAGCCCTTAGACAACAACTTGAGTGTTTTGAAATTGTTTTTATTATTCTACTCATCACTCCTGACACCCCTAAGTAGTGAGAAGCATTTCATGCTAAACCAATCCTTATTTCTCTCAGCAGGCTAACACTACCTTTCTCATACTAGGCAAGCATGAGGACAAAGAAACAAAATGTATCTCCCCTATCCCAGAAACATTAGCTCTTAGATAGGTCCCGGTTCATCATGCCCAGATATGCACACATTCGCCATTGCCATTCCCTGCTGCCAGAGGCCCTATTTGTCCCAGGTATCAGGCCGTCAAGGTGAGTTCCTGTTCCACTATTTCATATTCATCTGCTTCTGAGAGCACATTTGAAAAAGCATCTTGCATCCTGGGTGGTAGAACAATGGCCATAAATTTAAGGGAATGCACGGGATGTGAAAACTACAGCTGAGGTCATGACACCCAGCGCCATTATGGCCTATTCATGGGGTCATGGCGATATTTTTAAATAACCTGTTTCTAAACTAGATTATATTCTGCCTTTTCACATCTCCCATGAATTCTTAGTGATGGACATTAATCACATCAAGTCCTCAGTTACCAAGTATTATCTGTACTAGAGTCAAGACTGGTTTTATTTTGGTGTGTGGATAATCACTTTATTCACTGGACCAGCTGACAGGAGTCACTGAGCACTTACTCTGTGTACACAGTGTCCAGCACACTCCCAACAGAGGAGTGAAAAAGACAGCTGAGGTCCTTGGTGCCCAGAAGTTCACATCCTACTGTGGACAGCAGGTCACATAAGGAAGAACAGCACAAGAACGTGAAACAGTGTGGAGAGGGGCTGATCAGAGGACAGCTGAGGAACAGCAGTCAGGTGACAGTGAGGGCCGAGTGAAGGCCAAGAGGCGACCCTGCCAAGACAAGGGTTGGGAGGGGACATTTAAGGCAAACGGAAGCTCAAGGTCAAGAAGCCTGAGTAGCTTGACCAGAGAGGAAGAGGAGATGCACAGGTGGACATCTGAGGTGGACCTTTGGACAGTGTTCTAGGTTTAACGGGAAACCACAGAACATCTATCTGTTTTACTTCAGAACAATTAAAAACACCAACATCAAAAGGGTATCAATTTAAACTTAGATGATTTCCATGACAATGACAGTTGAAGGCAATTTCAATATTCATTTGTTTAGATTTCAAATCTTGTAAATACCTGATGGAAAAAGACTTAGTTGAAATGCTTAGGGGTATAGTGTGAGCTTATTAGAAGTACCATATTCCCCCATGTGTAAGACACTCCTGTGTATAAGACGCACCTTAATTTTGGGGTCTGAAATTTGAAAAAAAAGTGTATTACATCAAGTTATTGAACTAGAGTTCATCATAAAATTCATACAACCCCTTATCACTGTCAACACTCCTGTCCATTAGCTTGTCCTCCTCTGTGTCTGTCTTCAACAATGAGCGCAAAAACGATGAAAAAATGGGAAATGCAAGTAAAAGATCTACAACTACTGTATAAGACACACCCAGTTTTTAGACCCCAAATTTTTCTAAAAATGGTGCGTCTTATACATGGGAAATATGGTCGTTTTCCATGGGTTTTTTCATTTCTTTTTCCCAAATGATGGTTATTTGCTTTCTCCGAAGTGGTTATGTAGAGGTTTAAAAAACTTTTTTAAAATATATTTTAAGGAAAAGATGAATAAGTTGCACCACATTTCTCTTTCCCACCCAAGATGTCACTTCTGTACGTGCTGGGGCGACTCAGAAAGACAGAAAGACGGGCCTGTTGCCTTGCACCCTGACAACTCTCGGTGTTAGGCTATGAGTTCACCCTTTTGTTGTTATTGTTCCTTTCCTTTGGCAAAGCCCTGTGGCCACAGATGGGTGGTCTATGTGGCCTGTTAATTCTCACAATATGAGATGTGTTCATTAGGTTTGGATACAGAGGACATCTAAAACAGGTATTGCATGCTTTAAGGCAATTAACTGCCTGTATCATTCTTTATAAAATGCTGTGCTACTGTACGGAGGGTAAAAGGAGAGCTAGAATATCATCAAGTGGTGAAAAATCAAAATATTTTGCTGTCATATGCTGTCAGAAAGCCCTGCGCAATGGCCACAGTCGAGTTGAATCCGATTAAAAGATCAGCAAACAAGGCAGGTTTGGGGGTGTCTGACCTCGTCGGGGCTGTGCCTGTGAGTACCTGTCAGCGTCTCAGTTGTCCCGTGCTGTGTGACACTCTTGCTTATGCGGCTTGCCAATGGACAGGCCTGCTGACATCTTGAGGAGGAAACAACAGATTCGTGTGTTTAGTTTTCTATTTTCAAATACTGTCCTGTGCTGCTGTGATGGGCTTAAATTTAATTCCAATTACCAGTTCCACAAACAATGAATTATTCAAGATGGACTGCCCAGTTTTACAGAAGCATGTGGGCAATGTGCATATGTTTGCTTTTTCCTGCACACGTGTGGACGGAGACGGAGAAATTCAATTAGCTGCTCCCCAGTTTATTAGAATTCCACAACGCTATGTATTTAAAAGAAGCTGATCAACATTTGCTGAGCTGGAGATGCGTGACTCATGAAAAACTCACAGGTCCACACGAACATGTCTATCCATTTAAAAAGTTAAAAATTATATAAATTACATAATAAAACATCCATTTGTATCTCATAAGCAAGGAAAAGAGGCTCCGTGTGAGGTGTGTGTGTGTGTGTGTGTGTGTGTGTGAGTGTTTCAGAAATGGAATGATATAAATAAAATAATAGAGATCAGTCTTTTTTTTCTTTAAGCCACTCTGATATTCCATTGCAGCTTATGGTGATGTCACAGTGTTGTCATGTCATAAAGTTAGCGAAATTAAAAATTTTGCAATTTCTTGACAGAGAGAAAGCTCCACTTTTTACCACGTGATTCATAAGGTAGAAATATACACTTAGCTTTCAGTGACGCTGCCCCAAGAATTTTCAATATTTGCCTTAGGCAAAACTGAAGTTATCTGTCCTTGTTTAAATTCTTCACATTTCACGAGGAAAGGAAAAGATAAAAGGCTTGCATAGCTAGAGCATGACAGTTTCCCCATCTGTGAGAAATTGCTCTAAAAACATGGATGGAAGTTGAAAATATATTTTCATTTTTAGAGGTCTTGGTTTTGAAAGTAGTCTATTTTACTGAATGATAGAAATCTAGGAGGTGCACAGCGATTAGATAAAGATGGATGGGTTTGCATAGCTGACACACCTGTAGAACTGCCACCCTGATGAAGAACAGGGTGACCCCAGCGGCAGGGGCCCTCCCGGGCCACCTTCCCATTGGGGCCACCCCACTATGGCTGTCGGGCACTGCGGTCTGCTTTGAACTGTATGTACATGGAATTTTATGGCCTGTCTTCTCTTGTGCCTGGTTTCTTTTTCCTTCCTTCCTTCCTTCCCTTTCCTTTTATTTTTAAGTGAGAGGAGGGGAGATAAAGCAATAGACTCCCACATGCACCCCGCCCGGATTCCATCCTGTAACCCGTTTGGGGGTTTGGGGCCGATGCTTGAATCAATTGAGCTACTGACTGTGGGTGGAGAAGAGGGAGAGAAGGGGGATGGGAAGAGAAGCAGATAGTCACTTCTCCTGTGTTCCCTGACTGGGGGTCAAACCCAGGACGTCAACATGCTGGGCTAATGTTCTATTCACTGAGCAAACCGGCCAGGGCCATGTCTAGTTTCTTTTACTCAACATTATGTTTGCAAAAAGTACCCACTCTCCTGTGTTTAACTGTGGTTCATCAACATTGCTGTATACTATATTCCATTGGTCAGTCAGATCACAATGTATATGATCTAGAGTTGATGGATCTTTTTTTTTTTTTTTTTTTTACAGGGACAGTGAGAGAGTCAAAGAGAGGGATAGATAGGAACAGACAGACAGGAATGGAGAGAGGTGAGAAGCATCAATCATCAGTTTTTTGTTGCGACACCTTAGTTGTTCATTGATTGCTTTCTCACATGTGCCTTGACCGCGGGCCTTCAGCAGACCGACTAACCCCTTGCTCAGGCCAGCAACCTTGGGTCCAAGCTGGAGAGCTATTTTTCAAGCCAGATGGGCCCGCGCTCAAGCTGGTGACCTCAGGGTCTCGAATCTGGGTGCTCTGCATCCCAGTCCGATGCTTTATCCACTGCGCCACCACCTGGTCAGGCAAGAGTTGATGGATTTTTAAAAAAAATTTATTCTTAAATAATGTTAGAATCATCCTTGTACATGTTTCTTAGCACACATTAGTACACGCCTGTTAGGAATATACCCAGAGCAGAATCACTGGGTCACAGGGCTTGAATATATTCAGCTCCAGTGGTGGGGTTAAATGGTATCATACACTCACACTCCTAGTTCATAGAAGTTTTAGTTTTGCATCCATGCCAACACTTGTCAGGATCAATCTTGTAAGTCAGCCATGATGACGGGTGTGTGCTGGTCTCTCAGTCTGGCTGTGACATACTCCGATGGGGCTAACGTGCAGTGGGTCCTTTCCTGGACTACTTGCATACCCTCTTCTGTGCAGAGCCCGCTCAAGTCTTCCCACGTATTTTGGGGTG
The DNA here is from genome assembly GCA_037038555.1 of Rhynchonycteris naso. Classification (NCBI taxonomy): domain Eukaryota; kingdom Metazoa; phylum Chordata; class Mammalia; order Chiroptera; family Emballonuridae; genus Rhynchonycteris; species Rhynchonycteris naso. Next base: position 216,998,905 of record CM072999.1, read on the forward strand.
GTCTGCTTGTTAAGTATCGCTCATTCGGTTTTGTGCACCTGTGTTCCATTTAATACATCTTGCCGACCCCAAGGTTGTGATGACAGTCTACCAGGTCATCTTCTGGAAGCTTCATTATTTTAGTGCTCACCATTTCATCCTCAATTCATCTGGAATTGGTGTGAGGTAAGGATTAAGGCTCGTTTCTTCTCTAAGAATATCCATCGGGACCTGACCAGGTGGTGGCGCAGTAGATGGGTTTTCAGACTGCAACATGGAGGACCCAGGTTCAAAACCCCAAAGTCACTGGCTTGAGTGCGGGCTCATCTGGTTTGAGCAAGGCTCACCAGCTTGAGCCCAAGGTCGCTGGCTTGAGGAAGGGGTCACTCGGTCTGTTGTAGCCCCCGATCAAGGCACATATGAGAAAGCAGTCGATGAACAACTAATGTGCCGCAAAGAATTGATGCTTCTCATCTCTCTCCATTCCTGTCTGTCCCTCTCTCCGTCTCTGTTACACACACAAAAGAGAACATCCGTCTGGTCCTGCACCAGTGGGTGAAAGGCAGTCTTCGCCTCCACTACGCCGAGGCGTAGGTTTGTCATAGGTCAATGCACCGTGTGTGTATTGGTCTGTCAGAGGCCCTTTACTTTGCTCCATTAGTTTAACTCTGTCATTGTAAAAACACATTATTTTCTTAAATACCCCAAATTTATAATATTGTGATGTCTTATAAATAGTGTTACACTCCCAACTATGAGTGCAGTCTTCTTTTTCAAGTGAGGATCCATTCTACTTCTGGAAAGGCACCTACTAGAAAGCCAGATCGACTTATTCTAAAACAGTGTTTTGAGCCAAGTTTTAAGATTTTAAAGACTTGCTCCATCTACCTCTGGTTCGCTCCTGTTGCATGGGCATAGTTCTCAGGTGATTTGGGTAAGAGCTCTTTTTCAGGGTCTTTTCTCCTTTGTGAATTCTGGACTCTAATTTCATTGCCCAGGACCGTCAGAATTCTATTCAGCTTCTTAGCCTCTTCTTGCCCGGCTGCTTGGCTTCTTGCCTTGTGCAACTTTAGAAGTTGATTTTTTTTTTTTTATGTGAAAACTGGTACCAAATATTAAACTCACTTCAATGTGTCTGACTTTCTTCTGGAATCAGAAGTTTTTGAGTCTCAGCTGTCTTGGTAAGCCCAAACTCAACTTCGTCTTCAGCCCCATGAGCTTTCATCCAACACAATATTGCTGAGATGTCACGTAGATATATTAGTTGTTCTTACTAGGAACGAGTCTGCATGAAGCTGTACCATCATAGCAGGAGACAGAAACTGTCGAAGCTTTCATTGTCAAATTATGGAGCATTTCGTTTTTATTTTCATCAACTTTTTCCCAACCAATATGTGTGCATACTGTGACGATTTTTGTTTATTAACCATTTGAATAGTATGAATGTTTATGTATGTCCTCGTACCTCCTGACCATCCAGAGTAACTGAAACTAATTTCACTTTTTGAAAAATAACTCACCTCCAGGGGTCAGCGAGCGTGAAAAAAACCTCACTATTCAAAAGGTTAAGCTATGCAAAGAAAACATCTGACATACGTACATCCAATAAGAATCAGTAACGGTAAAAAGATCAATTAAAGCAGCAGAATTTTGCACATTTGAAAGAACAAGGAAAGTCTCAGGCAAGTACATTTCAGTATTTTGAGTTCTGAGCTGACCACTTTTCCCAGATTTAATATAACTGCACATATTTTACACTAGTACCATGAGAATTCAAAAAACAATAGCAAAGTCATAAAAAAGAGTAGATTTCTCCCTTTGGGTTTTAGGAGACCTCTCTTTACATACAATGTCATGCAGGACATACTGACAGACAGAAGATCTGATGGGTTGTCATTCATGACAGAACGACTTCAATTAGGTTGATGGGAAGCTGCCGTGTTCTGTAGTGGGTATCCTACTAAAGTCTGGCCATTCTTTCCCCCTCATGATTACACTAACTTGAAAGAGTTGCATACTTGGTTATCAGGTGAGACTTATTTCCTTCTATTTTTTTTTTTTTTTGGAGTCAAAATAAATATTCATTAGAAATGTGTCCAAATGTAAGCTTGGGAAACCCATTTTTAAAGAGGATTTTTCTGCAGCATGGACCCCATTAGCACCATATCATTTGTCTAACACTTTCATCCTCCAAACACGCACACACAGTGACAAAAGCCAGGATGTATTCCTGACACACTGTGACACCCGTCCCCCGTGGATGGACTAGCCCCAGAAACTCTCCTTCACTACAGCTGTTGTTTATCAGACTTCAAAATGAGATGTTTTCTAACCTACGGGTGTACGAGGTGGTGCCGAGAATAAGCTCACAATCCTACGCCAAGGCGTGAAGACGCAACTGATGGCCAAGGACCCTTTCTCCCATTTGTGTAAAACTGTGGTCACCACGGTGAGCTGGGGGCTGCTGACAGGGTTAGAGGCTCAGTGTGTCAGGGACAAGGACGCTGGATGCAAGGGGACCCCAACGGGCACAGGCTAAGAGGGAAGAAGGCTGAAACGTCAGGTAGGGACTGGGCGGCGGGCATGGCTTCCCCCTCAGGTAGCTCCCTGGCTCCCCCCACCTCAGAGGCAGCTCCTTCTGGAAGGGATCATTTCCTTGGCATATGGATGAGCACACCTTTAAGGATGAAATGCTACTGAGGGGGGCAGCCTATGCTGCATGTCCCCAGAGGAAGGATGCCGGGGATGAGGGGAAATCAAGGCAAAAAAGACAGGGGGTAGGGGGAGACCCTGCTGAGTTGAATCTGAACAGTGTATCCATCACCCCAAATGATACAAATCAGCCATTACTGGATCATGCAAAAGCAACTCTCCTACCTGAGTTCCCTTTCTGCTTTCTAACCCTCTTTGCAGCTCAGCCTAATGAATTGTCAGAACTGTCAGACAGCTCTAAGGAATGACAAATGTCTGTGCTTTGCTGCGGCTGCTGCTGTTTTGCGGGAAACACCTGATGTATGTAGTATTGCATTCTTCAGTTTCGAATTAGAGACTTGGAAAACAAAATCAGCCTTGATAAATATAGCCTCTTTTCCGGGTCCGGTAAACTGAACTGAATGAGTACTTTAAAAATAAATAAATAAACAACTCTCTTTTGTTCTTCTAATCTGTACATGGCGCAGGGTAAATCTCAACAAAGAGCTAATGCCCCAGTGGTGGGGGTGGGGAGGGGAATCACCAATTCATGAATTAGAGTCTGTTTACATTGCTATTGTCAAGAGTAATCATCTATTCCCTTTAAGTAAGTTGGGGGACCTTGATTAATGCTATTCCGGAACATAAGAAGTTGAACATAAGAAGACCTGGGACTCCCACTGGTGTTATTTACTTGTTGTTAAAGAGGTAGGACAGATTTGCAATGGTCATTTAACATTTAAGAAATAAATGAAAGCAGTACCTTTATTAATCTATAAGTGTAAATAGCATGCAAATAATTCTAGATCCTGCATTTAGACTGGATTAACACAAAGGTAACAGTTTAGGCTTCAGGAGAATGATATGTATTTTCTTTTAAATCTTTGAATAACTGGAAAGCGCAAATTTAAGTATGTTTGAATAAATAAAATATTTTAATTGTGATTCTTCCCTAGACTTCCGTTACGTTTTATGCATATCTATATGTTCTGATAGTGTAGCTTTAAAACAAAATTTTAAATAGCTTTCTCTAGCCTAATAACTCAATGTGTTTTTTCTCTGGCAAAAGTTTCACTGGCTGTAATGGGTAGAAAGGTTTATGATGCCTTTATAAATCACAATATCCCTATATAGATATACTTTTATTTTACTCATCATACTAGGGCCCTCAGCCAAACTGACGCAATTACAAAACGTCATGATTCTGTCTAGTAAAACCATGTCTGTTCCTTTCTGTAACTGTCACAAGAAGAGCTATGTCAAATCCTCAACACTCTGTTTCCACCTCGAGTTCTCTCTTTTTTGGTCATCTGCTAAAAGAAATCTCAGAGTCAACAGTCACTGAGGTTGAGAAAGCATAAAGAGACAAGTAAGAATATCTGCTCTCCAACCTGTGTCCTCAGGGAACAGACAGGCTCCCCATGCTCTGCATACTCCCCACTGCAACCCGACCCTGTAAGTGTACCTTAGACTTACATGCTAATCACGACAGACTCCTTGTCAGATGTAATTTTAAACTTCTCACTTCAATATTCTATTTATCTAGAAGTCATTCCATTCACGTTGGTGCCGACTCTCTAGTTTAAAAGTTTTGCACTTGAACTGAAAAGTAATCTCTCCAAGAGCTTTTCCTCTCCTGTGCTGAAGACTCTCTCAAACCCTTAGTCATGGGAAAAGAGGAGGAATCCTATTTCTCTACATAATAATCTAAAAAGAGGAGGAAGAAAAGAAAACTGCCCAGAGAAATAGAAAGGTCATAATGGTAGTACTTGATAACTGTATACAGTTTCATTCTATTGAAAATTATTTAGACTGTGCGAAGCACTTCATATTTGTGAAATGCTTTATAATGGCTAACCAGATAACTTCTCCCAATAACCCTGTGAAGGATGTTAGTGTTATGACCTCCATCTCCCAAGAAAGGACTCTGTGCCACAAGGAGATTAAATGATCTATTCAGGGAAAAACGCTCTTGAGCTGCCATGGGAGGCGCGAAGAGAGAAGGAGCTTGGTTCTTCTCCCCAGGGCCCTGTTTACTTCCTGTTAGTAAGTTACATGCTGGAAGGGCAGTAGGAGGTGGCAGTGGTCCTGGATAGAACAATCTGAATCAACAACAAACAGGGCTTTTATAAGCTGAATGAAATACACTGAGTGTATAATTCCTCCTTTCTTTTCCCCAAGAGGATTGGTGGCCAGGTCTGTCAGTTAACTGGAGAGGACCAATGAGGTCAAGTGTGATAGATGTGTTAACTCAAATACACAATCAGCAGGTGGGCTCACCGCAAAGGTAAATGTAAGGGGGGCTCTGGCACATGCTTTTATCACCATGATGGGGGGTTATGTCAAATAAATTTGTTCCTCTGTATTATTTCCATAGGTAAAAGAAATCCTAATTCCTGAATTTGAGGTAATATTAAGTCTCATTTTTAGGCAAATAGTGTTCTTTTTTATTTTCTATAACATTTTCAAGTACTCATTCAAAATATAAAGGACTGGAGGGGAATTAACCTTTTGTTTAATATCCATTTTCCCTCTCACTCAGCAACGGAGTCCCCTCACCCTCTTAGGTTGATATTAAAATAGCGGGTAACGGAGCTGGTAAGGCAAGCAAAGTGTTGAAAGGATTAAAGAAACCAAGTTTTTGTTTTTATAATCAGCTTTGGTCTCTGCTGCAGCAGGAATAAAATAAAAAGGTTCAAAATTGGGTCAATGTGTTTGGAAATATTGCACGAGAAACAATCAAATGGGCTTGTTCTTCCAGGGTCCAGGATATCAGCCAGACTGTGTTTTAAATGTTGGGCCAGGTCCTGGCTGCCTCATAATTCAAGTGCATTTCACAGGAACGAGGACGAGAGATGGAAAACAATGATCGGGGGACTTGGGGAGCTGAGACTCTCTGGAGGGACGGGCAGATGCTGTGGATAAAATAAGAATCACACTGAACTTTCACCTGAGCCGAAGTGAAATCACACTCTTTCAAGAACTGAAAAAAAATCCTGAACATTGTATTGTTTCTTTCCTCATCACGTTGTGTTTCATTTTCTGCCCCCTCTGACATCTAGAAAACCCAGCAATATGAGAAGAGGGAGAAATGACAAGACCTCTTCCGGTGTTATTTCCAGACTAGAAAAAAGCAGAAGCCCAGCACTGCTAGGAACATGATCAAAGTCCAAACACATGTGTGTATTGTGATAGATGGATGAAGATACAGATATAGTAGCTACATGCATGCCAATTTCTGCATCCGAGAGTTAAATGCACCAAATGACGCATTTGTTCAAACTTCCATCTCTCTGTCTTCTAGGATTCGGTCATCTACACACACAAACTCTGCCAGATAAACAGTCTGGTGCCTCCTTTCCTGTCTGTGGTCCCAGAGCCCTTGCTCTGTGAAACCATCCAGAAGCAATCTGTGTCCGAGGGCCAGGGAATGGGCCCTACTCCTGATCTACAGCCATCGGATTGCCCAGGTGCCACACATGACTAACAAGGGCTCTCCCTCCTTTGTCAGGGAGTGCCACTACCCCGTGGGTGCATGATTTGGTACTGACACTTCCTAAGTGACGGTATCCCCCTTCGCAGTAGCATTGCCACACTAGGAAACCTCGCAGGCCCTGAGTTCCTCTTGGGGACCAGCATCTACCATTCAAGAATGACAGGTGTGGGCTGTGATGCTGGGGGGCATGTTGCTTGTTTTGCTCAAGTGCCGGCGGGTACACCCCACTTACTGCTACTGCCACTATGCTCGGCTGGCCTCCGAATTAAAACCGCAAGTTAGTGTGAAATAAAAAGGAAGGTTCAAGGGACGTCAATTACCCTGGTCCCTTCTCTCTTCAGTGCTATATATGAAATAATAGTAAAATAACAGTAACCGCAAGTACCACTGGGTGCAGAGAACTTGGCATATTGTGTCTTCACAAGAACCATTTAGAAGGGAGGGAACTAAGGTCAGAGAGGAGTGCCTGGGGTCCCCTGCTAATCTGGGAAAGGACAGCGGGGTGATGTGTACTCAGGGGACAGACCACTGCTCCTGAGGCCTTCCCCAGAGAGCACCGTGCAGCAATGGGGAAGGAAAACCTTTTCATAGCCTTCTAGCCATTATTGCTAAAATCAGTGAAGGGCAGATGCTGGTGGTGAGCCGATGTGCTGGAATTTAAATTGAAATAGACCTGTGATTAGGGAGTCTTCTGGGGTTCGGAAGATGCATTTGAATAGTAGAGTCTATTTTAAAATCAGCACAACGAGCTCTGATTTTCATCTACATGCTTCTTTCATTTGCTCATCATTCAAGCAACAGTCATTTTTTTTTTCCATGAGGGACTCCCACAGATAGAGTGGACGCATAGGGAGGGGGAGGAGACTGGAAGGCCCACCACCTGGATGCACTGGCCCGTAATCACCTGGCACACCTGGGTTTGGTGCATGTCAGTTTGCAGAGAGAAAGAGAAAATATTCATAATATGCTCGTCATATGGCCAGAGCACATGGCTGGCCACAAGCAATATGGGGAGTTTCAGCATCTTATCCAAACTGCTCAATGACGCTGGGGATGAGGAAGTAGGAGGGCATGCTAATCTGGAAATAAACTGTATGTTTAAAAGCATACTTTTATCATTGCAACATCATTAATGATAGTATTTTGCATTCATTTGTTTATTAGATTCACTCATCAAACACTTTTTAATGGGTAGAATGCCCCCCTTCATATGGTAAAGTACTAAACCATAGCACCTCAGAAAGTGACTTTATTTGGAGACTGGGTCTTTATGAATGTAATCAAGTTAACATGAGATCATTAAGATTGGTCTGAAGCCCCAATGACTGGTGTCCTTGCAAAAAAGAAAATTTGAAATACAGAGATATACCTGGAAGGAAGATGGTAGGAGGAGCTGCAGGGAAGAAATGGCCGTCTACAAGCCAAGGAGTTCCCTCAGGAGGAACCTTGACCTTGGACTTCCAGCCTCCAGACTGTGAGACAACAAATGTCTGTTCTGGGAGGCACCTAGCCTGCAGTGCTTGGTCACAGCAACCCTAACAAACTAGTACACATTGGCTTATTAAGTTGTTATTGCCTACCAGGCACCTTGAATTAAATGATATTTAATCCTCCCAACAACTCGGTAAGCTTTTCATTCTATTCATGAGGAAACTGGGAGTTATCAATTAAATGGCTCCTTTAAACTACGATTTCATGAGAGTCCTGGCTGGGGTGTAACCCTTGAGCTGCCTGACTTCCAAGTTTTCATGAAGATGTGTGTGACTGCAAAAGCAGTATTCTATAATAAACACTTATATTCTGGGGGTTTTGTTATATCCATAGGATTATATATATGCATGAGCATGTGTGCCGGGGGTCTTCCTGAGCCCTCTGGAGTTAGAGTTCATAAATGAGGGAAATTCACAGACCCATTATATCTACAAGAGTGAGGGCAATGTTGGCGGAATGCATCCAGAGCCATGAAAAAAGGACAATTGTCGTTTAGCGGGACTGGCTTCTCCAAAGGCCACTTATGAAATCCCACACAGGACCGCAGAAGTGGACAGAGGAATCAGGATTGCTGGGCACTAATCACTGACTTCCGCGATTGCATTAGCAGATAGCTAATAGCCAAGTCTTCCAGGACTTAACCATCAGAAACCCCCTTAAGTGGACTGAACCTCACGCTATAGCATCACTCGCCATTGTCACAGAACTAATCGTGCAGATTCGGCGGCAGAGGACCAACTCCGGTAGAACAGAGTTCATGCATGACATATGATGTATCTGCTCAAAGGGACAGATACATCTTTCTTACTGCCGCCATGTAGCGGCTCTTATCCACGGTCCCTCCCGTCCAAATCACCTCAAATAAATGTGAGGACGGCAGTGCTCACAGTAATTCCTTCATTTTTAAACACATAATGGAAATGTATAACTAGTCCTCATAAAAATTTATATTTCAATCTGTCCCTTTAATTTATAACAGGCCCTTTGGGCAGTTATTATTCAAACATTAATAAAATGGCTATGGATCACAAAAAAGCAAGCGTCTCCCAAGTTCACTTCTCTTTGTTTTCGTACGTATAGAAAGCGAGATTAGCGTTCACGCCACCTCTGGTTCTAGCAACAATTATGCCTTTAATAAGAGAGGCCTGTGTGATGTATTATCTTAATCACGTTAGGAAGCCAGGCTCCTATCATGAAACCAAAGTTGAATTTTTCATGCCCTTCGCAACAATTGTGACTCTTAATGTTCTATATGTTTGGATTCTGCAGTTTATGCAAATGCTCCCTTTCTATAAATTTTAGATTTATCTCCATTTGTCACTGTATGCATTCTAACATAAGGCGATTGTTTTTCTTTCCCCCTAAATATGATTAAAACCCGCTTCAATTATTTATACAGGGCAAGGATATAAAATAAAAGTTGGTGGGGTTTTTCTTTACTGCAGGGTTAATTATCTGACTTTTAAAATGTTAATAAATTTAACACGGGTCCAAACCTCTCCTGAATTTTTAAAAATAGTTCTTTGAGAAAGACGTCAATGAACTGAGAAAAGAAAACAAGACACAGGGAGCTATTCTGTTCATTACGCAGCTGGAACTTTCGTTTCAGAATGTTCGGCCTGAGAGGCTTTTCACTCTGCGATCCCGCAGTTCTGCTCTTGTTCTCGTGTTTGCCCGGGAGCCTTACAACCTTGTAGCATGTGTTTTCCTGAATTAAGGAATAAATAAATAAATAGCTGACCTGTTCTCCCCTCTATACCTGAGCGATGCCTTTCAAATCCGCCTAATGCTTTCTAGCGAAGTGGTTTGGACAAGGCAGGGCTCTATGGTTGTAACCACAGGGCACCACGGCCATGGATGGATGTCTTGCTCTAACCTCTTATTTTTATAGCAAATATTTTTGATGCGAGCAGCAGGCCTTAGTCAATGCTTGACAACTGCTGGCTTAGAAAGATAAGGTTTCCTGCTAGGAGAAATCCAAGGCTTCTGAGCCACATATGTTCACACAGGGAAGTTTCTTCTCTAATAAGTTACATTTCTTCCCACGTATCTTTCTCCCCAGCCATTTAAAAGGACCAGGGAGAAAATAGAAGTGAGGTTTCCAGTGGACCAAGAAAAATCTTTAATAAGGCCCTTGACTTCAATCTATTAGCCTATTTTCCCCAGATTTTATCATGACTATTGATTTTTTCACCTCTGTGATTCCCTTTCAATAGATTTATAACAACAAAGCTAAAATCACAGGTTGATTCTGGTTAAATATTAGTCGTTATTGCTAATGAGATCCTGTACCTTTAAAGACCTAACTCGGCTTCAGTCCCTTTATACCCGACAACTCTAATGGTCTTTCCACTAATTGGTTCTGTGTAAATGAAACAAGCTGGAAAACACTGTGGCACCAATAAATATTAATAAGTTATTGTTTGTTTTCTTTACCTTGCTTATGAATTCATACAAAGACAGTGCTAAGACATTAACTCCAGTCTATTAATTGCCACCTGATAATTGCCACCTGATACTTTTCTCCTGGATAATTAGGTACCCATTAGTTCTAATCAAGTAGTTACTTAATTATTGCAGTAATTAGTCTAATGGACTAGCAAATTGAAGCTTTATCACTTTTGGATACTTAATGTTCCTGACAGCATACTTCACAAGTGTCAGGGTTCCGGATTCGGCAACCTGTCATCCAAGAACCCCTTCCTCCACGCCCAGCCTCATCCCATCGCCACTGCACCTATTGTTCCTGATGTTGTCATGGAGTCTTCAAAGTGGCCACTTAAACCCAAAATCCTCCTGCAGGAGACCTTCCTGGTGACACTTTATGGAGACATCAAGCTATGTCTTTCTATGGGCAGCAGCACATTGAGTGACCCGACTTCCAGACAGCACGAAAAACCGGCTTATAGACAGAGACTGTTCCAAGAAAACACAGAGATCACAGACCAAGTACACCCAAGAATGGAAAGGCCTGTTTACGAATGCTAGGGATCTGATAACATTATACCCTATCTGCTAAACATGACAGGATTCAAAACAGCTGGAGCAATCCAAAAAGCTACAGCATGGTTATTCAGCAAATGAAATAAGCCCTCAGTCCATATTCAGTTTTGATGACCAACTCCAAGAAGCCCTGGAAAGTGAAAAAAAGTTGCTGCCAGGACAACTGTCTGACCTCCTTTGTCATAAAACTTGCACGAACATTGAATTTATCAACTAACTGCCTTCTTCTGGGTAAAATGCATTTCATGCTGCCCATTCATTCTAGAAAATTCTTTTATTGACTGTGAGTCTTCATTTTCAAAGCTGAACATTGCTTACCTTCTCCAGTGTCCTCTCCTTGAAAGTCACTTGGGAGCAGACTCTATCTGAGGTCTCCTCATTCTTCACTGGCTGATTGTAATGCCTGTGGCTGAGGCCACACAGGTTCGCACTGAATTCAGGCAGACGGTAGAGGAACTGTGAGCCAGAAAGCATGAGGCCATTCTCATTTATTGGAGGCTCGCAAAGACAGGCGAGCGAATGAACAAATAGAAACCTGCTTTTCGCAGCGGAGGGCGAGGGATCAGGAAAACCACACCTCACAGGGGCGGGAGAGCGACCTGGGATAGGCGCCCCTGAGCGCTAGCACCTGTAGCCTTACCGACTATCCACATGTGGTGCTGCCCTGCTCATGCACTAATCAGGCAAAGCGCTTGCAGTCAGTCAACAAGCAAGCAAGCCTGACACAGCTGTTTTCCACACACCGATACTTTCCATTCTTTCTGCTTATATCAGTCCCTCTGTAAATCTCTGTATTGTTATGTATCCCTAGGGTTGTATTCTGGGTTTCATTCATTTATTTAGTTAGGTAAGTAGATAGGTAGCTGGGTAGCTCTTTTTTTATAAGTGTGTCTTCTTATTAGGTGATCACATGTCTGTCAATAGCCTACAAACCGGATCCTGTCACTTTCTTGCTTCAAATCTTACAATGGTTTTCATTACACTCAGAATGCACTGGACCGCTGACCCATAAGGCCCTGTGTGACTTGATCCCTGCTTCCTCTATGATTCTCTTTTTTGCATTCTTTCCCCTCTGCCCCCAAAACATGCCAGCAACCTGGCTTTTTCTAGTCCTTGAACATATCCAGATTGTTTCTGCCTCAGGACCTTTGCACGTGCTGTTTTTGCTATAGTAGAAAAGCTTCCCAGCTCTTCCTAAGCCTCCTTCTTTCTGGTTTGTTCTCAGTTGAGGTTTCACCTCAAAAAAGCCTTCTGTGAATATCTTGTCTAACAACACTTCCCCAGTCAGATCTCTATTTCATAACAAATTGCTTCCTTTGAAGCACTTCATTCCATTGTAATCAAACTACATGAAAATAGGGGTCTTGCCTGTTTCCTTTGCCACTGTTATCCCCGGACACCTGATCAAATCAGGCACTGTATAGGCACCAAATACATACTTTTAAAATTCATCAGTAAATGATGAACTCTAAGACTTGTGGGTCAAAGAGATTTCCTTACAAACACTTTCTACTGAGAATGACCTTGGAATCTTGTTGGATATTAGGACAGATGAAACTTTTAAATTTCATTCATTTCTGCCCAAACCAATGCTCTGAGTTCTATTGTGCACAGTACCATGGAGTGGTGTCATGCACAATCGGGTGCCATGGTGATGGGTGCCCCCTGCTTTCCCATCCTGGCTTTCCTGGTCACATGATCCCAGGCCTTGCTTCCTGCTATCTTTAAAATGGAAATCACAACACGTAAAGGAGAGAGCCTACAGAGCATTCTTTGTGATCAGAGAGGTAAGAAGTCATATTAGGCGCGTGACACCCAGTTACTGTTCCCTAAAGACAATTATCGTCACTTTGGAAACACGGCCTGTGTTCCAGGGGCTCATACTACGTAAATGCCTCTTTTGTGATTCACAAGGTCACTGACAGTGGGGATCTCAGGGAAGGGGAGCTCACCACGGGGCTTCTCTACACCTGCATCTGGACTCCCTTCGCTTGTAGATGTACCAGAGATTATTTCTGTGGGTCTCTCACTGCTCCATCTCCACTGACCCCTGATAGCCCTTTGTCTGAAAACCTGTATTATAGGGCAAAAGTTTTCTCCCTCCCTCCTCCCTCCCCTCCTTCCCACCTTTTCACTCTCTCCCTTCCTGCCCAGCTGCCTAATTAGCATAGAGCTAGCAATAGGGAAGTGACCCAACCCCAGCTTCCTGGGAAATGACTAGGCCTGGCGTGTCACTCTCAGTGGGATCCTGAAGCACAGTCCCAGCAGAGGTGCTGCTCACCATGTCACTGCACTCAACCTGGACTTGTCTCAGACACTGATTTGGCTCCGATTCTCTCAGTCCTCGCATCATATTTGTATCTGAATTGATCACTGAGCCTCTGACAAGTGTCACCTGCCATGTATATTGTAATTCATGATGTTTAAGGGCCTACTGACCTAGAAACTCTGCTCCCGGGTGGGAAACAAGATGTGAATTTCATTTGAAAATGTGGCACAATTGACAAAGGCTCATATTAACTCAGATGTATAGAAAAAGCAAGAGATTAAGTGAACTAGTAAAGTGCTTTTAACGATGCTTTCTCCATACTTAGTTTTACTAAATCTTTGGGCTTTTTTCACTAAATGAGAATATGCTGTTTAAGGGCAAATGCATACTGGAAACGACACTTATTTTCTTTCCCTTTCTGATGTGGAAGTGTTGCAGGTTTAGAAATCGTAAGAGTTTTAGAAAAGTACTGGATGTATCAGATACTTTTGCAAGAAAAATAAAACCAAATAAGTGTACTGAGTACTAAAAATAATATACAGACCTAGGTTTTATTGAGGAAATATGCAAAGATAATATGAAACAAAAATGACCCTATGAATCAACCTTGGGGCATGGTGGTCAAACCCATACTTTGCCTAATCCCATTATTATTCATAAGATGGGAAAATTAATATCTGTTGTACCCACTTCACAAAGGTGCTGCAAGGGTCAAGGGAGTTACTATATTAATAATTTTTGAAATCTAAAAATTTTCTTTATAGGCAAGCAAGAGATGCCTACCCTGTGGTGGCACAGTGGATAAAGCGACAACCTGGAAAGCTGAGGTCGCCAGTTCAAGACCCAGCTTGCCTGGTCAAGGCACATATGGGAAGCAACTATGGCTCCTACTTTTTCTCCCCTCTTCCTTTCTTTCTCTCTAAAATCAATAAATAAAGTATTTTTAAAAAAGGAATGCAAGAGATTATAAGGAAGAGAAGATACATGTTATTTTTCAAAAGAAATTACTTAATCTCATCCTTCTTTAATTCAAAGCAACTCAACATACTACATCTCCCCTGTGTATTATTAAACATACATTTCTATACATTATTAAATGCAAAGTTGGTGTCCCTGGGCCACGAGTTCTATCCCAACTCGGGGCATGGCACTTGGACCCAGACAAAGGGACCCTAAATCTACAGATTCAGTGAAAACAAAAGAATGCAATCTCAGTGAGCAAAGTCCCAGGGCACAGCTATGCCTTCCACCCTGGAACCCAACCTGATCAAGTTCCGCCAGTGTTACCCCATGGCCAACATCCCTGCATGAAAATAGGGAAGACTAGCATCAGCTGAATGACTGCTGCAGGGCAGATCTGGGTTAAGAATCCTGAAACTCATAGAGGAGAAGCAGGAGGTCAAGGAACATGAGGTAGTCTCTCCAGATTTCTAAGGTGATGAACAGTGGAGCTAGGATCTTGCCTTTTTGAGAACAGGGTAGCTGCCCGGGCCTTAAAGAGCTTGGTGCCTTACTGAGCTCTCCAGACCCTTTTGTGTTAGGAGGAGGTCAGGGCTTATACCTCTTTGCATCTGCATAGTGTCTAGCTGAGTGCTTGGCCTACTGTAAACATCTAGGAAACAGCTACCGCCCTTAATTGACCTCACCTAACTGTCCCTTTTTCTGTCATGTGCCCTGAGAACAGTCTGCTCTTCTCTTTCACCTGTAATGTGGAATATCTCTCTGTTCGCTCAGACTTTGTCCTGCTCCAATGAGATAGCCCGCGAGACCAAATTAAAAGCCTGCATGGAGATGCTTATTTCATAAAACGCCTTGTTTTAACTACTGGCAGTAAACCTGTCACCCGCTCGCGACGGTGCATGAGAAGTCTATTGCGCGCTGGCTTTTAGCCTTACGCTAAGTTACTTTAGTGGCTTCATTTTTAATGACTGTGAGGTATTGATTTTTCCCTAAGGATGGTCACCACTCATGTAGTGATGAGTGCTAGCTGTGGAATATAATGATGACTCTGACTCTTGCCTGGAAGCCTTCAGTGGGCTCCACTGTTGGGTCTGTCTGCTAATGTTCAAACTCTCTCACACCCTCATTCTCCTGCAAAGGACAAGGACACACACTGGTCTTAAGGGTGCAGTTAGTGACTGTGACTGGTGATAACAGAACGTACAAAAACAATGAAGCACTAGTCTCATTATTATGCTCCAACCAAGTATATTAAAGAAGACAAAATAGAGGTGCTTGGAAAGTGGTGACCAATCTTGGTTTTCTGAGCCACTGTGGTATTGTGAGGGTTGTGGTTTTTAAAGCTTGGTTCTCCATTTTCAAGCTGTGCAATACTGACGAGGAATGGCTTAGTGACCCCATCATCAGCCTCAGTGCGGCTTAGTGACCCCATCTGGAAAATATCTTTTTCATGGGGTTGTAAGGATTACAAAAAAGAAACTTAAGAGAGAACAATATCTTGTGAAGTGTAATGCCCTGTGAAAATGTTAGATATTATGAAGCCTGTGGGAAACATGGCGTCCTTTTAGTTATCAGAAGGGTCTTTGTAATGTGGGACCTTCTACCCCACCCAGTAGTGGGCTGGAGCTGGCTCACCAGCTCAGAGGTCTGCCTTCATCAGTTCCCTACATTCAGTGGCATCGTGGTAGTCACTGAAATAGACTATCATGGGAGCATCTATACACAGAAATTATCAAGTGCCAAAAATCAGGGCTTGTTTGCCTTCCTCCAAGAGCTTGTTCTTAAACATTTACCAGCACAGCTCTGACCCCACCCCTTCCCTAATCTCAGATCCCTCCCATCTCCATAGAAGGTCAGGGATGTTGGGTTTGTAAACCCTGGAGGGCTGAGATCTCTTAATGTGGGGTTTTGTTTGCCACCTGTGCAGAGTCGGACACATACTAACTATTCAATAAAATCGCGTGACTAGATGAACAAATAAATTGTTTTAAGAATGTAGTGGAGGCCCTGGCTGGTGGCTCAGTGAAGAGAGCATTGGCTGGGCATATGGATATCCCAGGTTCAATTCCCAGTCAGGGCACACAGGAGAAACAACCATCTGATTTCCCCTCCTTCCCTCTCCCCCTCTTTTCCCTCTTTCCCTCCCACAGCCAGTGGCTGGATTGGTTCAAGTGTGGCTCCGGGCACTGAGGATAGCTCCGTTGGAGCACATCAGCCTCAAGCACTAAAAATAGCTCAGTTGATTCAAGCATCAACCCTAGATGGGGTTGCTAGGTGGATCCCGATCAGGAAATAAAATAGTGGAAAGATATCCTGGGGTGTGCATATGGACCCTAACTTACGACCACTTCAATTACCTCCCTGAGCACAGGTTTCTGCATTGGTAGGATGGGTCAGTTAATGTGTACTTCACATAGGCTTGATGTGAGGATTAATTAAGATTCCATGAACAGTACACATTAGGCAGTTAACACACGTTAGATGCCTTTCCCTGCTTCTGGAAGCTAACAGGTGATTCTGCTCTTTCTCCTGCTCATCCGCCTGCTTGATGGCATCTCCTCCCACCTCCCACTGTGTTTATACACATATTTACGTTTACACACAAACACATATGTTTAACAACTAGCTGCATAACTATCATTTCACACCAGGATGCCAAGCTCAGCCAACACATTCCGACGCTAACACCTGCCATGGAGGCAGAAAGAATGACTCCCATAAACCAAGGTTTAATTTTTGAAACTGGAGTGTGTAATTCATGACTTTCCTAATTGTGCTCTTCAAGCTCTGAGCTGCCGGCTTGCCCTTCTTCAGGTCGCCTGCCTGCTAGAGTGGCTGGAGGGTTCAAGGGAGAGGATGCCCACAGAACACGGCGTATGTCGTGATCGCTCCTGCTAGGACAGGAAATGACATCGATGTGTCAGAACCCTGAGCTGGTGGGGAACAGAGGCTCTCATTTTCCAACCCTGCTCATTCACAGGTGAATTGACATTAGTCACAAACAAAGTGACTTTTCTTAGGTCGCCGTGTTTAATCAATGACCATAATGACTCCAGAGTCTGTAGACTCCAATTCTAGCACCCGTGTTTGTGCAGATGCTCACCCATGTCTCCAATGTGACAATGATTAAAACTTCCGGGAGGAAGACAGTCTAAAGCACACACGTGACGACGGAAGGAATAAGGAGGACGCTAACGTGTAATGTACCCACAGAGTGAGAACACCTTCTGTGACAAATGAGCTCATTTCTGTCACATTACTTTTAAAGCACTTTTTGCCACCATGAAAATACAATTATAGCTAGTTATTGTTTAAGGGTAACAAATGCTTCTCAGAAGAGTTTTATACAATGATCAAAAAGACGGGGGTGGGAGGGAGAGCAGCTAGAGCCTACATTACATTGGATACAGTGTAAGATCCGTCAGCACGAAACCTCACGTATAGTGAACACACACTTTCTAGCCTTGCTCAAGTGTCATGTTCTCGCTTCTGACATTCTCAAGCTCAGATGTAATCAACTGGAGCTTGTAATGATCCCGCAGCTTAAGATCCCCATAACAGTTTAGCCTACTGCTGTTCAATTGCCTCTAACGTCTGGAAAGGAAGACTTCCCTGGAAGACACGTGGTGAGGAGTAGGTGGGCGGCATGCGATTCAGGGATAAGGAGAGGAAAAGGGAGGAGAAGCACTCATACCCCATCTCCGCTCCAGGTAAAGGGGTTTTATTACCTTCTATGCAGGGGTGACTTCCAAATCAGTAGGGTATGGGCACCAACTAATCTAAACGGATCTGGCACTGTGCAGAAGCAGGGCTCTGAAGGCCCTGATGTTAGCCACGCCCCTCGGGTGCGGCCAAAGCCACTGCTGTGGGTGGAGGGCAGGGGTTTCCACGCCTCAGAGCAGCAGCCGTTTGCCAGCTAGAGTGAAAGAAGTGCCAGCTTCTAACAACCAGCGTGGCAGAACTGCTGCCTAGCCATGAGGATATTAGTGCAACTTACCCTTCCAAACCTTCTCATTCAATGGTCGCTAGAAAGAAGTCCCTGTGGTAGCATAATTCAAAGCTCCAAGAGAAGGGTCCTCAGAGAGCAGGGTAGGGAAGGTAAAGCACACAGGGAGCCCTGCCTGACGGTGACTCCCTTTCCTCCTGGTGACAGAGTCAGGCTCCTGCAGGAGCCAGGGTGGGGGCCATCCAGAGGCAGGGCAGGTTCTATCAGGACCATGGTGAGCAGAAAAGCAGCTCCCGCCTGGATCCACTGCTTCACCACGGCTCCAACCTGACGAACTTGCAGGTCCACGTTGCCCGTCGGGCTACTAAACAGAAGTCATGAACTCGGAGTTTCTAGCGTTTAACACTCCTGCTGGAGCGGCGAGTGTGCAACTTCATGCTTAGCAAAAAATGACACAGGAGCATAGATGCCGACGTTCTTCAAAGACAAGCTGAAGTTAGAGCTTTCCCAACTAGATTTTTCTCTAGAGTTAGGGACCAACCATCTACCTGCACTGTGAAATGAACAGGGAATTCATCCCACGGCCCCAACTGCAGAAGCTGGGCTTTGCATTGGTCTCCGCTCCAATCCCCATTTCCAGAAACAGCTGTCTGTGAGAAAGGCCCCATCCTTTCTTAACCGCTTTCTGCAGCGAGAGGCTTCTCAGCTGCCTTCTTGCCTGGGCCTGATGCAGCCAACATCTTGTAAAAATAAAATGGAAAATGGGCTTCTCATCAGAACAGCAGCTGCTTCACACCATCGGAAAACAAAATCATCGTGCTTTAAGACCAGATTTAGCAGTTTCAAAGAGCTGTGAAGACAAAATTAGATGCAGGCAAGAGTTTGGGTCTGTCATTGTCATTGCTTCCACCAAACTCACTAATTCATGTAAAAACAACTTTAAGACATTAAATGGCTGAAGTTTTTTTTGGAAACAATGAGCTTTCAGTCTCTCCTTGCTAGAAAAGAATACATAGATTTATCTCATCACTGTGTTTATCAACGAATTTCAAGCACTATGTCAAAACTTCTCTGACTCTCATTATAAGAATGATGCATTATTGGTTTGACCCCATACACACAAAGGTGGCTGGGGTGTCTCTGGTTTTGGCAATTACTCCATACGATACTTTGTCTATATCAGAGCTAGTGAGACAATGTTCAGTTTGGTCACTAATGAGATATAAAGCTTGCATCTGAAATATCTCTAGTTATTAGTATTTTAGGGTCATTTCCCCCTTTTAGCCTGCAATTGGTAATTTCAGAAAATCTACTGGAAAAATTACTGGTACTAAAGAATATTATTCTGGTCAGACCAGGTGGTGGCACAGTGGATAGATAGAGCGTCATCTTGGGAAGCTAAGGACCAGGTTCAAAGCCCCAAACTCACCAGCTTGAGCACAGGGATCATAAACATGACCCCATGGTCGCTGGCTTGAACAAGGGGTCACTGGCTCAGCTGGAGCCCCCTGGTCAAGGCACATATGAGAAAGCAACCAATGAACAACTAAGGAGCTGCAACAAAGAATTGATGCTTCTCATCTCTCTCCCTTCCTGTCTGTCTCTCTATCTTAAAAAACAAAAAACAAAAAAATTATTCCACTGACTAAATTGTTTTCTCCCCCAGCCAACTGAAGCCCTTCTGTAACTTTTTTGTTTGTTTGTCTGTTTTGCTTTAAATCTAAGATATACCCAGAAGGAAATATTCCTAGGTATATTACAAAATTTTAACCAATTGTTACTGGATCCTCCTCCCCCATGTAAAATGGAATAATTCTATTTTTTTTCTGGCTTTCTGCATCTCCTATTGCAGAAGTGGGTTTTTTCTTTTTCTTTCTTTCTTTTTTTTTTTAAATCACTCTTGGCTTTTCTTCTGAAGTAGCTCATGAATTTCCCTGTATAAATCACTTGGTTTTTAACCCAAGACATTTTTATCAGAGATCATTTGAAAGACTAACCATGCAGTTAAGGTCAGGACCAGCATTATTTGCCAATTTTTATTCTGGTTAGTTCAAAGTAAATTTTCCAACATTAAAAAAAAGTAAGACGTCCTGGAAATACTGGCGAACAGGGAAGGCTTTATAAAAAAAAAAAAAAAAAAAAAAATCATACAGGACGTGTGGGAGGAGGCGGGCCTTGCTTAGGACCGCAGGGAATGGGCGGAGTCAAGGAGGCAGTTTGGGAGTAGCTGAGCACAGCGCCATCCCCAAGCCTGGTATCTCCAGGGAACGGTGAGAAGTGATTATGTAAGGGAAGTCTAACCGACTCTCTCATCTTTGGGTGCTTCTGCCAAGAAAGGAGAGATCAAATGTGAGAAGTCGGAAGATCCAAAGCCTGACCCACATGAGGTCTCAGACCAGAGTGGCGGCTGGGCCCCAGCAGTTCCCGAAGGGCTCTCTAGCAGAGGGACCCCAGATGTCCTTCCTCTCAAAGGCATTTGGACAAGCCCCTCAGCAGAGGGGTCAGCGCCTGCCTTGACCCGCACCAGCGGGTGGCCAGTCAATCATCCTGTCCAATATCAAGCCTCATTTTCTTTTAAAGGACATTTGTGTACTCTGTTCTAGGCGAGAGGCTCAAGTGACCCCCGACTAACTGCAAGCTGTCCCCTGACCCAAATCAAAGGAGCACTCCAGCACCTGCCATTCATCAGGTTCCTTTCAGCAAAGTCATCATGAAAGAGAAATAATTTCACTCACTTTTCAAGTGTAGTGCTTTGGGGAAGCAGATGTTGAACAGCAGCCCAGCAACCTGTAAGACTGCGTCAGGCAGGAAGTGGAGAAGAAAAGAGATTCCACAGACACTGTGGTGGGAATTGGAACGGGCAGAGCGTAATTACCTGCACTGGAATGGAGCCTGAGCGGCCCCAGCGCTAACGGCTTTACTCTTACACTAAGAGGAAGAGGACTTTTCTCTAAATGCAATCAGAGCATTCCCCTTAGAAACCAACACTTCCAGAGAGGGCAGTGGGGGTGGGGAGACTTTTAAGAAGGTGAGAAGGCAGGAGACAGGCGGACATCAGGCACCCTGTCTTTATCAATACGTTTGGCCTCTCTGTCTGCTGCCCCATGCCACTTTTTGGCAGACAACCAAAAAGCATTAAAAACCCATCCTGTGACTGTAATATACTATCTCTGCATGTGCATTAGATGCCAGGTGATGCACATGCACATTCAAAAGATGGGGTTTACCTGCTTCTCAGAGTTGGAGTAAGCTCTCAGTAACCATTTCATACATAAATGTGGCAACATTTCAGTCCATACAGCATTAACAATGGCTTCTTATTGGGAAAGAGAAGTATTGGGTCATTGTTGAGGGTGGGTCAAGCACCTGGGTTCGTGTGCTCATTTTTCCAGTTCCTAACTGGGTGATATGTGTGGTAAGTTACTAAAGCACTCTGTTACTTCATCTGTAAAATGGGCAACGGATTGAGTGTGCACGGGTGTGCGCATGCTCACATGCATGCATTAAGCGATATAATAATGGCAAAATACCATTTGATCTCTGTTAGCTTGTATGATTATTAATTACACTCCAAAATAAAAATCAAGGTCGTTTGAAACTGCAAAGCCTATTTCAGCTTCCCTAAGTCCCCTAAAGTCAACAGGTGTGAGGTGAGGGCTCTCCAAACCATCCACCTTCCCAAAGAAGACCAGGTACACTGTTCCTATCAAATGACAGCTGGGTCCATTTTGTAGATCTGCATGCAGGGTTGTTTAAAAGCCTTTTAAAACAAGAGCCCAATAAAACCACAGAGGAGAAAAAGATAGAGAACACACACACACACACACACACTCACAGGAAAGTGACAGGATTTGAGATCCAAGCATGCAGCGATGCCCCGAGCTCAAAGTGTTTACAAGCTAAGTGGTCGATAGACTGCCTAAGAGCATCCCCCAGTGTGGCATGGGAGGACTAATAAAGGCCCGGCAGTGAGCCAAGCGAGAGGAAAGCACTCCACGCGGCAGAAAGATTGACTGAGCTCGCCGCAGATCAGATGGATGGCTCTAAATGACCTGAAAAGACATTCCTGTGAGCCCGGGGCCACGGCAGTAAGAGCCCAGATACTGCTCGCACTTCTGAAGAGTAGTTATTAGTGACTGAAGTCACAGTTGACAAGTGCGACTTCAGTTTCAAGTAATGGTTTAACAGCATCAACACTAGTAAAGGTTATACGTGGTGTGTCGGGTGTATGGCTGACACTTAAAGGGAATAATTGGTAGATTTCGAGCAGGGAGAGAAGCCGGTGGGTACGAGACAGGAGGCGGGCAAACTTCGGGTAGAACTTCAGCGTAACTGCGTGAAGCAGACCAGGAGCTGTTGCTGGGTGGCAGCCCTGAGACCACCTGCACACACAACCACACAGCTCACACACATGCACACACCCTCCCCAATCAGACCTTCTGTATGACAAGTGAAAAGGTCCTGTGTGACCCCCCTTGTCCCCTCTCATGTCACAAGGATTCTTCACATGCCTATGCTTGCCAGTTGGAATGCATCGCAACTCCACAAAATACCATATTGAAGAATGAAAGAAATGCATGTTCCTGGCACATCTGGGGTGTAGGAGGTCTGGGAACAGGGCGATTAGACCTTTGTCTTCTGTCTGCTGCTCTGCAGCTTGACTTAAACCATTGCTAGGAGCCGGGGTTCCCACACCCACCTGACAGTCTTCACATTTCAATCAGCAGGAGTTGCCTTTGGGGAGGTGCTGAAGGGTCATGTTGGCAGACAGACTGCAGGCAAGGAGGGAGAAGTCTGTGTGTGTGTGCATATGTTCATGTGTGTATGTGTTCCTTTCCCACACGTGAGTCACTTCTCCGCTCTGCAGCGCCCACAACACAACTAACTCTGCATTCACAAAGGAATCCAAGTAAGGGATAAGTCTGTCTTCCAACTCATACAGATTTCGATCCCAGTCACCTTTTGGCTCTACCCTGCTGATAAATGGGGCTTTTTTTTTTTTTTAAAGAAGACTTTATTTCTATCATGTTTATTAAGCGGTGACAACTCAAGTAACTTTAGTAACCTGCGCCAAGTCTCAGAAATAGCGTAGCAGCAATTCACGTTTTGTAGGATTTGTGTTATTTTGCCTTCCCATCTTCCTCCCTACCTCTTCCCTTGTTCTCTCCTTCCCTTGAACTGTACTTCCACTGCTTACCTAGCTCCTGTGTGTGTCTGTCACTTGGAAGATACAGAATAATAATACACATTCAAATGACACCATTCATGACATAGGATCGTAAAGCACATTAATAGGTTGACCTGGACATCATGAAAGGCCCAAAGGATTGCCCTAACTCCCCACAAAATGGATCAACCTTCAGTCTGGATGAGAGCAGCTGTGTTAGAAATAAAAGCAATATGGCAGACCCAAAGGATGTTCCCCTAAATCACTCCGAGCTGCCATTGATTGAAAATATTTAGATGGGGGTCTGACAAGCTGAGTTAAGTGTCTACTCTGACTCCTGTGAAGAGTGCCTGGGGAATCACTGTAATTCACTACCGAGATGGGCTCAGGCACTTACTTATTTTCTCTGGGAAACCACCTAGATAAGGTTAAAGGCATAAAATAGAAGGGGGGTAAAAGAGAGCAAATAAAACAAGTGAAAAATCAGCCAGAGGTTGGCCTGCCCCTCTCTACCGAAAGATACCCCATGGCTGACAAGGGCATCCCCTGGGCACGGTTGGTTTAATCAGGGGCACCTTGCGGGCCATTGTTATGTAGAGCAGGCTCTCGCTGCACTGAGCCAGCCGAGCTGCCTCCTCACTCTAATGGCAGAGTATTCACCGGGGAGGTGTTAACTCTTCATTCTGTTCCTAGAGGGACTTCCTGTTCTCCATAATTAATTCCTCCAGTGGATGTCTATATAACTCCACACTCCAGTGGTCATTATGAAGTGGGGCGATGGCTCCCGAAGACAGCTCCCGGGCTCCTGGCATGGCAGTGTAGCATGGGTCCATGGAGACCAGCTCATCAGGGCTCTCGGGAGAATGTGACGTGAGTGCCACAAGCGCACATGTGCACAGGGCCCAGGGAAATGCAGGAGAACTGCTGAGATTGCTTTTATTTTGGCATAGGAAATGCTTGTCAGACACATTCCACTGACAGCATCCACGAAGCTGGAGGAAGGAAAGTGAACTGCATTGCAACAAACTCAGATTTCACGAGCGAAGGCAGCACACTGGCATTTATATTAGCTTAGTTTGACGTGACCTAGCTGCTCTGACTGGGTGATGAGGAACTCTCTCCCATGCTCACCCACCCTGTCACATAAAGTGCTCACAGTTCCCGGGTCTGTGAGGTAAGAGATCGTGCAAAATGTTGCCATTTCCTGCTAGCTGTTCCCTAGAATGCAAAAACCCTGAGTAGCATCATGTTTTCTATAGTATTTCTAAATATATGAGGAACTTGGCCATTTACAGAAAGCATGGAGGACCACTGTAATAAAGCAGTGGTCCCGAAACTCCAGAGCCCGAGCAGCATGTGGGATGCTGGTTTTAATACGTCTGCCTACTCCATCGCCATCTTGCCATCCGGGATGCTGGTTTTAAATGCAGACTCCAGGCCCTGGCCAGTGGTGCAGCAGATGCAGCATCAGCCTAGCGTGCAGACATCCAGGGTTTGATCCCAGTCTGGGCACACAGGAAAAGTGAACACCTGCTTCTCTCCACCTCCCTCTCCCCCTTCTCTCTCTCTTCTCCTCCTGCAGCCAGTGGCTTGACTGGTTTGAGCATGGCATCAGGTGCTGAGGATGGCTCAGTTGGTCTGAGCATCAGCCTCAGATGCTAAAGATAGCTCGGTTGATCTGAGCATTGGCTCCAGATGAGCATTGCCAGGTGGATCCCAGTTGGGGTGCACACAGGAGTCTGTCTCACTCGCTTTCCTCCTCTCACTTAAAAACAAAAAATAAATAAGTAAATGCAATATCCTGAACTTCCACCCACAAAATCAAAATCATTTCACCTGAAATAAGGCAGAAATCTGAGGATTTGCTCATCTTCAGTGTATCGTGAGGATGATGGTGTCCCTCAGGAACTGGTGTGATGTGGCAGGAAGAATGTTGACTTTTGGATCACAGAGAATCTGTTTTCAGCCCTCTCTTGTCCCCACTTACTGGTGGGAAATACTGAGAAAGGCTTTAACCCTTTCTGAGCTGCATTTTTCCCAAACACACACAAGAATGATAAAACCTACCTTGCAGGGCCCTTGAGAATTAGTGTAAACTGGTTAAATATCTAATATATCACACAAACAGCAAAAGCAAAGCCAGATTACACACCGGGGGAAAGTGATACACATTTGGCAAAGCACTAATTTTCTTAATATAGAAAACATTCCTACAAATCAATAAGAAAAAGACCATTAAGACTGTAGGAGAATGTATGAATGATATAACCTGTGAGTTCACAAAAAAGAAAACATAAAACGGTCTTAAATACAAAGGATTTTTTTTTACTTTTAGGTGAGAGGAAGGGAGATAGTAAGGCAGACTCCTGCATACACCCCGACTGGGATCCACCTGGCAACCCCATCTGGGGCAGATGCTCGAGTACTGAGCTATTTTTAGCACCTGAGGCTGTCACTTGGACCAACTGAGCCATATCCTAAGCACCTGGGGCCACAGTCGAACCAACCAAGCCACTGGCTGTAGGAGAAAAAGAGAGAAAGAAGGGAGAGAAGGAGAGGAAGAGAAGCAGACAATTGCTTCTCATGTGTGCTCTGACCAGGGATCAAATGCAGGACGTCCATATGGTGGGCTGACGCTTTATCCACTGAGCCACCAGCGAGGACCCAAAATATTTCAAAAGAACATGCTTGCTGTCACTCATACTAAAATAAGTACAAAGTAAAACCAAAAAGAGATTTTTCCCCCACCTTTCATATTATCAAAGTCAAAAACGTTTACCATCCCTCCACATTGAAAATGAGGGTTAGTTTTAACAATATCTGTTAAAAATGTAAACACACAGTCCCAGTGGCCAGTGCTTCCACTTTTAGAAAGGCATCATTCATGGGTACTACACATGTGTGCCGAGAAGCATGTATGAGAATGTTCACTGCAGCATACTATGATATAGCAAATTATTTGAAACAACTTAAATGCCTATCAAAATGGATCTAGTTCAGTAAGTCATGGTAAATGAAAATAGCGTAATACAAAGCAGTTGCTAAAATGAATGAGGTAGGTCATTCATGATTTGCTGCAGGATGAGCTGCAAGTAGGCAGTCATTGGTATGAAACAATATGTTTACTCCCGCATGCCTGCATATGCATGGGCTATCTGTGGAATAATGCACCATGACCGGCTGTCATCGGTTTCCTCGGGAATGGGGAGCTGAGTGGCTTCCAGACAGAAGGGGTGCGAGAGTGTTCACATTTTGAATTCGGTACCTATTAGTAATATAAAACTACATTTAACAAAAAAAAGGAACCAAAAATATTTAAAGTATAACCAGCAACCTAAAAAGACCTCATGCATGGGACTCCCTGACACCAACAGCCTAATCTTGATTGTGTTGTTCAGAAAGGAGAAATGAACGTAAACAGCTGTACTCTCATCCTGTGTCCCTTGTAACAAATGTCCCTTTGCACACTTCGGAACAGCCTATCACTGATAAAAAGGTGTCGTAAGTAATACTGGAACAGAATAAAACGGGCAGGCTAGTTCATCACCTGTGCTGTGGAACTGAAACTTGGAACAGTGTGCGTCTGTGCACCATGGCAGTGGAATGGAAGGAAAGAAGATTTTGTTCCCACTGCAAATTCCAGCTCCACTAGCTTACTCTCTGTGCTAGCTTTGGTGACTTAACGTCTCTGAGACATATTGCATTGACACATTAAAGGAAAATAATTACTTATGATGAGCACATTAAATGAGATAATGAAGTTACAGTGCAGTAATGGACATACAATTGTTCCCTTTGGCTGCTACTCCCCCAAAATAATATGTGTTTTATTTATTTGCTTTCTGTTGCCTTCTACTTGCAGTACTTAATATTCAGATATTACCAGTTTCCTCAGTGGATTGAGTGTCAGCCCAGTGTATAGAAGTCCCAGGTTTGATCCTTGGTCAGGGCACATAGGAGAAGCAACCATCCGCTCCTCTTCCCTTCCCTCTCCCCTTCTCTCTATCTTTCCCTTCTGCAGCCAGTGTATAGATTAGTTCAAGTGTCAGTCCAGGGCACTGAGAGTAGTTCGGCCACTCTGAGCATATCAGCCTCAGGTGCTAATAATAGCTTGGTTGATTTGAGCACCAGCCCTAGACAGGGGTTGCTGGGTGAATCCCGGTCTGGGTACATGCAGGAGCCTATCTCTCTATCTCCTCTCCTCTCACTTAAATAAAATAAAATAAAATAAAAAAGTCCTAAAAGGAGCATAGATACTTGCACTCTAGTGAAGACTGAGATGCTAATTTGCAATCTGATATTGGAAAAGTTGCTCATTTCTGGCTTCTTGGTTTTTTTACCTGCTGAATAGTAACAACTATGACTGCATTATGTCAGGGAGTTGCAAATCTCAAGGGCATGTGAAAAGTGTATCCATACATTGCAATTTAGTTAAAGGCCTTTTTAATAAATAAGCCGAAGTAACTGCTTGACGCCGCAAACTGCTCATCCCACGATAAGGAGTCAGCATCATGCAGGATGACCTAGCTGCACACACTCCCTCGTCCTGTCACTCCAATAAGCCCTCTTGCACTAAGCAAGCTACTCTTGTAAAGTCTTCTTTAGATACTGATATACATTCATGTTTTAATGGGTAATTGAGATAGAGAGAGAAAGAGAGACTGTCTTATGGAATTATGAGTCATGGCCTAAAGAGGTAATGAGGGGCTCTAGAACTGATCGGGATCAGTGCAAAGGGAGGAAAAGGAAGAGCATGACAATGCTTGTATCAAGTTATAGCTCAGGCATTTACAGAGAACACCAGGGCTCAGAGGTCCCGGCCCCACCTACCTCAAGGTGGGCAGGCCAGCTTAGGGGCCCCTGAACAAGACTGACAGGGGTCTAACTGGGCGGGAAACCCCCACGTCTCTGTCAGCTATGCAGGGGACACCAAAGGCAAAGGTCCGTCCGGTCTCAGATGACTAGGTAGAGTGTTGCGGAGCTAAGGGATCTGCTACATTAGATTTCATTCCTCAGCTGACCAAACCTGACCGGTACTTAGGCTACAGGCATAAAACTTTTCTGCCTGATACAATTAATCATCTGCTAAATCCTGACACGTAGTTAATCTGCACTCAAACACTGAGTGTTTTCTTATTAATAGTTTGCCACTAAGAATAACTCCATTACATAGATTTTTTAGACTAATTCTAATTTGAAATACAGTATCATTTTGGCCCCATGAGCCAGCATGGTAACTTGGGAATCCTCATACTGATTAGATTAATTGCTCCGGAAGGCAGTACATGACAAAGCAATATTCTTCCGTGTATAAGACGCACCATTTTATGAAAAATTTGGGGTCTAAAAACTGAGTGTTTTATACAGTGGTTGTAGATGTTTTTTACTTGCATTTCCCACTCTTTTGCGCTCGTTTTTGCGCTCATTGTTGAAGACAGTGATTCATCATCAGACACCAATAAGGACAAGCTAATGGATGGGGTTTTTGACAGTGATGAGGAGTTGTATGAATTTTATGATGAATAAAATTTGAGTTCAATAACTTTATGTAATGCATTTTTTTTTTCAAATTTTGGGCCCAAAGTTAAGGTGTGTCGTATACATGGGAAAATACAGTCTATATATGTTACAGAAGGTGCTCATAAAAAAATTAATGTTTGATAAATATCTAGTTACATAAAAGACCACCAACACTTGCTTTTGAAATTTGAAGGTCAACGGACGTGTCCATGTCCTGTGGTGCTATTCACAGTGGAAAGGAGGTGTTTGGACAGTCTGCCAATATAGAAACCCACATGAGTGGGCCTATGAGACGAAGCCAATTCACTACAATATAAAGAGAAATAAAAGTTTTCCAGTTGCTTCTGTAAACAATCATTGTGCCTGCCAGTCAAATTACTTAAAGTATTCTAACCCATTTAATTATTACGTATGTTTCTTTTAACATCAAAGTGAGTACAAGGAACAGAGAAAAAATGCATATTATGATAGGAATACTCTTCAGGAAAATTACATATTAGGAGAAAAAAGTGCCTGAGTACCTATATTCTTAGTTCAAGAAATATGATTCAAGCAGACTTTAGCTCGGACGAAAGTACACCGAGTTGTTCAGTTACGGCAGCAGACACGGAGACCAGAGCAGCAGCCGAGACTCTCGGCACGGTCTGCAAGGCCCGGGAAACCCGGTATAAAGAGCAGCCCTTCTGCACAACAGCCTCGTGTGAGATGAGAAACCCGCCTTTACTGGGCTCCCAGCGCTCGGATGTCAACTTCAGAAAATGCTCCGTCACACAGCTAGGAGAAGCGTGGTCTGATGGACATGGAGCCTGACCTTTCTTCCCCAGGGGACTCTCCCTCCGGGTCATGGGTGAGGGATACTGGCAGGGGTCACTGTGCAAGTGCAGCTGCTTGCTCAAAACCCATCCCCTAATCAACAGGACTCAGCCTCGGGGGGTTGTCACCGGCCCTCCCACCAGCACTCACAGAACAGGCGGAAAGCAGAGCCCAGGAAAAGGCTCTCTCTCTTTTCTTTTTTTTTAAGATCCTAAGCTGTAAAGAAAGGAAGCACTAAGAAAAGAGTTAGAGCAAGAGTCCTGCTTCGATGAGATGGGTGGGCCAAGCTACCTGGTTGTGTGGAGTGACACCTGAGCACTGTATTGCAGAGTCTAAAATGAGATGTGCTTAAAGTGGTACAAAGAAAGGGGAAGAAAGATGATGGGTGGGTGGGTGCAGGGACGCATGGACAGATGGAGGATGCATGGACGGATGGAGGGACGCATGGGTGGATGCATGGATGGATGGAGGGATTCATGAACAGATGGAGGAATACATGGATGGGTGATAGATATTTAGGTCTGTAGGTATGCCTTTATATCTATAAATATATCTGTATCCACAGCTTTCTCTCTTCTTACACAGACCGCCACGTTAAGGCACACCGACACGAGCAGTGCATACACAGACCCCACCTGTACCTAATCAGAAATGTTTAACTTCCTGTTGACTGCTTCACAATGAAACCCCGCCTTGCTGCCTTCCGTGGAATGCATGCCCCAAAGGTACGCCTCGGATCCCCTGGTTTATTGGCGGCGGAAGCTGCTCCGATTCAGGGCAAAGGGGTGAAGGAGTGTCGTCACCTGCTCTGGAAAAGTGGTCGCAAGTGGCACTGTGCTGCACCTTGAGCAGGTACTTCAGTGTCAAAGGTGCTGAAGCCCGTCCTTTGTTTTGCTTTCCGCGCTCCCCTCTCTTTCTCCTCATGGCCTGCACCGACCCGTCCTCTGCATTCCCCTCTCCTGCCCATTAGGGTTATCACCAGAGGTGAAGCTGTCAGGCTGAGCCTGCAGAGCGAGCCAAAAGCTCCTGAGCCCTTCCAGCTGGAAGGAAGGATGGCCTGGTGGTGGTCCCTTCATGTGGATAAAAGAGACTCACTTCTCCGACGTTTGTCCAAACCGATTACAGACACGCAGGTAAACTCTTTCTGACACCTACTGCATTTGTCCCGTTTGCAGCCATCATAGAAAACAGAAAGAAAGCAAAAATTAATAGGGCATAGTCACATGATAGTGTACACGCTTGCAAAGCATCTGAAATCAGAGGCTGAATTAATGAATTATTTTACTGAGTCAACAGATACTTTTATTTGCACATCTGAGTTTTCTAACAGTAACAGCAACAGCCCAAATGCTCTTGGGGGCTACCTACACATGTCTACATGGTTGGATTTCACATGTGGAAAAAATAGGTGGATGAAACTTATCAGCAAAAATGATAGTGATTATAGATAATATGGTTGAATGGCCAAGTGTCCCTAATTGATTTACACTGGTTATTTTTAAACCTTCCAAGCATCTTATGAGGTAAGACATGACTACAACCTAATTTTATAGAAAAGGAAACTAAGGCAGAGACAGTATAACAAACAGCACATTTGAGATCTCACAGGGTCCAGTGTGAACCCAGGCAATCTGATTGCAGAGCCTGTCCCGTTTAAATACAATACTATCTTTTTAAATTTAATTAATTGTGTTTACATACATTCTAGGTAAGGTGACCAGATGTCCTACTTTTGGTGGAACAGTCCCGATTTTTAACAATGTGTCCTGCATCCTGCGGCATTTTAAAAAAGTCCCGATTTAAAAAAATATATTACAATACTACTTTTGCATTCATGGAAATTTTTTTTGCTCCATATAGACCAAATTTTTAATCAAGAACCACCCCCCACCCCGGCAATGGTGTCCCGCTTTACCAATTTTAAAATCTGGTCACCTTATGTAATCCCGACTGCATCCCCCCTCCCCCATTTTCCCCTCAACATCTCTCTTTCCCCCCTCCCTACAGCGCCCTTCCCCCTTCCCTTTAGGTTTATCCCATCCTATCATCCCCTTTCCCTCTGTCCTCTTTTCCTCTGATCCCTTTGATTACTCCTCTGTTTCAATTCCGTTCCTCAGTTCTCAATGTTCCTTGGATTCCTCAAATGAGGAATCCAGGTCCCTCCATATTGTTGCAAAAAGTAATATTTCCTTCTTTTTCATGGCCCCATAGTATCCCATTGTATATATGCATCACAGCTTTTTAATCCACTCGTCCACTGATGGACACTTGGGCTGTTTCCAGCTCTTCGCTATTGTGAACAATACTATATATACTGTGCCCCATTATTTCTGCTGATAACAGACCAAGGTAGAGCCTTAGTCTAAAGCCCTCATTGGTTTCGTAGACTACTTCAAGGCAAGTAGGAAGAAAAGCCGTTTTGCTCATTTCTCCTTCTGTCCATGTGGGAGGGAAGAGGCATTTGGACCATCTTCCAAATGAGGAAACGGCAGTGACACACAGTCCCACAGTCAAGACAGGGACAGTGTGGGGTAGGGTCTCAACGCAGAGTTCTAATTTCACGTAAAAGGGCTTATTTCGTCTCTGTGCCATGAAACAGGAAAGAGGGGAAAGGCCAGCCCCTGGTCCTCAAAACAATAATTATGCGGGAGAGAAATCGAATGAGACCAATGAGAACACTGAGCTTGGGCATCGTGTAGCACAGCTTAACTATGCTCTAAATGATAGACTTCCAGCAAATTCCATTCCCCTGGG
The DNA here is from genome assembly GCA_037038555.1 of Rhynchonycteris naso. NCBI lineage: Eukaryota > Metazoa > Chordata > Mammalia > Chiroptera > Emballonuridae > Rhynchonycteris > Rhynchonycteris naso. The sequence goes on from CM072999.1 coordinate 217,030,994, forward strand.
TTCCCACCTTTGAAAACAGACTTAAGAAAGAATGTTACTGTGAGAACTTGAATGAGCAGAAAGCCTCTTTGATCCCAAAAAATCAAAAGGCTCTGTCACATTCAAACCCAGCTTCAATCACTGGGCTGTAAAGACTTCTTCGGGTGTCAATGGGAACCGGAAACAGAAATATTCCAGAATAACTCGAGGTAGATCAATACATCTGCTTTGGCTTTGAGACATGATGTTCTCTTTGGGTCAGAAAGTGATTCTCCAGGTTTTTCTGGAAAAACTTCCAAATCTATCAGGAGAGTCAAAAGAAAATTAAGGTCAACCATGTGTCTTTAATGGGAAGTCCTGCGCTTTCATCGTTAAAAGGGGAAGAGCAAGAGGAAGTCAATAATTATGTCCGTGAGCAGCGGGGCGGGGTGGCCTGCTCACGGAGCAAAGCCAAGCAAGGTCAGTGGTTGCTGTCTATTGGCACCATTAACCATGTACTTGGTTATGCCGCTCGCATTCTGACGGCCAAGGAGGTTCAAGCTATTCAATGAATGTCTCCTGTCATGTTCGTTTTCAAAAGGATGTAATTTCCTATCCAAACTGTAACATACCAACTTTCAAAGGAAGCCACTGTGGGTAGGTGGTGATGGCACTGTGTTTCCTAACTGGTGATTAGCAAATTTATTGCATGATAAACCATTTTCAGTGCAGTTTTGAAAAATAAAAACATGCTTCTTCCTAATTAGTTGCTCTTTACTGCCAACAAACTGTAATTTTTATTCCTTTTACACAAGCCCATTTATTAGGAGAGAGAGCGTGCAAGCATTTATGCTTTTTGTGTTTACACTGCAAAGAAGACACGGCCCCGAAACCTGCTATGAGAATTCTGAACGCTGTTATATTTTAAAATCCACATTAATTATAGATCCACTTAGTCTTAGAAAAGACAGGAACTGCAGCAGGATGGTAGGGAGGCGGGAGGAGTTCATGTATAAATTGCCTCCCAGGGACCCCACTGAAATTTCCATAACATTCACCACATGACACTGATGTGTGAAAATTGACATGAAGATTTGAAAATTGGGACCGAGGGAGCCCAAGCATAAAATAACTTCAATTTTGCGCTCTCTCTGTCTCTCGAAGGAATAGTGTGCAAGACTGACCAACACAACACCAACAAACGAAGGGGGAAAAAAAACCAGGGAGAAGGGTAGGAGTTATTAAGGAGAAAACACACTTCTCACTCACAGAGAGAAAGGATGATCAATGGATTTAGTCACAGAGAAATTCAAGCAGAAAATTGCAGCTGTTTTTTATCTGAACAGCAGAAAGTTTAACCAAACCTGCATTCTCCAGTCCGAGCAAGGCAGCTACAACTACCTGTGGACAAAGGGATGGGAGACGGGTCTCTGAACCAGGGGAAAACGGTCGTCTGCTGACTCTTTGGTTATATAATGAGTGAATGTGTATATATGTGTGTGTGTGTGTGTGTGTGTGTGTGTGTGTGTGTGTGTGTGTATATATATATATATATATATATATATATATATATATATATATTAATAGAAGAGGCTTTGCATGTGAAATAGGCTAGGTCAAGGCTAACATTCATTACAGTCCCAAATAGTTTCAAAGTGTATGAAATAAATAATCTGCTTGGTTCCAGTGCCTGCCCTTGAATGAAAATAATACCCCAAGTAGTATCCACAACGACTATGGAAATGGTACAGAGCCCATGGACAGTCTGCCTGCTAGGAGTGACAGATGCAGAGTCATTACTGACAAAGGGGCATGCACCTACCATTCCTCACCTAGTGGAAATATTTAAAGAGCAACTTAAATCACACTATTTCCAAGGGTATGCTTGAAGCTTAAGGAAAACAGAAGGGTGGCGGCCCTTCATCTTGGCTGTCCTGGGTTCCTTTAAATGCAAAACAGTGGAGAACTCAATTATGAACTGCATAGCTTTGAGTAGGAAATCGCTGCCCACCCTTGGAGATTGACTTTAAAGAATGTCACTTCTCACGCCAGAATTGTCAGACCTATGGAAATGAACGAAATGTTCCATGTGAACATCTCCCTACTAGTCCTCTGAGACAAAGGAAGTAAACAATTTGATTTTCCTCTAAAAGGAGTTTACACTCTTTGAATACCATAGCATAGTAGTATGAAGATTTGAAACAGAATAAATAAATAAATAAGACTTTAATTACAACCCTCAGCTCTTGGTAGTTATATGATAGATGCAAGTGACTTAATTTCTCGAATGCTCACTTTCTTCAACTATATATAAATCTAAGAAAAAATAAAAAAAATCTACTTAAAGTAGCTGGTAGGAATATATTAGATAAGCTATGCAGGATTTGCATCCCATAGTAAAGATCAAATAAATATTAGCCAATAGTGTTTTATTTTAGCAATTATACTGTATGGAACTTAACCAATGAAAATCCTTAAAGCTGAACACTATTTTAGAGTTGGCAGAATATTTTTACATTTATTTTCCCCCACTTGGTTTTTATATGAATTAGGGTAATACTAGCTTCTGTAACAAACAACTCTTCAAACTTCAGTGACTTTACATGTAAAACACTATCTTCTCCTCTTGGGAAAGTTCAGTACAGCAGTTCCTGGCTGGGACACAGCCTATTTCATGGTGGCTTGGGGACTCAGACACCGAATATGTGACTGTCATCCTCTGGGGTCCTGGAAACCTGTGAGTGAGCTGGCACTGGGGGAATCCGATTGCCGGAAAACGGTTTTATCAGCCACAATCTTTTGCTTGTCATCCACTGGTTATAAGTCATTACAAGTTCCATGGCCCCACTGAACCAAACGGAAAGACAGGAGCTGTCATGGGAGTTCCGTGCCGAGGAGCAGCAAAACTGTCTATGCCCAAATCTTCCATATATATATGTATATATATATATGTAGAACTCAACAGAAAGGCGTCTCATGTGAAATCATAAAAGACTCAAACCTGGTCTCTGAAATCATAGCTCATTAATTCTTCTTCCACACCCCCGAATGTCACAGCACAAGACAGAGAGAAACGGAGATGGAGGGAACGTGACTAGGGTTCCTGCTGGTGCTTCTTCCCCTCAGAATACCATTCTCAAGCTACCTGGGTCACATCAGCCAGGGACAGACCCTTGCAAACACATCTGTAAGGGCCTAAATTCTTCCCTTTCCCTCTAGCAGTGTCCAGGGCAGTAGCAGCTTCATTTCCCTGTACATTAGAATCCACAAAAGACCCAGGGAAGTTAAGACCCAGCTTGCCCTGCGGCCTTTTCTCCCAGAACTGTTCAAATAACAGGGACACAGCATCAGCATCATGAGCTGCGAGACACCTAGACACCTACCAGGTATCATTTTAAAATGTATGAGGAAGTTGCAAACATTTAGCCAGAAAGGTCTCAGTTACCATTTCAGATGGTATAGGGCCAACAAAAGAGAGAAAAGAAATCTCGCGAGATTGCACCTGAGAGTTTTTCCCTCTTCTCAACTGGGAGAGGTCTGAATAGAGACTCGCATGGCAGAAGACAAAAGGCAACCAAAGTTTACTGCTAAAGAGTCTAAATTCTTTTCCCCAAATGACTGTTCTTTTCTTTCACCTCAAACAACTTCAGGATATTGCCCCGGGGCCGTGGGAGTATTTTGTTATTTTCTGTGTGAAATATTATATTCCCTGGTAGATGTGGGGAGATTGTATTACTGTCCACTGATTCCCTGAGTTGACACAGTGAGCTGTGCTGGTGACCTCAACATTTGGAGTTGCATCCAAATGTGGGGCATTTTTTCCTCTGAAGGATCAAGGGAAATCCCAGAGACTGGAAGAAGCCACTGAAAGCCAGGGCACGGGGGCATCCGTGAGCTCTGCAGGGCAAGGACAGGCACCTCACATGCCCACCTCCTACGTGCTGGTACAGTCTAGGTGGTTCGACGCACTGCTTGGTGCAGGGCCTGATAAAACCCTCATAATTTTTGCCACTTACCACTCAGTGATCAGAGAGATTGAACTGGGTAAAACATGACCTGGTCTCAAATGAGTTCCTCTTTACTTTTACATATAAATAAATCTCTTTCTGCTGGCAAAAATAAGCTGGCTGGAGGACACAGAAAGAGCTAGCTTTTTTTCTTTTTTTTTTCAACCACCATTAGAGCCCTGCTACCTCTCAGCAGTAGAGAAACTTCTGGGAGGGACGGATGCTAACTAAAGAGAGTTATGGTATCAAATTTTACCAGAATGGCTGTCCTCTGGGTTCATTTATTTTTCACTTTTTCTTGGGTGAGGTCTGTGGCTTTCCCTAAGATGATGATCTACAAGATGGGCTGTTTGCATGCTCTGGATCTCATTCATTAGGAAGTGAAGTATGTAATGGTGAAAAATTGCTCGGCGGGCTCCCTCTTTCTCTGGGGTATCGCCGTCGCAGCACGGCTCGCTGCACACACAGTCAGCACCACAGAAATTAATGGGAGGGATACAGGTATAGGGCTGAGGATGCCCAAAGCGGGGAACCCTCCTCCACACCTGCTGGGGGCCCGCACAGCCATCTCCGCTGCTCTGCTAGGGTTCAGGCTTGCAAAGGAACTGGGGGTCACTAGGACGGTGCCTGCAGAGACATGTGGGAGCCTTACACGCAGTCATTTATTTTCTTGAAGGCGTGTGTGTGTGTGTGTGTGTGTGTGTGTGTGTGTGTGTGTGTGTGGTCACGGCTCACGGGGCTCATGGGACACAGTTGACTTCTACACCTCCCCGCCTGCCGGACACCTTTCTTAAGTCACCTTGAGGACTCGGCAGCAAGGAGTGGAAAAGCCCTCAGCACAGAAATGAGTTTGAAAGACTTAGTTGGAAGAGCAGACCTGGAGTTTGATCTTTAAAAAGAAAAAATCTTTATAAAGGCCATCAATTCATACCTTTGCATTTCTAACTGCTTTTCATTGACATTACTCCTCAAAACTCCTGTCATTTCTATTGTAACACAGATACCCTGGAATACTGAGATATTTAAATGGCTCCTCAGAGCCTGACAGTAGGTCCAGAGTGGAAGTCCTACAGAGTTTTGTTAGATTCTTTCATCTACAAGGCAGAGACCTTGGACTTTCCAGTCACGTCATTGCTATTGATCAGTATGAATGTGCTTACTCTGTGTTCAGCATTCTCCTAGGCACTAGAGAAGAAATAACTTCCAGGAAAGAACAAATGTGTTAGGGTATAGATAACTGGTATGTTATGATGCAGTTTGGTAAAGTGTGAAACATGCATGCACAGGTAAGATGGATTTTTTTTTCAAGTGAGAAGAAGGGATAGTGAGACAGACTCCCACATGCTCCCCAACCAACTGAGATCCAACTGGCAACCCACATCTGGGGCCAATACCCAATCAACTGAGCTATTTTTAATGCCTGAGGTTGTCACCCAGGGACCAACCAAGCCATCCTCAGCACCCCTGCTGACACATGAACCAATCAAGCCACTGGCTACAGGAGGGGAATAGGGAAAGAAGGGGGAGAGAGCGGGAAAGAGAAGCAGATGGTCACTTCTTCTGTGTGCCCTGACCGGGAATCAAACCCAGGACATACGTATACTGGGCCAAAGCTCTACCCACTGACTCAACAGGCCAGGGCCAGAAGATGGATTTTGAGAGCATGTGATACAGGGACTGAGACATGTTAAGCTCACTGCTGGGTGAGGCAGTCTGTACACCTCACTCAGCTTAACAGAGCTTCTGAGATGCTCTGGGATGTTATGATCAACAAACAGAAGCTCAGGGAAATTCATTTGCTTAAATTCCCACAGCTTATCAATAAGAGAAACAGAATTTCCCACCGTGTTCTGAAAGCCACCACACCTGCCTGGAAAGACTGGGGCACTGACCTGGAGATGAAGGCACTGATGATTCCTCTCAGAACCTTCCTTGAGAAGAATCCCTGCTGTCCAGGGACCCATCTATGTAGGAAGCCTGGGTTGCCTGCTCACACTCACCTTTCCTCAATTTCTAAAAGCCAGTAGAAGACCACATGGTCCTAAATGGAACCCTCTTTTGTTACAGCTGAGGAAATTAAGGGCCAAGTAAGTACAGTGACTTCCGCAGGGTGGTACAGACAGTGAAGAGGCTGAGGTTATGCTTGGCTCTTCTAGATACCTTGCTGCTGTTGGCTCTGAGGCATGTCAGCAATGAATTTGGCCATCTCATTGATTGCTGGGATTGACCCCACTTCTCTGGAAGGTGGTAGGGGTGAACGGCCTCCCTATCTTACTTACCCTCCACATGAGACCCTTGTTGCAGGTCACAGTGGCTCTGAAGAAGGAGACTTGGTGAGTCAAGGCTTTGGGTCTTCCTGAGCTTTGAGGAGAGACCCTCTAAAACAGGGGTCCCCAAACTTTTTACACAGGGAGCCAGTTCACTGTCCCTCAGACCGTTGGAGGGCCGGACTATAAAAAAAACTATGAACAAATCCCTATGCACACTGCAAATATCTTATTTTAAAGTAAAAAAACAAAACGGGAACAAATACAATATTTAAAATAAAGAAAAAGTAAGTTTATATCAACAAACTGACCAGTATTTCAATGGGAACTATGGCTGCGGATGCATCCTGTGCTCCTCTCACTGACCACCGATTAAAGAGGTGCCCCTTCTGGAAGTGCGGTGGGGGGCGGATAAATGGCCTCAGGGGTCCGCATGCAGCCCATGGGCTGTAGTTTGGGGACCCCTGCTCTAAAAGTTCTAAAAGTTTATTGGGCATGCTAGTTGTGCTGACCATCTGAGTAAAATGTAATCCTGTTCTTGCTTAATGTATTTGGCATTATTTCCTGGGTAACCACAGCTAGATAACATGCTCACCATAAAGTTGTGGCACAGGCAGGTAAATGACACCTTGGGACAGAGAAAGGTAGGTTGTGATCTTCTGTGGCATTCCCAGGTAGGCAATACTCTATCATTTGGCTTCCAACATCATTCTCCTTGGACAGGCTGTATCAGAGGAAAAGTTAGAGACACACAGGCAAACTTAGCCAAGGGCACTATTACCTCTAAATGCCTCAGCCACTCCACAGTAGTGATGTATTCTGTAACTTTCCAATTCTGCTCTCACCACTCCCCACATACACTATGTGGGATTCTCTCTCTCCTTGTCTACGGGTTCTCGATCTCAGATGCCTGTTCAAGTCCCCTGGGAAGGGTTAGAAATTTCCCATGTCCTCACCGAAGGTCTCTCAATGTGGGGGATCAGGCATCTGTGAACTTCAATACTCCCCTGGTGTATCCCATTGTGAAACCAAGGTTGAGAACCACTGTTCCTGTCCTACCGCACCATTTGTGGAAGGGAAGACAAAAAAGTATTGTTTTTGTGCATTATGAAGCAAGCCTTTTACATATGCTATCTCGTTCTGAATTCAGCATGCTTCTTTGATGTGAGATTTCTCATCCCTCTTTTCAAGTGAGAAGACTCCTGTTAAGCCCTCCAGCCCAGATCCCATCGGATAGGGCACGTTTGGAATTCAAACTCAGCATTGCCAAATCCTCCCCAACACACTTTTTTTTTCCTTATGCTCAGGTCATAGGGGCTGGATATCGCGCATCTTCAATTTTAAGGGTTTCCTCTCAAATCCGTCTGGTGTAGTTCTAGTTTACCACCTATAGATTCCTTCTAGCTTTATATTCTCCATAATATTAATATTTTTTACCCTAAACATGTATACTTTGTTAACTGCTGATGTACAATGGCTTTATTGTTTACTTTTAAGATAATTATAAGATGTATTTTTGCAGGCATTGTCTCAAGTCTTTATATAATGTAATTCAGCTTGGCATGAGGAAAAGGAAGAGAAAGAAAAGGAAGGGAGGGAGGGAGGGAGGGAGGGAGGGAGGGAGAGAGGGAGGGACGGAGGAAGGGAGGAAGGAAGGAAGGAAGGAAGGAAGGAAAAAGAGAAAGAAAGAGAGGGAAAAGGAAAAGAGGAAGGGAAGGAGGAAGTGAAGGAGTGAGGGAGGAAGTGAAGGAGGGAGCGAGGAAAGGAAGAAAGGAGAGAGGGAGGAAGTATAGGAGGGAGGGAGGGAGGAAGTAAAGGAATGAAAAAAGGAGGGAGGGAAAAGAAAGAAAAGAGACAATAGGAAGAAGAGACCCAAAAACATTAACTACAAAGGCCTCCAGGAGGACACTAAGAGAGGCGAAATATGGAAAGTTGAAACTACAGTAACAAATTCTAAAGCCAATTTATAGCAACAATGACTATTTTCATATTTACTTTTAACTTCAGAAAAGTCAAAGCAAAAATAACTCTAGGTTTGCAATCCAAGCCAATGATAGTACCTAACATTCACTAATCTTGGCAACTGAAAACAAAATTATAGGGTAGGAACAGCCACATAAAGTCACCCTGATTTGTAATTACTCTAACTGCGGGACAAAGGGGAAGCATTTGTGCCAGCTTTCTAAGAACTCCTTCCTTCTCAGCCAAGAGCACCTGGGGCTAAACTGTGGTTGTTTCCCACATGCTGCTGAAGAAACAGCAGGACCAAGCCCAGAACCCACCCTAGAGAACACTGACCACAACTGTGGGTCTGCCTCCTGATCACACGCCCTCCGCCCCAGTGATGTTGCACAGCAACCTTCAACCTTCACCATAGGCCATGTGGTGATAGAAGAAGGAAGGGCTTAGCCATCAGGCAGATTCTGATGTTGGTCCCTTCAACGTCGTTTGCTAGTCCTGTGACTCTGACAAGGTCCTTTAACCACTGCCAGCCTCATTTTTCTCAGTTGGGCGTTGGAGGGGACAGAAACCATCACAGCCTTGTTAAAATCAGTACAGTTCTTTTACTTTTCTCCCACGAGGAAGAGCAGTGGTGGATATCACTGCTTCTGGAAGTTTTAAGATCAAAATTTAATAAGTGGGCCAATTTGAAATGTGGGGTTAAATAGGAAAGGGCTCCACAAGTTAAACGAATACCCCTACCAGACAGGATTACCTGTAGGGAATATTAGGTAAAATAAACATGGAGATGCCCACAACCTTTCCTGCCTACTCATTTCGAGAACATTCAGAGCAGAGACATAGAATTTAGTTTTAAGTACATTGATATAGTATTAGGATAAGGAAGGGATTTAACTGAATACCAACTCATGCCAGGTACTACTGTACAGATACTAAGCAGAACTTTGTTTAACTGTCTCTAACAACCCTTGGAAGCAGACACAATGCTTGCATTGATGCCGATGAGAAAATTGAGGCCAAAATTCACATTGCATGTCACTGATGTCATTTCATTCAGCGCTATTTCATTATAATGTTGATGAGATGTTGTAGGAACTTAACTCTCCTTTACATCAATGAGCCTAGAAGGGAACTGGTTTTGTTACACATTTCACTTAAAGTTCCAGAACCTAGCAGTGACATTAAGCAAAGACTTCCTGTGATTATAAGAATCAAGATTTGTATCTGAATCTTTCTGTTTGTCTCTAACATTTATGCCAATATCATAAAGATTTCTGGTGTCTTTTTAGGAGGGCACTAACCCTATTACATCAGGGCCCCATCCGATTATCTCATTTGACATTAATTACCTCCGTAGAGGCCTTTTCTTTGTATACAGTTACACTGGGTTTTAGGGAATTGATCATACAAATTTGAGGGGACACAGTCCATGGCAAGTATCTTACATTAATTTCTATAGTATCCATTTGTTCGGAGACTGTCCTCCATTCTGCCTCCATTATTGCCCCTCCTCATCGCAATTCTAGGAGTTTCTAAACTCTACACATCATCTCTCCATATCATTTTTGGGTTATTGTATCGCTTTAGATCAGACCTTTAGGAACTCTCTCCCTTTGAGTATCAGAAAAACATGCTAACGGATCTCCAATTGTCGGAAATCAACTTCCCAAATGCACCTGCCAGACAACCACAACATAGCCTGCTTCTGACTCTCACATCCCACATCTTAAAACCAATCATCTGCTTCAAGAATAAAACCCGAACCCACCTAACTGGCATTTGCTCCCGTTTCGCAGGCTGCCTTTCCAATGCCACCTCCTCCTTCTAAATGCTCTGAACATTCTATGCTGGGTGTTGGCCTGGATTACCTCATTTTATACGTCTAATAAATAATCTTAGATAAAAACGCAATTTTGTTCTTATTTTACAGTTGAGGTGGACAAGACTTGTGAAAGGTAAGCAACCAGCTGGGAACAGCTATCAAAGCCTGAAGTAGAACTTGAGCACTTGGATTTCAAGCCCCAGCATGCCAAGTTGACGTAATCACAAATGAAAGCTGATATGTTTCCTATAATTCTTGTTCCTGGCATTCATTTTTCCGTATGCATTTTCTTGGGTCTGTGAGTCACTCCCTCTGGCTGTACTGGAGGAGTGACCCCCTTTCTTTGTGCTATGCCCTGTATATAAAAAAAAATCTCCTCCCAAAGTGAGTGATGATGATGAGTCTTTGAGGACGTTAGAGGCTATTCGGCTGGAAAAGGTCACCAGGAGCCAAAGCCAATAAAGCACAGGGAGGAAGTCTGGCATCTATGATCCAAGCCCTCAGCCCTGATGTGCAGTCACCAGGTCAAACAGGGACTTTGCTCAGCTGAAACAGAGTCACCTCCAGACACCTGGAAAAGTTTCTCTAGCCGACCTCTCTCTGACAGACTCCAGTCCATGCCATGCCCTGCCTGCGTCCCTTGTTCATTTCGCCAATATTTCAACTTGGCTTATGACTATGAGGAAGAAAAATCTTCTTTTGTCTCTTAGGCATTCATCTGAAGTCAGTGTTCTTTGTCCCCTTGATGCTAAACTTAGTTTATTAGTCAATCCACGTTACAGTTATCAGGAGCAGAACCAGAACTTCTAGGGTATCTTTTATTTTTGTTCCTCTGCAACTCGAGAGTTCAACTCTATGGACACTGTCAGAATACTTGACCTAGAAAAATAGTTATAGCAACGCGCTATCCTGCTGGCTGGACTGGGGTGATAAATTACACCAAGCGTTCTTGTTTTGCTGCTAGGACTTGGTGCTTCAAGCAGGAGTTGGCTTCCTTCCCTTGCTCCTGGCATTTGAAATTAAAAAGAGAACACTGCAGCTCAAGGCATATTAGTGCTTCTTAAATGGATCTTCTCAACTACTTTATATAATCAAAGGCATGGAAGTCTCTTTCTCTGCCAAACAAATTAAACTGAAGCAGAGCTATACAACAACTGAAATTACAACTTGGAAATGCAGCAAAACAACTTTGAAATGTGTGTTCTACCCAGTCCTACACTCTGTATGGGCTTTTATTACCGTATCCCGCGTTTTTCCTCAAATGCTACACCTAATTTTAGAATAGTGTTTAAATCCATATACCACCATGCTAAGTGTCTACTATTTGCATACAGTTAATGCCTTTGGACTATGGGGTTAGGGCAGGGGTCCCCAAACTTTTTACACAGGGGGCCAGTTCACTGGAGGGTCGCAACATACAGTACTCCATACACTGACCACCAATGAAAGAGGTGCCCCTTCTGGAAGTGCGGCGGGGGCTGGATAAATGGCCTCAGGTGGCCACAATTTGGCCCGCGGGCCGTAGTTTGGGGACCTCTGGGTTAGTGTCTCAAGTTAGCTACCCAAGAGCAAAATCCTACCCACTGGTCAAACGCAGCCTATAAGCATGTTATGATTTGGCCACATGGCTCTCTTTTTAATGGAATAACATATAAATTTGGAAATTTCATATAGATTTTGGATATTTAAAAAAAAGCGAAGAACTGAGTTATACTAGAAAACATTCTTACATTCTGCATTTATCTATTCAACAACTACTTCATAAGCTTGTGCTGGACTCTATTTAGGAGCTATTTGTAAATGAGTGGGGAAAGAAAATAATCCCTGCCTCACAGAGCTTCCATTCTACTGGTCATTTATCTAGAGAAGATTTCTGTGCTCATGGGTCATTTTTTTTCTCCCTCCCACTATAGCCTTCATTCCTCTGGCTTCTGTGGAGTGTCCTCACTAATATGTATTACATTTCTATACACCTGTCTTCTAGCGTCTGAGTTTTTAAATTCCCATCTAGTGAGATCTATGCAAAGGGAGTTTCTACAATGAAGGTTACAACAGAAAGGGAACACGGAGTGGAAGGCCTGGATTCTGCAAATGGATAGCAGAGTTTCAAACCTTGGCTTTGATTCCTACTTGTGTCTTAATGTCTGGTTCATTTCTTAATGCCTGTGCCTCAATTTCCCCATCTGTTACATGGGGTTGAGAATGGTTTCTACATCATGAGGATTGAGAGGTTCAATACTTGAACATGCTTAGAATACAGCCAGGCAAGGCACATGGGGAGTGTTTGTTTTGGAAAAGATTTTTTAAAGTATAGTGAATTAGTTCTATCTTTTTCAGGTAAGGTCAACATAAACAGAAACAAGCTACAAAGCCAAACATCTCACTGTAGACGATTTCAAAACTATTATTTATGATTAACTAGATAATTTTGCTGTTACTTATGAAATTATTAGCTGTTTTCATGACCCACTTTCCACTTGGGGCTTAAATGCAGATTTAACTTAACAATACATTCCAATGCACTGCAGGTGGCATACATAGCATTAAATGAGGCCATTTGCTTTTATCAACCAACCCAAAAAACAAATAAAAAGCCTTCCTTTTCTCTTAAACATATCCCTTCCTCTCCATTCCTCATATAGTCCAAAGCCTCATCATTTTAGGTTCAACTCAACTAAAAAGTATTAACTAAAGTAGACATTCCACTAGGTATCTTAAATATATCATTCCAGTTAAATATCAGCCAATCTTTAGATGCAGTTATCATCATTTCCATTTTCTGATTAGAACACAGAAGATCAGGGCGGTGACGTGACTTGCCCAAGCGTGCACAGCCTTTGTAGCAATGCCAAGCTCTGAAGCCTGGTTCACTTACTCTGAATCCCACGCCCATTAAGGTTGCTGTACACAGTGGTCCTCAGAATGTAATGCCTCCAAATCCTTATGTATCTGGACTTTCTCATCATTCAAATCTCAACTCATATATCTTTCCTAGAAGAGGGTGTCCCATCTACTCCCAAAACTCTCAGTCACACTCATAATACCCTATTTTATTTTCTTCATGCTTACCACCATCTGTCTTTATCTTGTGCATTCATTTACACTGTTGCTGTATGTCTTTCTATGGCTGTAAGTCAACACTCTGATGACAGACAATGTGATTATTTCATTCTTTGTTTCATTCCCATGCCTAGAACATTGCCTGGCACATAGTAGGAGCCAAATGACTCTGTATGACAGACTGAATTAATCCTTTAGAATCTGCACCCCTCCACGTAATAGCCTTCAAGGCTATCTTATGGGGTGAGCTGTTCCTATGTTCCTATCTTCAGTGTTAGTTAGCCCCGACGAGGCGAAGGCACTGACCTGCTTCCTGACCTGTCTTCTCTCTCTCTAAAGCTTACCTCAGGTCCCTGTTGCTGGGTTATGTGTCTTGGCACATCTTGGACACTTTCACTGTTCATCTTGGCATTGACCCTCTTGTCTCAGACACTGAGTCCAAATCCTTCTTCTCTGACCCAGGTTCACCAGTCTTCCCACTTGTTTCCCTCTCCCTTGACTGGCAATGCTCACCACACTTCACAGCGTGAGTGCCTGTCTAGAGTGTCTGTCCCTGCCTCAGCCACGGTGGAATTCTAGAGTCCTACTCCGCCATGCGGGTCATTCTCACACACACAACACATCAGCCTTTTCAGTCACTTGGCTAAACAGTAGCAGTCATGACTCAGTAGAATGTCCATAATGAATTAAAAACCCAGTCAGCAGAAAATCATAAAAAATAAACATTATATAGTAAACTTATTGACTTAAACCATGTAAAACTGTATATCTAATTTGTCAACCTTCTGAGAGAGGGCCAAGGCCTTCTCACTACCCATGGGCCTGCCAATGGGCTTTCTGTACCCTCATTTTGCCTAAATCACACCCACTAAGCAAGATCCACAACGTTTCCATTTCCACAAAGTGGAGCAAGAACTTAAAGAGCAATCTCAGAAGAGAATCCATCTAAATTTTAATGATATTTCCCAATCTTAGGCGTTTGTCTAATTCACACCTAATTTAACAGCAATTACTTTGTAGCAAATAGCCTTCATCAACTCTTTCCAAAGCATTCAACTTCATTTTCATAGACACAACATCTTTCTTTCTTCTCACACTAATATTTCACCAGTTTACATAATGTTTAATGGAACCGAGTAATTACAGTAACAGATGCAACTGGCTTACATAGAAACGGGGACAAATACACCTGGTTCTCAAAAAGCATCCAGCCCAATGGAAAGCAGCACAAGCCATCGGTTGCCTAGTGAACAGCATCCCCCTAGCGGGGAGAGCGTCGTCCACCAGGAAGTCAGAGGCAATGGAGAACACCATTCAGCATGGGCAGCTGTAAACGTGAAGACCGGTTACCACACACGGTGGCTACAGGAAGATGTATCTCTTTTTGTCACAGAATCCGAAAATATCAGAGATGGCTAGAAGCCTTGCAGCAGCTTATGTGATACAGACTGCTGTCAACAATCTTCTCAGCAAAATCCATGGCAAGTTCTTTCTCAACTATTTCAAGTATACTCAGAGACAGAGCACTTGTGAGCTAGCCAAAGAGTCCCTGTATAGCTGTCGTAGTTAAAACATTCTCTTCCAGAGCAAGTCAAGATTTTCCCCTTTGTCATGTCTCTACATTCAACCTTCTCGTTTCCATCAAGATCTTAAATAGAGGGGCTGCCAGACCCTCCTCTCTTGCCCTCTCTCAGCTGGACACATTATAATTTGGGGTTATTAATTTCCCATGTAAATGACCTCACCCAGAAATGAAACCATTTGGCTCAGAACTGCAAGAACAAAAGGCAGCAGAAGATTCTAAGGACACTCTGCTTATGTGCATGTATTTTCTCATTGAATTTACTTACCTTTTAAAAACAATTACATCAGACTTTTGGCTCCTATTTAGCATATGTACAGCTCTAACTTCCAGATCATTACCTAAATTGTGGCCAAATCAATTATGCTTTTTTCTTCTGCCCTTCCTTCCCTGTTTCTTTATTTCTTTGTTGGGTTTTTTTTTTTACCACTGATATTTAGCCAAAGTTTGCGTTTATGTCAACTCATCTGTGGCTTATTGCTTGGGTGTTACTATGATGATAATAAGACCAGATGATTATTGGCCCTGGCCTATGATGATAATAAGAGCAGATGATTATTGGCCCTGGCTGGTGGCAGAGTGGATAGAGCATCAGTCCAGCATATGGATGTCCAAGGTTCAATCCCCAGTCAGGGCACACAGGGGAAGCAACCATCTGCTTCTCCCCACTCCTTCTCCCCCTTCTTTATCCTCTTCCTCTCCTGCAGCTAGTGGCTCGATTGGTTTGAGTGTGGCTGTGAGTGCTGAGGATAGCACCACTGGAGCACATCAGTCTCAGCCACTAAAAATAGCTTGGTACTAGAGCATCAGCCCCAGATGGTGTTGCTGGGTAGAACCTAGTCGGGTGCTGCTTCACTATCTCCAAGAAAAGAAAGAAAGAAGAAGGAAGGAAGGAAGGAAAGAAAGAAAGAAAGAAAGAAAGAAAGAAAGAAAGAAAGAAAGAAAGAAAGAAAAAGAAAAGAAGAAAAGGAGGGAGGGAGGGAGGGAGGGAGGAAAGATGGAAGGTCAGATGATATTGAGTGGTTACTATGCACCAGGAACAATTCTAAGCATTGTTCATATATCATTTAATTCTCATAATTTTGTGAGGTAAGTACTGTTTAACATATCCATTTCTCAGCTCGGAAAGTTGAGCAAAGAGTATTTAAGTCTATTAGTCAGGGTTCCCCATATATGTAGCAAGTGGTAAATGCGGGTTACAAACCCAAGCAGAATAGTCCCAACGGCAGGGTTCTTAAGCACTACACTACATCACCTCTTGATTCACCTCTCCTCTTAAGTAGGACTTTAAAGATAAACCCTATATGGTTTTTCTGGGGGAGAATCATGCCTTCGGATTCCACTGTAAGGCACTTTTGTGTTGAACTGGGTGCTAAATTGGAGGAGGGGTGCACTGGCCACGTGCCCTAGAGTCAGGGAGACTTGGGTTCTGGTCCTGCCACCTCTTAGCTGGACAAGCTCGGCTCCTTACTTGGCTGTCCTCTGCCCTTTTTCTTTGTAGAAACCAGAAAATGACGCCCATTGGATGGGGTTTGGGGGCAGAACCCTGCTATCACAGGGTAAAACCCTCAGCTAAGAGCAGCCACCCTCGCTGAGGTCTGTGCCTCTCCCTGTCTCCTCCCTAACAGCCAAAGAAAGGCCCTGAGCGGGAAGGCACTGCCAAAGGCCAGGAAACATGGGGGCCTGTGTGGCACTCTCCTGAAGAAAGAGGCCTCGAGCTGTGACAAGGTAACACCTTAGAAGGTTCCCCAGGGGAAAGAGAAAGTCTCCTGTCCCCTGGCCGTGGCTCTGCAGGGGACAACAGGGCCGTGGAACCCGCAGTGCCCGGGCAGCTGCACCCACCAGGGTGGGCCAGCTCCTCTTCCAAAGTCAGCCTGCTGGGGGAGAGGAGAAAAAGTAGCGTGTGCACGACTCAGAGGAATAATTAATCATTCTGGCAATTACTCTAGTCTTAAATCAGCTTCAAGCTGGGCTGCCTGACACCATCTCTCCTCATTTCCGGGGACCAGCAGTTCCACGTTCCCTCTTCAGGCAGCCACCAACCAGGGTAGCAAATTAAGACCATCTTCCCATCTAGCCCATTTGAGCAGATTTTACTCAAAAAAAATGACAACATTAATAGATAACTGATTTTTCACTAATGACAAAAGACTCCTACCAAGAACCTGGTTTGTGCCTAATAACGTCACTGGATTTTTTTTTTTATATACATAATAAGCAATTTTCTCCTAGAAGATTCCAGGGGTGGATTTCTGTCCTTGTGCCACTTGTGTAGCAATTGGATGTGAGCATAAAAGGCAACTAGCATCCTCAATTCATAGTGTTCTTCATATAGGGATCATGGAAGATTCCTGAAGCTTATGAGTTTCTGAGGAGTGAGTGAAGCAAGCACTGGGAATCTGAGAACCACCCTCTAATTCTGAATGCAGCCATCTCTGCCCCAGGCCACTGGCCCTGCACTCAGGAAGAGGAGTGGTGAGCATGTTACTATTCCCAGAGGGAACAACCCTCCACCCTGACTGAACTTTTCACATGGGGCCAGTGGTTGTTATGGTAATCCCTAGACAAGAGGAAAGAGTTGGCTCTTTCTGTCTATACTCACATCCTTACTTCTCAGACACTGCTTAGTACTCCCATTTTAACTCCTTGTGCCTTCTAGATGACTCAGGTCAGCCCCAGTCTCTATATGCTAATCCTGGCCTTGCCCAGGCCCAGATCA
Source organism: Rhynchonycteris naso (assembly GCA_037038555.1). Classification (NCBI taxonomy): domain Eukaryota; kingdom Metazoa; phylum Chordata; class Mammalia; order Chiroptera; family Emballonuridae; genus Rhynchonycteris; species Rhynchonycteris naso. The sequence continues at coordinate 217,048,371 of CM072999.1, forward strand.
ATCCCCTTGGTCTCCCTGGAGTGCCTCCTGCTGGTGGCTGCCTGCTGTTATTTATTGTTGCTTTGTTTGTTTTGCATACTTATAGGAAACGTTACTGCTGTTATTCCCTTAGATCAGAGATGCTCAATACATCGATTGCGATCTACTGGTCGATCGCAAAGGAAGTGTGGGTAGATCACATGACATTAAAAAGACATTTGTCTTTCGATTGGCATACAGGGTAGCCAATCTGAAGTCTGAACTTTTGACATCCTATGCATGTGCATTAAACCGCGCTAACTTGTTCAGTTACATTGCTGCGTAGTTAGCCTTCAATTTATTTAAACTAAATACAACAAAGGGTATAAAAATGAGTGCCAGAGCTGGTCCGAGTAAGAAGTCTAAAACCTACCACTTTCATAGAGAATGGGAGGGGATTTTTTTCAATATGTCATATTCTAAGTGCGTTTGCCTCATCTGTCTGTGTGCCATTGCTATTCCAAAGAAGGGAAATGTAGAGCGGCTTTTTCGTACTGTTCATAAAAACTATGACATTGACTTTCCTCCGAAAAGAGAGCTGAGGAGAAAGGTGAAAGAAGAATACACAATATTAAATAGTAATAATAGTAACTTAAATAATAATATAGAAGAAATAAATTTATGTTTTGAATTTTTATTGTAGGTAGATCATTTTGACTTGGTCATCTTATAAGTAGCTCGCAAGCTGAAAAAGTGTGGGCACCCCGCCTTAGATGAACAGATACACTGAAAAAGAGAATCTGTGTGTCAATCTGTGCTTTTATGTGGATTTTACTCCATCTCTGGTATCTTTCTCTTTCATTTATATTATAATAGTAGGAAGGAAAAGTGACCAGCCTTTTGGTCAGTGTCAGCAAGCTTCACCCTTCTATGCTGCCTTAGTGCCAATAAAGAAGTTTGCTACATTGTATTTTGGGATTATGGTAAGAATTTCACTATTCTGGCAGATTTCACCTAAATGTGAATACACATTTACCCTGTGCTGAGGCTGCTGTCCTATTGGTATTGCTTATGTACGCATCACGGTGCTTATGTGTTTACTATTCAACATTTTGTCAAAGTACCTTCACAAATATAATATTTGCATGATCTTATTTTTATGTCTAAAATCACCATATATACTGCTCACAAATATTAGGGTATCGGGGAACTTGCAGACACTCCAGTACTTTCAGCCTTTTGTACAGTGTGTTTTCACCAATGAAATAAAAGTGGGTTTTGCATCTCATTTGCATAACTGAACAACTTCCTTTGACTTCTCATTTGCTTTTCTGGTGTTTTTGTTTAATAAAAAAATATCAAATGTTTTTTTTTTATGGCTTCATATTCATTTTGAAATATCCCCCAATTTTGCGAGCAGAAATGAGCTCAATAGGGAGGGACCAATGTGACAGATGAGACAGAAAGAATCATTGACCTAAAACTAGAAGTCTAGAGTTCAAACCGTGGTTGTGTGACACTGGGCGACACACTTGACCTCCTGGGGCTTTGGCTGCATGCACAACGCGAGTGAGTTCACGTTCTCTCAAGTTGTATTCAGCCCTAATATTCTACTTCTGCTTGAGGTCATGTGACCAAGAATTGACAGGCCCCGAGGACGCTGGTGTCCTCATTCCTAGTCCCCACCCATGCTATTCCAGACCATATTGTTGAAATGAAGGTAGAGCATGGCTGTGTCGGGGGTGGTACTGGAGATGTCTGAGATTAAAGGCAGCAGAGATGTCAGAACAGAGGGAAGAAGAAGGCAGGGAAGTGAGCTGGAGCCCAGCAACTAAGAAACGAGGCTATAAATGCCCTGTGTGGCTTGTGGGGACACAGAGAAGGAAAACAGGCCTCTACCTCAGCATGAAGAGGGAGACCAAACATGTCACCGGGAGAGAGCAGGACTATGCTACTAGCCGAGAGGGAAGTAAGTTGGAATAAAATAAAATAATGGTTGATCAAGATGAAACCAACAGTCACCTCTGAACTTTCCCTTTACTCTTTGATTCACATTAATGAGAAAAGTTCCCTCCAATAGGGGAGGTGGGGGGATATGATAGATTTATGCACAGAGAGGAGAAGTCAGAAGAATCATCTCCCTGTTCCTGGTCTCCCACATAATCTACGTTGACAGTAATAAATACCAATAATTCATAGTCATACAATGGAGCCTGGAGAACTGTAAGAATCTCAGCAAAAAATCAGACAAAGCCCTGGCTGTTGGCTAAGCAGTAGAGTGTCAGCCTGGTGTGTGGGAGTCCCGAGTTTGATTCCCGGTCAGGGCACACAGGAGAAGCATCCTTCTGCTTTTCTACCCCTCCCCCTCTCCTTCCTCTCTCTCTCTCTCTCTCTCTCTCTCTCTCTCTCTCTCTCTTTCTCTTCTTTCCATAGGCATGGCTAGAATGGTTCAAGGGAGTTGGCCCCAGGCACTGAGATGGCTCCATGGGCTGGCCTCAGGTGCTAAACCAGCTCAGTTGCCAAGCAATGGAGCAGCAGCCCCCCATGGGCAGAGCATCGCTGGGACTCGGCCAGGTGGATCCTGGTCCGGGTGCATGCAGGAGTCTGTCTCTCTGCCTACCTGCCTCTCACTTAATAAAAAATAAATAAATAATCATTAAAAAAGAAAGAATCAGACAAGTTCAGTTTACTAAGAATGCTGAGGCAGGAAAGCAACTTTACCTATTTAAGAGAACAATTCTGATAATAATGTCAATGAAAACAAAAGGGTTGTGCTCTTCTTAATCATCAGAGAACAAGAAGAAAAACATCCCAAATCTCCTGGAGAATCTCTTGTCCTAAACATTCTGGTTAATGAACATTTAAAGGGGGCAAAATGATTTCTAGTAACAAGATGCAGGGAGTTATAAAATTATATCCATTCAGTTAATCACATATGAATTTTATGGGGTGGATTTTATTACTGTTATCTACCTCAGTGTGAGACTCATGTTCTAAAAGACTTTGATAGGAAATTTTTCTGGTAGCTACAGGGATATGCTATTCAGTGAAAAAAACACAAAATGAAGGTGTTGTGGACAGTCAGGCTGGGGTTCTGGCCAGGCCAGGCCAGAGGGTACTGAGTTCAGGTTGAGGGGCTACAGAGCAGAGGATGGAGCATATTGCAGGGTGAAGGCTAAGAGCAGAGTCCATGAGGAAGACAGAGGACAAGCATCAGGAGCACCATTCAATCACTGAGCCCAGCTGTGACAATGAGCAAAGAAATAGACGAGAACGGACTGCGAGGGAACACTCCGGCTCTGACATTGGACTCGCCCGGAGTCAAATCGCTGGTCAGCTCATACTTGTGGCACAACTTTGTACAAATCTTAGTGTTTATAGGGCTCCGTTTCCTCATCTGTGAAATGGGAGAAAGAATAGTGGGTACCTCACAAGTTCTGAGGGGAAGATCACGTGAGAGGGTGCATGTAAAATACCTAGCGTTGCGTCCAATACACAGTGGGCACATAATAAATGGTAATGGTTATGACTCATAAATGGGACACGAAGTCAAGGAGATAAAGTAGGGCCTAGAAGCAAACAAACACAATGGGAATAAAATGGGATAAAGCAAGGGAAACTGGAGCAACTGCATTAAACAGAGTGAATGCGTCCACCAGTACCCACGCAGCTCATTTGCCATAAAACAGTAGCAGCTCTTGTCTGTACTCTTTCCTACTCGCCACACTCTGTTCTGGGCACTTTACATGTATTCAACCACGTAATCCTCACAAACACTTTATGAAGTACGCAGGAACTAGCAGGACTGCCATTCACTAAACTCCAACTCAAGTCATACAGTAGACAGGCTTCCGTGAGGATATTCTTCAACTATTATTCTCATTTTGACATGTAACTTGAAACCAGTACCTTGAAGGAAATAATCATATTGGGATAGAGACTGAAGAGATTGACATCAAGTTCATGTAAACCACTGGTCTTTTTTTTTTATATAAGTTGAAGGAGGGTGAATACAGAGACAGACTCCTGCATGTACCCTAACTAGGATCCACCCAGCACACCACCTCCCGCCACCAGTCTGGGGCCAATGCTTGGATCAACCAAGCTATCCTCAATGCCTGGGTCTGACACTCAAACCAATCGGGCCACTAGCTGCGAAAGGGGAAGAGAGAGAACAGGGAGAGGGAGGGGGAGAGAAGCAGATGGTCATTTCTTGTGTGTGCCCTGACCAGGAATTGAACCCAGGACGTCCATACACCAGGCTGATGCTCTCTCCACTGACCCAACCGGCCAGTGCCAAACCACTGGATCTTAAAGAAAATATTAGAAAACTTTCCACAAGCAAATATCTCCCCAATTAATGTCCTTAGACAGAGAGGCAATGAGCCCCCCTGCCAGCAGATGACCTGGCTAAAACATAGGACCACAGCCGAGTTTGGAGTTCAGATCAGATCAAGTTCTGTTCCGCAGACCCTGTAATGCTTGCCAGCCTGGGCACTTTATTTCATCTGCTGTAGCTGCCAGAGTTGCCCAGGACTCAGTGCCAAGGCAAAGAGAAAGCTTTTAAAAAAGATTGGTTGCCATTCTGTCACAAGGTCCTATAAACAATTCCTGTCTCCTTCCTGTCTCCTGTTATAAATTGTAATCTATATTTTACTGACTGTACAAATGTCATTAGTGTTTTGTGCAATATGCTCCACATCTTCCCTTGATTGCTTTTGAATACTTTTCAGCTTATTATGTCTTATTGTTTCCACTTGTTTGGGTTGGTGGCACCGTCCCCTTTCAGGAATCGGATGACCTCTTTAGCCTCCAAATCACCTCCCTCTTATTTATTACCCAGTGACTCAAATCTCAGCAATGATCCATCCTCCTTTAATGAGAAGAATGCTAATTGGTTACAGGTTGTTTTTTAAGATTTTAATGAAACCCAAGAAAACAATAATATAACAAAAGTTATCTCTTTCACAATGTGGACATCAATGACTTAATGATTGAGTGGTCTTTTATCAATTTCTAAAATGACCCATTGTTTAAGAAGGAAAATCAAAATTGTGCGACATTCCACTCTCTTAGAATATTGAGACTAATAATTAATTGTACTTTGCAGATATAAAAAGAGCTAAATATATGGCAGGAAAAAGTTGTTTTTGTCTTCTAGATTTTATCCCCTTTCCCAAGTGTTGCCAGTATACTACTTGCAAAAAATCCCTATTATACTAACATGTTGGCTTCAAATTAAATGACAATTAGGCTATATCCCTCAGGATATTAAGATCTGGATGAAAAGTGAATCACATCACTATATTATCTAAGTGGTGCCAAACACGGAAAGGGTTGGAAACAGCCTTGATGTTGGTTGTCATAGAAACAAAACAACCCATGGACACTTGCTTAGTTCACTCTTCAATGGGATAGTTGGCCACCCAAGGACCCTCTTCAAACCACCTTTTCTTTTAATGTAACTTGAGCTGTGATTTCAGTTGGCAAATTATTTTTCAAGTCTCCCTCAGAAAGTTTGCAAAGTCAGAGTTCTCTTTGAATGACTAAGGGAAAAGTTTAGTCTTGTCAAGTTCACTAGCTATTGGGTTTATTTCTCATTCTCTCTCTCACCCTCTCTTGGACACACACATTCACATACGTGCACATATACAGAAGTTATCACATTCAGTTTCTACCAAATCCTAACTTAGGGGAAGCAGTCAGTATTGGTTTCAGGGCTCAGGAGCCCATTTAGTGAAGAACCCTTAGAGAATTCTGACACAGATGCCAAGGGGGGCCACCTGCCATCATGGGCCGGATGAGCCCAGTCCACCCAATGTTAACATCCTGAAGCATCATAACCCCAATCCGGTGGTTCCTTTGGGCCTGCAGCAGATGCCAACCGAAGGGCAGGAAGAACGGTCACTTGCACTCAGCCTCTCCCAGGCCTCTGTCCAGCAGTGCCCTCCTCCGCGTGAACCCTCCCCTCACCCACCCGCTGACACTTCACTTCCTCCCCCAAGACTCTGCCTCTGTCCCTGTGAAGGCTCCTCTGAGGCTGTTGCAGTGACTGCCGCCAGCCTCTGCCATCTCCGTCCCTGTACTGTCCCGGGTTCATCACTGGCCCTCGCGGATGGGGAATTCTTTGTGGCCAGGGCTTGTGTCTTGCCATCTTTGTAGTACCCTGAATTAGCCCAGTGCTTGACAACGAGTCAGTCTTGGTAAGCACGACCTAACTGAATGCTCCCTTTCCCCAAGCAGTCACACTTCCTTTACGGGTCAGCATTGGCAACTGATGACAAATTGTGCGTTTGTGTGTTTCTGCATATTATATGCACTTCAGCCTGGTCCCACGTTCCACAAGGAGTGCCTCGCTTCTAAGAGGGAAGAATTCACCTGAAACAGCTGGCCCAGTGGGAAAAGGAGGGGTCCATCAGTTCCATAACTGGTGGATGCAGCTAAAAAGCTCGCATGGAATTACAGACCGATAAGTCCTTTTCAGAATCCCCAAGGAAGAGTTCTAACAATGACCTTTATCTACTCCTTCAGCACATGTTTTAAGGGCCTACAGTATGCTAAAACAACAACAGTGAGCAGAACAAAAAGGATGTTACCATCTTAGGATGGGCTATGCAATAAACCATACAGGTAAATATCGCTAGCAACTGTGGTGCACCCGCAGGTGACAGGAAGTGGCATCATCCGAGCTGCCCTGAGGCAGTGGGGCTGGACAGGGAGGACTGCAGATGGGGAGGAGCCTGCTGGGGGAAAGAGTGACTGTGCTCTATTGTCACAGTGAGAAAAGGGGGACTGGGAGGGGTCAGGGGTGAAGGTGATGGGGGGCAGGAGGGAGGAGAATTGTGAGAACTCCACTGTTAGAACCAGAGTCACCACTTTGCAGCTCTGTCCTTCAACGGGTGGACATATACAGTCAGGGAGGCTGGGTCTAAAACACCTTCCGACGAAACTGACCATGCTGGGGACTGACAAGAAGTACTGACTGCAGTTGGCCTATCAGCAAAGCTTTTCCCGGCAGTCATTTCTGCGCCGGTTTCTATGAACGGCTGGAGTCAAGCTGAGCTCTCAGTGAGTGAGGCCCATGGAGGCATTTGCTGGTAACTGAGAGTATTGTATCTTTTACTTCAATACTTAAACTTGGGTAAGAAAAAAAAGGAAAGGGGCTTTCGGGGTGAAGTTCAAAGTCTGGCTGGCTTGGAAAGTAGCAGGAAACAAGTAGCTGACCATGTGACTAGAAAAGAACACGTTCTGCAAAGAAAGCATGAGGTGGCTTCTGTCAGCGTGGCCAGGTTCCTGTTAGGATCCAATTGTCCCCATGCTGCATGGAACCCTGTCTGCTTGGACACACAGCCAGGCTGGTACTGACGGCAGTGGCCTTTTCTATTCCTCTCTCTCGACAGAGATGCGAGTTTATAGTGGTACATTCCAATCTTATTAAACACCGAGGGTCCCCCTCAAAAATTTCAGGAAATGAGGGACATGGGATCCAACAGAAAACAAATTCTTTTGTGTTTCTCCTTCTGCGCAGGGGTGACGGAGGCCTTCAGAAAGGGGATGAGGCAGCTTTCATAACGGGGGGGGGAGTGAAAGGGGAAGGGAAGAAAGGTACCCCAGTTGTCTCGGCAGCTGATCAACAAAGGAGCAGTCGTGAGCTGTAACCTCTTGGAGCCGCAGTCTGGAACATGACACATGTCAGCCTATGATAAATGGTGCAGAGTGTGTGCAATTTCAAGCGCAATGCCCTTGAGATGCGCAGGACCCCGATCGAAAATGTTATTGTTAAATTAAACCTTAAAGGAAGGATTGGGAAGAGGGGTGGGGGTGGGGTGCGGTACACACACACACGCACACACACACACACACACACACATATATATATGAAATACACAATAGAAGAAAATCATAGGCAAGGTGAAGAAATAGAACTTTCTCTTTTTAACCTAACTGGATAAAAAAAAAAAAAAATCAATGAGAAAGAAAAAGCATACCTTGAAACCTATCCAAGACATGAGATTTCCGTTCCCTACCCCCTCATTTGGTATTCCAAATTACTTTGATTGGCACAATAGCTAACTTATGCCCTCTGGTTTGATCATTCACTCTGTTCTTTTCTGTCATCTTTGGCCATTCTGACAGAACTGGCTAGCCATTCTGTTTCTGCAATCTGTCTGTGCATGCACGTGTGATGTGTGTGTTGAGTGTGTTTATCTAGCACTATAGGCTGAAAATCTCTCTCCCACTCATCCCCTATGGACATATTCCAAACCCTAAGCTAATGAATTTGACACAGGAAATATAGGAGGGGATGGTGTTAGGCAAAAGAGAGGACAGGGCATTGGAGGAAGGGGGTGCGAGTCTGAAAACGGTTTAGCTGTGAAGGCTCAAAGTCATCCGCAATATGAATGACAGGAAAGAAATACCTGGTAAGACAACAATGGAAAATCCAAAGAAATAAACTAAAACCAAGATAGCAAAACACGGATTTAAGTTGTTTCATGTAGAGAGTAAAAAATAAATTGTAGGGTAATTACCTGGGCATCTTGATCATGTGACGCCTGCCACCAATCACAACCCAGAACTAGGCATGGGCTACCTCATTATTGGTCTAGAAACGACTGAAGCAAAGGGATTAGCTAATGACGAGAGGCATGTCCTTGTGCTGGGGTGGAGGCCACCACGCTGGGATTTATTTACTTATCCCCTCCCTGCAACACAGTAAGATGAAAGAATGTTTAATAGAGGGGAAAAAAATCCCAAATCACACACACACAAAAAAGGGCACCGAGGCTTGTTTTGTGCATTTTGGCCACGGCTGCCTAGCATCTTAGAAAACTAGATTCCTTTTTTAGTCTTTTGGAAAAGTTCACCCAGGTTCCTTGTTATTAAAGAAAATAAACATCAGGCAAAACAGGACTTTATCAAAACTATAAATAATTCAATGCAGATGGACTGAAAAAGCAAGCAGATTTTCAGAGTGTGGAGCATGGTAGGGATTGGGTGAAAACAGGGAGGGAAGATAAACATAAAAAAAGAAATGAAATTATGAACTTGTTGAAGAAAACAGGCACAGAAAGCTCACTGGGAAAAAAATAAAGAGGGTCCACTCTGAAACCAGACAGCTTCGTCTAGTTCGGTGAGTCATGCTGCCCACGACCACTGACTGAAGGTGTCCCACCTCCAAGCTGCCAAAAATGCAGGCTGCAGACCACCAGAGCAAAAAGGTTTGGGTCCTTTGTTTCATGCAGTTGAGAAGGAAGTCCAGTGATGTCTCTGGCTCCAGTTAGTGTCAAAACTAGGGTTAGAACCCAGTGGTCCTGCCTGACCTGTGGTGGCGCAGTGGATAAAACGTTGACCAGAATGTTGAGGACGCCAGTTCAAGATCCCAGGCTTGCCTGATCAAGGCACATATGGGGGTTGATGCTTCCTGCTCTCCCTCTCTCTCTCTCTCTCTCTCTCTCTCTCTTTCTCTCTCTCCACTTTCTAAAATGAATAAAAAATCTTAAAAAAAGAGTCCAGTGGTCTGATGTCCCTATCCTTTTCTACCATGTGGCATCAGAAGTGACAATTACCTCTACATAGCACCTCAACTCAATCAACAATCTAGCTCACCCAGAAGCCAGGACCGATTCATCAAGCACTCAGACAGCTTCAATTCTGTAAGCCCTTTGTGCCCGCCCCCCAAAACAACACTCCAGGAAATGGCGGGCCCCTTCACCTGCCGCCACATTAGCCAGGGTCTCGAACATATTTTGCTGGTGGCCCTCCGTGCCTCCCTCGCACTAGTCCTTGCAAAAATGGAGAGCTCACCGACAGTTCTTTATTGATTTATTACAGGTGGATTCATCAACTCTCACTTTGAGTTACTTTTGCCAGCTAACAGCAATAGAGAATGTTTGCTTTTTCCCCTGGGCAATGTTAGTAAATCTTCAGAGAAAGTCATGAAGTGAATGCAAACTAGTTTGCAAATAAGTAGGTCCAGTTTTTAATGAGTAAACCAACACTCTTCAATGCAGACATTCTTTGGTCGCTCCTGAAGAAGGAGAAATGAAAAACTGCACTGTGAGCCTGCCTGGGGTCCCACAGCGTGACCAGTGGTCCTGTGGTATGTGCGTGACCGCGAGGGCACTCCCTGTTCATTATGGCTGTTTTCCAAAGAAGAAGGGATCAGTTTGAGTAGGCAGCTGAGCCAAGAGGTGTCTACTGCCACTGTCACCCCACCTTCTTCTCTCTTTGGAAAGTCACGGACTCGAACATTTCCTGTAAAAGACTGAGCTGTAATCAACAATGTTCAAGAGTTATACTTATATGTGGAGAACCAAGCCTGTCATCCATCAGGCTGATCATGTCATGGTCTCTTATATAGAAGTCACTTCTTTTCCAGTGTCACAAGGGTAAACCACCTAAGTATTGTTGACACAAATACAGGATCGTCCAGGACATAGTACCTACACATACAGCATGAGTGTCCCACTCTCTTCCGGGGAGCAACGCAGATCCTACCTCTGAGACCTCAGATCCAGCCTCCCAGTAAAGCGAGTGCCTTGGGATGGCATCTTTTCTTCAGGAAATCACTACGGTAATTGCTACTCAAGTGTTTTTGAAATTACATATTTGCAATGAAACTGCAATTTCAAATCACGCCACCCAGCAGCCCTACCTTACAACAACTTAGAAAGCCTGGTGCTGTTGACATGTGTACACACTGTCTGAAAGAGGAGGAGTAGGGGACCTCACCAAGTGCAGCTATTATTACAGGCTCATGACAGGAACATCACCCACCCTGAGTGAAGAGTATCTACTTAGGAGGAAAAATGGTTTTATTTCTGTCCTTTTAAAAAAAAAAAAAAATCTATTTCTTGACTTCAGTCCTGCCTTGTGCACTGTTGAGATTTCTGGCTAAATCAAAGGCCAACCCAAATTCTACCCACTTAAGTCTTGAACCCCATAAAACATTCAGGTCTTTGTTTAATGGGAACTTAGCCCACCACATCAAAGAATCAGCTCCGGTTGACAAGGAAAGTGTTCAGAATGGCTTTCACACTAGAGGAGTTCAACACTAGATTGTTACTCTTATTTCCTATAAGGCTATGCCCTAAATCTTTGGCATCGCTCATAAGAACCTTCATTGTCTAATTTTTACATTGTTTTCTTCTAATAGACTGCATTACCGACTCTCCTCTGGTCCCAGTGAACTTCTAACTTTGCCCTTGCTATAATCTGTCCAGTTGCTGTTTCTCAGCGCAAGTTGTTATTTCTGGAATGACCCTTCCTTCCCTTCTACTCCAAATGTACCAAGAGAAATTCAAGTGATCTCTAGAATGTTCAAGGCATCATGACCTCTCCCCTGCAGCGCTTACTGAACATCTCCGAGGGCCAGGCACCGTGCAGGTACTGGCTCGAGGTGTTAGCAGAAAGAATTATTCACTTGGAAACTGTAGTCCCCTCTGCTTCCCTCTTCCTTCCAAACTACCATTGCATTGGGATCACAAAACATCACAGTCAAGTTCCTTATGCGCATGTCTGTATGCAGAGGACCCAACTAGTGCCTGACCCAACACCGCAGCTTTTGTGCCTGGAGCACTTCATAAAGGTTTAGTGGATTAATTTTTCTTTCATCTATAAGTCAAGATAGAAAAGGGAAGCCTCATCTTGAATTAATAATAAAGGAGGTAATTCATAAGCAAGATGACGAACAATAAGGTTGAAAGACTTGGCTGGGATGCTGATTATTCCAGATTTGACTCTCAGGATCCAGCCGGTGTCTGGTGGAGAGGACAGGCCCTGCACACAGAGAAGGTTCCAGATGCTTTGGCTCATCTTTCTAAACTCTGTTCACCCCTATCACTCTGCTCCACTGATGATGGCCTTTACCTTATTAGTGCTGACTTTCAATTAGTGTCAGTGTTTCCAAAAATAATATTTTCCAGGGACTTCTATACAGATTCCAAACGGCTCTGCAGCTGAGATGGAAATGTTCGGAGTGAGTCCAGCCACCCTCCAGGGAAACACTTTGAGAAGAGTAAACAGGAGAGTGATAGACAGCTTTCTCCCTTAGAATTAAAAATTAATTGTCATTTTCTTCTCCCTTTCTTATTAGAAATAGAAAGCCGAAGTTGGTTTATTTGTTTGATTCTATATGCTAATTTTATGACGTCTGGATATTACGGTGTAAAGTGATAGTCCCATTTAGACAAAAGAAATTCCATCTAAATTAGATCAACAAAGAAACATAAGCTTATTTTGATTAAAGGAACAACTGAGAAATTCTTTTTCAATTACAGTATATAATGATTGTTAAAAACTCAAAGAAAATTCAAGTGAGGATTCACATGAAGGATAAATAGAGAAGGAAAAATATATGTGTGTTAAGTATATATATATATATATATATATATATATATATATATATATATACTTAACACACACACACATATATATATATATACACACACACACACAAACACATATATATACACTAGTGAATACATAAGCATTCATATATACTAATATATGTATATATGTTCAAGCCACAATAGAATAAGGGTTTTTGTCAAATTGCATTTAAAAACTATTTAAGAGGATACAGTGAATTTAAAGCTTTTGTTAAGTCATGACATACATTTCATTTTCCCAAAACTGGAATTTTACCTATTCTATCACATGAGCAATTTTAGGTTCACACAAAACTGAGAGGAAGGAACAGAGGCCTCTCATACTCCTCCCCCCCCCCACACACACACATGTACAGCCTCCCCAATTGTCTACACCTCCTATAGGGCAGTGCATTTGTTACTATTGTCAACCTACATTAATATGTCATAATCACTGAAAGCTGTCTATTTTTTAAGACCTCCTGAAATCTTCAGAGAAAAAGTCAACATGGTCTAGGGCCTGAAACAGTGCCTGGTGCAGAGTAGGACCCCAATTGGCGTCTGGCTGAACGTCTTCTCTGTAAGCATGGGGTTTCAGGATTGTGCTGTCTCATATTGCTGCACTGGGTCGGAAAGCTCATACTCACGAGTCCTCACACTGTCTGCTCACAACATCCTCTCCTACGGCCCGGCGTTCACTGAGCCCCCATTCAGCTCTCATTCATCTTCTATGAGTAGATGGAGATTGAAGGATGACATAAACCTTATCTACTTCCTTCTAAAAATTGTTAATAGACTATTAAAGTGTTTTCGGCCCTGGCCAGTTGGGTCAGTGGTAGAGCATCGGCATGACATGTGGATGTCCTGGGTTTGATTCTCAGTCAGGGCACACAGAAGTGACCATCTGCTTCTCCACCCTTCCTTTCCCCTTTTTCTTCCTCTTCCCCTCCCACAGCCAGAGGCTCAACTGGTTTGAGTGTGGTCCCTGGCACTGAGGATAGCTTGGTTGGTCCTAGTGTGTCAACCTTAGGGACTAAAAATAGCCTGGTACTCAAACATCGGCCCCAGATGGAGGTTGTTGGGTAAATCCAGGTCGGGGCACATGCAGGAGTCTGCCTCACTATCTCCCCTCCTCTCACCTAAAAGAAAAAGAAGTCTACACACTATTGTTACTATCATGCAGTGTTATTGGTAAGGTTGCTTTAGACGCCAGGAAAGGAACTAATTCTATGTAACCTAAAGGAAGGGGCTTTATTGAAAGGTGATTGGGGATTCAAAGGAGGGTTGGAGAGCCCAGTAGACCTCAGATGCAGCTGCTCTCATGAGAATATGGAGACACTGTGGTGACATGAGGCAGCCTCGGTGGCCTCAGCCAGAAGTGTGACCTATCAATAGTACAGTCAGGATGCAATGAAACTCAACTGTTTCCAGTATCCTTAATCCTTGAACAAGATGCACAAGCTAGGATAAGAGCTTCCAGTTATTCTAATTACGTTCCTTGGCTAGGACAAAACTATTTCCATAGAGGAAGAAGAGGAAATCAAGAAGTTCTTAAGAAGTGGAAAAAGTATTATGAAGATGGAAAATAAACAAAAAACAATGAATATTTACCACACATAGCTAGGAAAAAATGTGCCAGTGAATTGAGGGACATGTGCCCACTGTCCTCTGACCTGGGCTTGTTTCTCTCCCGCCGAGCAGATGGGTCAGTTCATGGCTGAACCACACCTCTTGCTGGCCTCTGTTCCATCCCTATCATTTCATTTCAAAAGCAGCTATTCTAATGTCATCTACTTTCCTTTTCTTTCCTGTCGCAAACCGCCCAAGTGTTCATCCTGCTAGCCGTACGGTCCCAGTACCTAGAGAAAGGGGGATACAGACTCTAGGGTCTTTGGAAGGATCACCGGAACTAGACTTATGATCGAGGAGAATCTGCCATTATTATTTCTGTTTTGACTCAACCAAATAAAATTCTGCAACACAGGTGTTTCTCTAAAACAGGCCTCTTTACAGAGCACTTTCTACTCACTGAAATTTACTCTAATGTATTATTCCATAGCGGAGGAGACCTAGGCGTTTGGGAGTGTTGGTGTGTCAGTGTGTCAAACCACTTATGCTCATTTTAAGCTCCATCATAATGCACATGTTTGTCTAAGGAAGAAATTGATTGGAGTACAAACCCTCCCGTATTTCCCATAAAGTGGCTCAGTTCTTACCTTTAGGGGGAAAACCTTCTATGCTTTTAGGACAGTCTCTCTCAGGATCAGAGCCTAGTAAGAAGGACAAGTTCTAACAAATACTATTTCATCATACAAGGAAAATCAAAATAGACATGATGCAAAATTCTTAGGTAAATACCTAATTTTGACATTTCGAAGATGAAGCTCAGATTCCTCTCCTAAATCTCAATTTTCAACTCACACTTGGTCTAATTATTTGAAGATTATTCTGGGAAAGACTTGGACAATGTCCTGGGAACTCAATCTCCAAAATTCTCTAGAAGAGTCTTTAAAACTAAGGTTAGATGTTTACTGAAACCAATTAGGTCAAATATTAAAGCAAATAAAATTTCATCTATCATTTGTCTGCCTACCCACCTCTCTACCCATCTGTATAATTTTCGTTTCTTTTCACCAACAATGAAAACTTTAGTTGCCCTCAATAATGTTACCAAAGAATAAAAAAAAAAATACCATCCCTGCTGTCAACACTTTCTTCTAAGTCAGAGAACCTCCATTGTCTTTCCTCTGGTAATGAATGATAATAATTAAAAGCAAATACACAATAATTAGTCACACCAGGTTTACCCATCTGGTGTACCTGTGTCCTCTCGCCGTGTCTTTGAAACAGATGACAAGCAGCATATTGCTGCACACCCTGCTAATGGGTCTACAAGGAAAATGGGGAGGTAAAGAGGTCACCGAATAAAAGGTCAATGGCAAAGAAGAAGGGCATCACACTTTTTTTTAAGATGGTCAATGACTGCTTCAGGCCTGTATTGTCCACAGGACAGCAGTAACCTGCAGAAGCTTGCGGCCGGGAAGGTCTGTAGATCATATCAATTCCATGGTGTGAACTAACACTTATTGCTTGCTTGTATTGACCAACCCGGCAATGTGTTCTGTTTAAATAGTCATTTTCGCTACTTCTGAAAATCCTGTCAGGTAGATATTAAAATCATCCCAAGTTTATAGTTGAGAAATTGAGTTAAAGAGAGATCAAGGAATTTTTTCTCCAAGACTAACTTATCAGTCACTGAACCAAAGTTTAAAACAAAAGATAAGACATTTTTTAGAAGCTTTATAAAAAGGATTCTAGGAGCTGCTTGTCAATTATCCTAGTTGAAGGATGACTTTAAAATAGCTTAAAATATTTCCAGATGACTTTTTACCTGCAATATAGACTCCAGAGCTTAAGTTAGGATGGCCATGGAGCCCTTCTAAAGGATACAGTGCCAAAAAGAAACATACTAAGTAAGTTTTATATATGAGAATGACACACATTTAATAATACTATTAAACACGAATTACAAATGAATTCTTTCCCTGCAAATCAAAGCGATGGTCACGCCTGGGGACTATCATGTCTCATGTGTCTTTTTTGAGGGAGAGCAGTGATATGACACAACTTGTGAGCTGCCCCGTGTTTCTCAGGAAGAATGTCCTTTCTCCATTATTGTTGGGAGATCTGTCCATTACCAGAGGCCCACAGACAGAAATACAAAGGTATGGTGGGAAATAAAACTTTCAGAGTAGCAAAAAAAAAAAAAAAAAATTGCAAGTGCATGTTTAAAAGAGGTGGAATGAGAAACGATACCTCCACTTGCTCAATCTAAGCGGAAAACGTGAGAAAAACAAGATCAGGGTTTTGCAATCAGTGTAAATTGCTATTCGCGCAACATTTCAAAGTCTCCACTTGTCTTTTGAAGCACGAGGTCCCATGAACACAACAGCACCTGTTGCTGACTGTGCAGTCACAGCCTCGCCAAGCAATCAAGGCTTCCCCATCTGTGGTGAAATTTCCCAACTTTTCTTGCAAAGATCAGATCCTTCGTGGCTGATGAGCAAACGGGAGGCACGCAATGTCTGTCCCCTCTGATTCTATGGAGCACTCTAAAGCAGCGGGAACGGAAAATTAAAATCAACTGAAGTTTTCTCCCACACCCAAAACTGATGTCCCCCGCTTTCCAATCTCCTTACACAGATTCTCAAGATTTTATTGAAATCGGCTCACTCAGTGTATTAGTTTGATTGTATTTCTTTCTATGTCTATCTAATTAACCATTCAAGACCAGAAACCACCCCTGACCTAACAGAATGTTATCCTGATCTCTTGTTCCAACAGCCTTTAAACAATCTCTTCAAGCCGCCAGGACGGACGGCCTTTTTACCCAGCATACTCAGCGCTACCAGAAAGTGCTTTCCGAAATGTAAGAAGCATCACAGCACTACTCTGATGGAATGAGTCAGAACTCTGCATGTGACATGTGAGGCTCCTTCTGAGACTCCTGTGACCTGAAAGCAGCCCCCACGTCCATCTTTCCCATCAGACCCCTCTCTGCTCTGAATTCCTCGCTCCTTTTTCCACAAAGCCTTCCGGATCCTGCAAGCTCTGTGCACGCCCCGCCCTTGCGTTCTCTCCTACCCCTGCAACGTTGCTGCCGTATGAACGCCTTGCTTCCTCACTGGGGAAGCTCCCGCCGTCCTTGAAGAGAGAAGTGGATGTACATGCCATGTTGTTGTATGGTGCGGATTCCCGACCTCTGTGCTCAGTGGCTTTATGATGACGTGCCTGGAGTTGGTGAGAGAGTGAAGATGGAGACCAGCCATGTCATGTGTACCAAGGGGGTGGAAAGGAGAAGGGCGGGTCTGGTTAAAATGTTCCTCCTGCAGCCCTGGCTGGGTAGCTCAGTTGGTTAGAGTCTCACCCAGACACACCAAGGTGTGGGTTTGATTCCCAATCAGGACACACACAAGAAGTAATGAATGCACAACTAAGCGGAACAACAAATAGATGTTTCTTTCTCTCCCTTTCTCTAAAATCAATAAGTAGGAGAAAAAAATGTTACTCCCTCAATGGAAGCTTCTCCAAACTCCCCCAGCAGGATTCATCAGCTCACTCCTTTGTGTTCCTGCAGCAGCTTGGAATTCTCTGTTCTCACCACGTATAGTCATTATAATTAGCTTCTTCTCTATCTCTTCTCTACATTCGATTGTGGCCTTTCCTGGGGCCTAGATAAGACATTGGACACTTACTAAGTATTTAAGTGAATGGCTGCTTACTTGTTTCTCTCTGATCCCACCTTCATGTGGTCTTAGAGCAGGCCTGACCATCTTTACAGCCTGCCTGCCCCCATGCACGGTCCAGCTAACCACCACCTGTGTCACGATGGCTGAAATGGAGCCGGGCCCAGTCATTTATGTAGTATCTATGGCTGCTTCCATGCTACAACAGCCCACAGACCTGAGTGTTCATGATGGAGACCCTGTAGCCTGCAAAACCTAAAATGTTCACTCTCTGCCATTTACAATAATGGTAGACCTCCGCTTCAGAGCTTAAGAATGAAGGCTGAGATGCCACGAAGTATACACTGTATCTGTAACACCATCAAGGGAACGTCTGCCTACACCATGGCATAGAGAGTTTTCAGCCCAAGTGAGTGACCCCCAAAGTCAAAGTTGTTTCCTGAATTTCACTGGGTTCTGTGGATTTGTAAATGATTTGTTTCACTTCTAAAAATGTTGCCAAAAAGATACTTCACAGATCTTGAAAATAAATCATTAGTATGGAATTTTATGGCTCTTATGAAAATGTTCTGGGTTCTTTGGCTGTGTACTGCATAGATCTCTGAAATCATTCCAGCCCTTTGCCTTGTATCCATTTATTAATATAATTATACTTAATGGAGATCAGGAACTATTTCTCTAATCATCATGTCCTTTGTTCTCCTCTTCTGTCTCTCAAAGTCTCAGCTCCTGACACAACAGTGAGCCACAACCAAGTGACACAACTGTTCCCTACACATTAGATGGAACTCTGCTCTTACAGCCCCGCTGTCGTGAAATCTGATCATCTGTGTTCTATTCCCAGCTCCCCAATAAACAACTGTCTGGTCATCTTGGGAGGATCATGCCCTTTTCTAATACTCAGTATCTTCCTCAGAAAAAAAAGAAAGAAAGAAAAGAAATGGTACCAGCAACAATCTCTGTGCATTGTTGTGAAAAATCTATATAATTTTCCATGAAAAGTACAAGGCAGAGTGGTCGCCATTAGCATCCATCCCATGTGCGTCTGATCTGTTTTGCTTCCATTGTTCGTGGCAGTTCCTGTTACCGCTTCTCATAAGGAAGTAGGTCTTTCAATGCAAATGTATCAAACTCTAGGTGACAAGATCATACCTATGACTTCTTTGGTTTCTGGTTTCAAGAAGTCACAGTTTGTGGAAGCCTGGGGGGCCGGGTCATTTCACTCTGTGAGCTCTAACCTGCATTAAGGTGGGCCTGGAATGGTTTTCACAAGCCAGACCAGCCTCAGAGCACCTACACTTAAAAAGTAAAACGTTTGTCAAGATATCTGAACTGGCAGGTCTCTGAAATTTTTTCTAGATCTCAGAGTGAAGAAAATTACCCCCTTTTTCTAACAGCCAAGCACGTCCTAGTTTTAAGTGAAGGAGCCAATCTAGTTGATGGACGTGACCCAAGGCCCCTGGGAGCTAAAGTGGCTGTGTCATTGTGCTCTAAAAGTTTGGATTGTAAATTGATTGGCTCAGAATCAAGAAAATAAAAAAATAAAATATAAAAAGAGGCCGGAAAAAAAGAACAAATGTATTCTTTTACACCCTTGAGCATTATTTTTCTGAATCGATATTAAAACCAAAGAATAACATGTTTTGATTATATTTACAAATGTATCTAATCAGCCTGGAATGCTGAACTGCATTTTATCTTTGGAAGGGACATCATTAATGTGCCTCTGGGCATGAAGCTAGCTAGCCATCAGGGACTTTCTCTGTGGGACAGCAGGCACAAAGGGGCGGCCAGGGCAACGATGTCTCAATTCTGCCCAGCACGTGGTACCCCGACACACATGGCTCCTTCCTCAGGGGTCTCCATACACAGTGGGGTCTTGTGATATCTGTCTCTTTAACAACAAACATTTATTGGAAGCCTGGACAATTGCAACCACCTCCTAACTGCTGTCACTGTGGTGAGTTTCCCTGCCCTTACTCCATCCATCTTACTCTGCTACCAGAGCCATCTATCTAAAACACAAATCTGATCATGTCACTTCCCCTCTGAAAAGCCATCAGTGCTTCCCCATTGCTCAGAGGATAACGTCTTAAACCCTTTAGCGAGACTCTATTCATGGTCTTACCCACCAGGTTTCCCTGGTGAATCCATTACTTTCTTGTAGAACTCCAACTCAAGCATCAGCCCTCATTACTTCTTTGGAATGCTATCACAACAGGTTCATGCAGGTAGCACCAAAATACTCTAAATGTCATAAAATAACGGCGAGCATAACTGCCTATCTCGGCTCCTCCACTGTACACACTGTGAAGGCAGAGGCTACGCCAAACGTTCTGGATTGTGGTCTGATACCACGGTCGGCACAACTTGAGCTCTGTTGAAACGTTGTATGAATGGAGACCCCCACAGAAGCAAAACTGCATCTTGTCTCGGGACCTTTATGCCCTCTTTTCCCATCAGTCTCTGCTAAGGGACTCCACGGTTCTTGAGGGCAATAAGGCAGTGTCTGTCTCTCCGGCCGCTGCCTTCAATGTCTACATGTGTCTGACACGTGGGGAAAGCTCACTACTGATTTACTGGCTAGAAAAAAAAAGAAGTGTTTTCAATGTTTAAAAGGAAAGAGACGTGGAATCTACTCTTGGGCAACTTTCTCTCCACTTGAATGTACAAGATAAGATTCTTGATATCAGGAGACAATCTAGTATCTGTTTCAAAAATGCTAAGATTTAGGAAGGAGGCATAAAAGCGAAACATGACTATAGGACGGGAGGAAGAGATCACTTTGGTTTGCAAAGATTTATTTGTTCAGCAAGCATGCATTGAGCACCTAGTGTATGCACCGCATACTCTAGGTCTGGGGAAGAGGAAAAGAAATTAGCCTACTTCCCAGATGTCAAATGTTCAGGGCTCAAGCAGACCGTTGCTACTCCACAGGGGCAAGGTCAATGACAGGGGCAGCGCTGTGCACTGTGGGAGCAGAGACACGGCTCCTAATTCTCCTGGGGTCGGGAGAGGGAGCAGAACAGGAGGGGCTGCACGTGTGGAGGTAGGCTGGTAACAACACCAAGCTGGGAAAGACAGGCCGCCAGCTCCTTGGCACTCCCTGGGAACTGGAGGTGGCAGCGGGGGAGGGGGGAGGATGACCAGCTTGGGAGTCCCTTCACTAGTCTTGATTGGCAATTCTACAACAGTTATTGATCCTCCTACTCTAACCTCTGTTCCCAAGGCAGCTTCCCAAACCATGGAGAGTGAGGGCTCTGAGGAGATCCAGAAAGGCTCCCCTTCTGAATGGGAGCACAAGAGAACAGGGGAGGTCAGGTCAAACCTCAAATCTTCTGAAGCTATTTCAGGTCAAGAACTATTCATATGAGCTTGGAGGAGATATAGGGTAGCACCTTCCCTTTCCAGCAGGTTTCTCTGGGTATTGCTGTTTGCTCAAAACAGATGATATAGATTCATAGACTTTGACCTTTTTTGTTTTTAAGAAATCCAAACTTAAATTACATAGGAATTGAGGAAACTCTTGTTCTTATAAATGCCCCATTTCTGAACACATTTGTGTGGATCCTCAAACAGAGCCATTTGCTGCCACTATACCTTCACAAAGCTGAGCACATAGTAGGCTCCGGACAACTTTTTAAAAATGAATTTAATTGGCCTTAGCTGGTGGCGCAGTGGACAGAGCATCACCCTGGAGCACTGAGGTTGCCAGTACAGTACTATCACAAGGTCAGTACACACATGAGAAGCAATCAGTGGCACATCTAAGTGCAACAATGAGTTGATGCTTCTTTCTCTCTCTCTCTCTCTCTCTCCATATATATATATATATATTCCTTTCTCTAAAAAAAAAAGTGTATTCAATAGAATAATTTTATATTTAGCTCCTACTATGTGTTTGGCACTGGGAGTATAGAAAAATGAGGTCTATTGGCTATCTCCCTTCAAAGAACCAAAAATATGGCAGGAAGGAAGCTTGGGAGAAGGTAAAATGAGAACACAGCAAGTACAGCTACAAACAAGTTGGCAGGAAATTAAAAAAACAGAAAATAATACATTTTTATGGCAATTAGGAAGCGCTTATAAGGAGAAAACAGCATTTGAAGATCCTTGGTTTTCCTGACCTAGATTTAGGATTAATCATTTATTACTCATCAGCTTACAAAATGCTTTAATGAGGCATAAAAGATAGTACTATTTTACAACAATTTACTCCACAATTTAAATTGGAAATTAAAATAAGAAAGGATAGGAAGGAGGAGAATGAGAAGAAGGAAAGAAGGGACAACTTATCCGCAGATCTCTTCTCTGACACATCACCATTCTTTACCACCGTGGTAGAGGCTTCTAGTAAGAGCTGTTGTTGTCCAGAGCTCTGAGCACGTGACATATTGATATCGCACGTTTACCAAGCTTTACAAAATCCTTCACTACGACCTGTTTCCTTTGATTTTCCTCAGAACACTACATAAAACAGATAGCCGAGAGACTGGCGCCTCCTGAACTCACACAGGCAGAAGTGCAGCAAAACTCATCTTCCGGCCTGACCTGTGGTGGCGCAGTGGATAAAGCGTCGACCTGGAAACACTGAGGTCGCCGGTTCAAAACCCTGCACTGGTCTGGTCAAGGCACATATGGGAGTTGATGCTTCCAGCTCCTCCCCCCTTTCTCTCTTTCTCTCTCTCTCTCTCTCACTCTGTGTCTCCTCTCTAAAATAAATAAAATAAAAAGAAATTAAAAAAAAAAAAAAACTCATCTTCCCAGTTTCTGTACCAGGTAGAGTAATGGAACCAGGTTTCTGACTGGTCCTCCAGCTCATTCAACTCAGCTCTGCTGGTTCCCATAGAGTTTTGAAAAGTTCTTTAGCTGGAATGACTTTAATCCAAATAATTGTGAAAGCTTCCCTGAAATCAAATGTGATTTTTAGTTAGCCAAAATTAGCCTCGCTTGCTTTCTCCTACCATCACTCTAGGTCATTTGCAGAGCACTGTTCTTACGGGGATTTTTCTCCCCCATTTCCATCTGGAAAACAAGGGTTTCGTGTTAGAAAGAATTAAGTCCCTGAGAATAGAGATGGTAGAATAGGATACTTGAGCTACCTAAGGACACAGGAAAGGTAAGAATATTTTAATAGTGCAACTCCATCATCTAAGATGTAACAAGACCAAGGTTCACAAGAACAGAAGTTCCCCAACTTCAGTAATGATGATGGATAAGCTCTGTCTATGGGTCCATTAACAATATTAAGGCTGTTGGACTCAGCAGGAAGAACAGATACAAATTGATGATGGCTATGACAGGCATGGGCCATGTGTTTCCCTCCCACGGGATCCTACAGCTGCCTATTCAAGACTTCACTATTGGGAGGCACACTTACAGATGACGATGAGAACTAAGAACGTATACCCCGTTGGCCTCTGCCATCTGATCTTCTCTAGAGCATTGTTCAGACTTCAGATCTGTGACTTCCATATCTCTCAGAATATTTCTCTATGTGCTTCATTCATTATGTACCTCATATCTCTACTTCAGGGGTTGGAAACCTATGGCTCGCGAGCCAGATGTGGCTCTTTTGATGGCTGCATCTGGCTAAAAGACAAATCTTTAATAAAAAAAATAATAAGGTTAAAAATATAAAACATTCTCATGTATTACAATCCATTCATTTCCTACTGCTCATGTTCATGGTTTCGGGTGCCCAGAGCCAATCACAACTGTCCTCCATGACAACACCAAATTTTTATTGGATAATGCATAAAGGACATGGGTCGTTGTGAGGTCAGGAAGTAAACTTCCCTCCTTTTAATCAAGTAGTCAGCTAGCTAATTGCGGAAACCCTTTTGACAAAGATGGCTAAAAAAAAAAAAGATGAGAAGTATCGTACTTTTCAGCAGGAATGGACAGAAGAATTCGCCTTTGTGGAGAGAGCAGGTTCTGCAGTGTGTCTAATATGCAATGATAAAATTGCATCGATGAAACGGTCAAATATGAAGCGCCACTTTGACACACACCATACTACATTTGCATTGAAATATGCAGCGGGGGACAGCAGGAAGAAAGCATGTCAAGAGCTACTGTGCAGAGAGCAAGCTAGTCAGCAGCAACTCTGTGTTTGTACCCGAAAAGATGACTGGAATTCGGCTAGCTTTGCTGGTGCTTTAGCAATTGTGAGAAACAAAAAGCCATTCACAGATGGGGAGTATGCCAAAACATTCATGCTTGATGTTGCCAATGAATTTTTTGACGACTTTTCAGATAAAGACAAGATAATCAAACGAATAAAAGACATGCCTCTGTCGACAAGAACTGTTCACAATCGTACCATCATGATGCCAAATCAAATTGAGGCAACACAAGTGAAGGACATAAATGCAGCACCATTCTTTTCTCTCGCTTTGAATGAGTCAATAGATGTAAGCCATTTATCCCAGTTCAGCGTGATTGCAAGGTATGCTTTCGGTGACACACTACATGAGGAAAGTCTTGCTGTTTTGCCTATGAAAGAGAACAAGAGGGGAGGATTTATTCAAGTCTTTCACTGAGTTCGCTAAAGAAAATAATCTACTGATGGATAAACTTATTTCGGTGTGTACTGATGGTGCTCCGTGCATGGTGGGGAAAAACAGGATTCGTAGCACTTCTTTGTGAATATGAAAAGAGATCCATTCACTGCATCCCACATCAGGAGGCACTTTGTGCTCAGATGTGTGGTGAGCAGCTTGGTGAGGTGATGTCGCTGGTCATTCAGGTGGTCAACTTTATTGTTGCCCAAGCTTTAAATGATCATCAGTTTAAAACACTGCTGGATGAAGTTGGGAATAATTATCCCGGTCTGCTTCTGCACAGCAATGTGCGTTGGTTGTCAAGAGGGAAGGTACTCAGCCATTTTGTGGCTTGTCTGAGCAAAACCCAGACTTTTCTTGAAATGAAAAATGTCAAGCATCCTGAGTTAGCTAACACTGAGTGACTCCTGAAGTTCTACTATCTCGTGGACATGACTGAACATCTGAACCAGCTCAATGTGAAAATGCAAGGCATTGGAAATACAGTCTTATCCCTTCAACAAGCAGTGTTTGCATTTGAAAACAAGCTGGAACTCTTCACTCTTCATCGCCAACATTGAAACAGGTCGTTTACTACACTTTGAAAAACTGGGAGAGTTTAAAGATGCATGAATAGAAAGTGACCCTGCTCAACATCTTGATCTCCAGCAGCTAGCGGGTTTCACATCTAGTCTCCTGCAGTCATTCAAAACACGCTTTGGAGAATTTTGTGAGCGCACTCATCTTTTAAGTTCATCACCTATCCACAAGAGTGTGCAGTGGACAGCACTGACCTGAGTTACATCCCCAGTGTCTCCGTCAGAGATTTTGAGCTACAAGCTGCTGACCCAAACACCTTAGACATGTGAGTGAATAAGTTCAAATCACTGAATGAAGATTTGGGAAGACTTGCAAGACAGCAAGCAGACTTGGCGAGCAAACACAAGTGAAAGAAATGAAAAAACTTCAACCCACAGACCAGCTGATTGTCAAAACTTGGAATGCGCTTCCTGTCACATACCACACACTTTAGTGTGTGATATTGCTGTACTGACAATGTTTGGCTCTACGTATGCATGTGAGCAGTCTTTCTCACATCTAAAGAACATTAAGACCAACCTACGATCACATTTAACGAATGGAAGTCTCAACACCTGCATGAAGCTTAACCTCACCACGTATCAACCAGACTACAAAGCTATCAGCAAAACCATGCAGCACCAGAAGTCGCATTAATGGTAAGAAGTACTTTATTCATCATTGGTTAGCAATAGCATAATAATGTTATTAAAAAGAATTTAGAGACTTATTGTACTTTAAAAGTGTTGGTCTTACATAAAATGCACACAGTTAATTGTATTTAGTGTTAAACATATTGTATGGCTCTCACGAAATTACATTTTAAAATATGTGGCGTTCATGGCTCTCTTAGCCAAAAAGGTTCCCGACCCCTGCTCTACTCAGTCTCTATTTCTGTACCTTTTAGTTTGTTTGTCTATAAATTTCCTAGAAGGTTCTAACCCAAATTAAATCAAATCAAAGTCAGAATAAGGAAGCTAAATTATGTATAACAAACTATTTTTCATCTCATCAAAGTAATACTGCTTAATGTAAAAATAATTTTGAGAATGTAGAAAGTCTGGTGAATACTTACTATACCTGATCTATAAAACGAGCACTAACAACACCCTCTGGTAATGTTTCCTTTCTTTTTTCTATTTATAGATGAGAAAATTAAAGGGATACTTTATATATAATTTTATTTTTTACATTTTTACATCCTATCATAGCAACAATATTTCCCATGTTATATTATGACATTGTTGTAAACATACTATTTAATAGCCAGACTTAACATGTTCATACTGAAGTCTCATCTCCCCACTAAGAACGTAATTCTACCCAAGTCTCCCAATCTAATAAACTGGAACCACAATCCACTCAGTAATATTCTCCCTGCACGGGCTTCATCCATGATTCTTTTCTTCCCTTATTGCTCAAGTTAAGTCCCCTGATCTCAAGCTCCAGAGCCCATCCTGCATTCCACACGTCTCCCCATACCTGTCCTCATTTCTGCCCAGGGCTGCAACTGATCTCCCTACTTTGTCTTTCCCCTCGACCCCTCCAGAGCCCACTCTCCGCTGAGCAAGCCATAAGGTCTTGCAAACAATGACAACATGGCGTTCCTCTGTTTGATCCCTACACCCCCAACCACTTCCCTCTGCTTTTGGAATGCAATCCATACCGCTCACCATCCCCTCTGCTCTGTGCCTGCATCACCCTGCCCAGCCCCTGAATCTCTCCCTCACTCGGTATTTGAAGAGATCACACTGTTGATTTGTTGCCCATTTGCTGACTTGTGTGTTTACTGCCTGCTCCTCACCACCAGATTAGAAGCTCTTTCTCATGCCTGTGCCTGTCTGCTCATGGTGCATCTTCCCAGTCTTGAGTAGTGGCTGGCATATGGCTGGCACTCGGCCAGCGTTTGCTAAATGAATAATATTCCATGACTCATGGTTTTAGCTCTCCTTTGATTTTAAAACATTTATCTACTCAAAATATTCCTCTGGCTTCCGAAACATGAACATATCTTAGAGCACTCTTGCTCTGATCCCGGTGCTGACCCACGCAATGTCTGCAGCACCCACACACGGCGCTTCAGGACCTGAGCCCACAGTTCCTTCCTGGCCACAGCCCAGAGCCTCTCCACAGCCAAGCAGACAGACCCCTGCTCTTCTCACTCCTGAGGGGTTCTCCCTGGCTGCCCCTCAGCCTGGAAGACTGATTTCCCTTTGCGCTAACCCCATACCCCACCCCTTCCTGGGAGACTCTGGCAGTGACATTAGGGGATACAAGACAGGAACAGCGCCTGCCCTCTGGGCGCTTACATCCTAATGAGTTGGGTAGACAGTGAACAGATAATCAGGAAATGAAACAGAGCAATGCAATGTGATAAAGGCTGTGAAGCCAACAAAGAGTGAGAACAAAGAAGGAATGAGTGAAAAACATGACCATTAAGTTGAGACCTGAAAGGAAGCTACCATTATACTTACTTTTTATTTTTCCTGTGCTGTCTCATACACTCTTATCATGTTTCGGTGCGGATGGGGGTGTGTGTGGGAGGGTGGGGAGAGCAGTGAGAAGGGGCGAGGTCAGGGACAGGGTATGGAGGGGGGAAGGGAAGCCTTTCACATTAGGTGCTTGTGACTGACAATTTGACTTTGAACATTATACACAAAGGTGGCATTTAGCCAAGCAGTCTTCGCTGAAACTCAGCAAGGATTTTATTGCCAGTGCGATGCATCATTTTATTGACGTCAATCACCCTTGACGTTGCCTCAGCACTGGATCTAGCCGATGGGTTGCTTCTGTAACAAGCTTGTACTGCGCTGAGCCTCACCTACTGATACGTCCTGCCTTGGCTTTTTGGAAATGGAGCACTTGCCATTTAGCCAGTCCTTTGGGGTGCACTCTGGTTTGGAGTTATACAGCCTGTTAAGTCAAACTGGCTTTGAATCCTGCCCTGGGCAAGGTGCTCGGAACGTGTGCTGATGGTGTGCCAGGAACCCCTCTAGGCTTGTGGCTGATTGTGGAGGGCAGAGGAGAGGGGAGGTGGAACCAGCAGAGGGGACCAGCTGGTCTACCACCTCCTCTCAGACCACTGTCCTGCTGAGGCTTCCTGACAAAGGGTCCCTCTCTCCTTGCTCCTAATGCTTGGCCATCCTCCCCCAATCCTGGGGAGAGAGGACCGGAGCTTTAACAGGGCCACTGGGACCACCTGGAAGTTACCTGCAGCTCAGAAAGCACCCCAGTTGCTGGGGGGGGGGCAGGGAAGCCACCAGACTGACCCCAGGCACAGAGCATGGTGCCCCAGAAGCCACGAAGTGAAAGACCAGGAAAATGAAGGGGACGGAACTGGTATTTACTCGTAGGGACCTGGCGCCCTGTTAGGAAGCTGGCCAAGTCCTCTTCCCTTGATGCTCAACCACAGCCTCTGCAGTAACATCAACACCCTCATCTCACTGATGAAAATGTTGAAGCTCCGTCCCACCACATGTCTCGTCCAAGTTCACATGACTGAGAATGAAGTCATGCAACCTAAGTTTGCGGAGAAGCACGCCCACCTCTCCCTGTGTTCCTCCGGCATTTAGAGTCGCACTGAAAACCCAGCAGACAGTTGATAGTCCATGGCACCTAAGTGATTAACTACTGAGCCGAGGAACCAAGTCCTGTCTTCAGATGCAACGTTATTATCCTTCATGCACTGGGTAGTATTAACCAGTCTGGAGAAAGAGCCTGTCCGAGGCACGGGCGGAGCCCCAAGTTGGGATCTGTGACCCTGAACACATCGCTCAACCCCCTGAGCTTTATTTTGTGGATTTGTAAAACAGATATCATAAGATCAAAAGCTTACTATGAGGATCACTGTAAGGCTATAAGATAACACAGCACCTAACTCAATGCCTGGCATCCATGTGTCTCCAGGGAATATTCGCTATTCCCCCATGTGCCAGGGGGCACGAGGTGTAAAAAGCTGGGGGAGAAATGTGCCCAACATGTGCGTCCCTGTGCTCCAAGGTCACAGCGACTCCTTCCTACCCGGCCCTGCTGCCCTGCAGGGTTTAATCTGCCCTTTCCAGAACATTTGGCATTTTGATTTCTCTTTTCCTCTTTCCTCTGTACTAGGCCTGAACTGGAACAGGATCAAGATGTTCTTCATAGCCAGGCTCCACGGAGGTGTCAGGCATGGGGATTGTGGGGGAGGTCACTCTTGATGCTAGATTTTGACATCAGGGCCTGAGACTCTCTTCATTAACGCTTCAGGCTATTAAAACTTGATGGGTGGGCCCTTGATTGAAAGACAACCCCCCCCCAGCGCCTTTGCCCATGATCATGCCAAGGTAACTCAGGGCACTAATGAGGGTTACCATGGTCTCAAGCCCAAACACACTGAAAGCCACGCTGATCTGCATAAGGTTGGGGCTGTGGGCCGGACAATTTAGCAGCGATGTTTTGAAACTTAAAAAGGCAGAATTGTTTTCTTACAGTCAGGCACATCCCTGAGCAGGGAGAAAACGCCAAGTAAGCAGGGGAAACTTCCCTGCCATTATCATCTCCCCTCATCTGCTCCGGCCTGGAGCTGTGTGGGTTGCCATGGTGATGCCGGGCTGACCTCTCACTTTCTCCTCTTCCAGGAGCTAAAAAGGTAAAAATGAGCCATTTGGTCTCAAATGAAAAGCAGCCTCCCTCAGTTAAAAGATGTTAAATCGCTTTCCCTTCGTCAAACCTAATGTTCCATAGCCAAGTTGAAAAAAAAGCAGAAGTGGGTCGGGGGAAGGGAAGAAAGGAAGCCAGGTTTCAGAGGCAGAGATGTGGGGCTGGCCAGGCACAGCAGCCACTGCGGCCAGTTGGTCACTGGAGAAGAGCTAGTGAGGGGTGGTGGCGGGCCCGCTAGCCTCACAACTTTGTCCCCCCTGCCACTGCCATCATCATATTCCCTCCGACCAACTGGCTCTGGCCCGGGTGTGCCGTGGACTGTGTGCTCACTGCGGCCCTTTCTCACTGTCTGTCCCCTCTGCTTGCTTTGCAGGGCACCTGGTGCGGCTGGTCTGTTGGCATTTTATTTAATACGGAAGGAAGTTGGATCAGAAAATCAAAATGCTGCCTAAACCCTAGAGCTGCCGCACAAGCCCATTATTAGCAACGTGGCCGTGCACGAGCAGGCAGGGCATGTCCCTCTGCTATGACCAGCATGGCAAGGTGGCTTTCTCCAGCACCCCACACTGTTCCGCCAGGCTGCCTTGCCTTGACCACTCGGGGCCCTGAGAGCAGGACGTCCCAGACCAGAGAGGCCTCCTGTCTGGTTAGAGGCACCGGTCGGGCAGGTGGGAGAGGTGTGCAGCGTGGTTCTGGGCAGCAGGCCTGGCTGTCCTTAGGAGCTGGCAACACTGTGCTGCCCATCCTGGTTACCTGATGTGTGGCAGGGCAGCTAAAAGCATGCTCTGTTCTTCCTTCTCTTCTGTCCCCCTTGTTTGCTGGAGGAGCCGCCGCAGCCTGTCTGCCAGGAGAGCATGTGCAAAGGCGCTGGGGCTGTGCTCGGCTTCCGAAGACTCATTGGTTTCATTTTGATGCACGTTTCTGAGTATGTAGGCTGGAGCTGTCAAACTTGCCTCTAATGAGAATTCCCCTTAATTATAAATTAGGCAAAAACTACCAATTTATCACTACCCAGTGTGTTTTTAATCCTTTCATTTCTTGAAAGTGGTAATATTAAGAAAAATTAGAAAAAGTAAAGTGGATTTTGGCAATGAGGCGAATTCTTATCAAAAAGATATCCTTATAATATCCTGAAGCAACATCCTAGGTTTTTCAAGAAGTATGTTAGAATCCTCAGAGGTAAAATATACAGAGAAATTTAGTGATCGAGTTCAAGAAGTCAAACATCAGAATAAACAAAATCAAGTTATAAAATGACAACCTGGCCCTGGCCAGTTAGTTCAGTGGTAGAGTGTCAGCCTGGCATGTGGGTGTCCCAGTTTCGAATCCTGGTCAGGGCACATAGGAGAGGCAACCATCTGCTTCAGACCCCTCCCCTTTCTCTCTCTTAGTCTCTCTCCCCCTCCTGCTCCCACAGCTATGGCTCAACTGGCTGGAGCACATCGGCCCTGGGCACTGAGGATGGCTCCATGGAGCCTCCATCTCAGGCACTAAAAATAGCTTGGTTGCAAGCATGGCCCAAGATGGGCAGAGCATCAGCCCCAGAAGGGTGTCACCAGGTAGATCCTGGTCAGGGTACATGAAGGAGTCTGTCTCTCTATCTCCCCTCTTCTCACTTGGAAAAGAAGAAAAAAGAAATGACAACATGGAAAAGAAAAATTATATCCAGATTCACTTCATTCATTCATTCATTCATTCATAGGATGTCCATACAGCCTTTAGTCATATCTCTTCATACACTGACAGCATTTGGAAAAGACCTGCTAGTTTAATAGTCTGGGGTTCATTTATATCATCAGCTTCATATGGCAATAAAACTTGCAGAAAGAGCCTTTCTCTGCTGAATTCATGACACCTCTTGGATCCTACCTGAAATATGCTGCCCCTGAAATGTAGAAAGAAAGTCCCTTTCATAACACACACACACACACACACACACACACACACACACACACACTCCCTCGGCCACACACACCACACGTATGGTCTACATTTCTAATGAGCCCTCAGTGGTCATCTTACTCTCAGAGGCCATTGCTAAGCCCATGCTCCAAAGACAGCTTTGTCACATCAAACTCTTTAACTGGATGGCATTTTAAAAGTTTAAAGGGTTAATGCGTATAAGGGAAAGAGAAAATAGTCTAGTGCGCGTGCGTTTTGATCTGACAGAGGTTCAGAACATACATGCAGATGAAAATGGCCAGCTTCCCCGCTCCCACAACCCCTTTCTCTGCCTCCTGGTCCCTTGCCTCTCTCCTCCCCACCATCGTACAGATCTCAGCACGATTAGAGAGCTGCAGATAAATGGATGGCCAATGGTATTCTATGGTTTCAGTGTAGTCTGACGATTAAATCCCTATGAAAATAATATATCTCTTCTCCACTCCTCCTCCCCCTCCCCACTAGATGCTGATGCTTTTCACATTTAAATGTAGCAGGGGTAACAAGAGCCCCTTTTATCAGCAACTCCTATTCATAAGGCATTAAAATACATGCCTTTTCTTAATCCCTAGTGCAGCTCTAAGGGGCTTGAGCTTTGTGCTGAAATGGTACATAGTACATATCTTTTAAAAGTAGCTGATGGAAATCATCTTCTAAACCAAATCAGTCCTCCCAAAGCAGCTCTCCCCAAGGTTTACACGGAGCATCAACGAGTCCCTGACACAGCCAGCACCTGGCCTCCCCTCTCCACAGCAAAGTGCTTGAGAAACAGCACTGAAGTTTGTTTATATGTTGCCCAAGTGGCTTGGCCAGCTGTCCGCCTCTCCTTCCCCCTTCCAGTGCCCATCCCGACCCGTCTTTGCAGCAGCGCGACTTGGCATGGCACCGCACCTCTTCTGGGAAAGGCGTTGCTAAAGTAGCCAATGGGGACTGCTGAGCAAGGTCACTTTCAGATTTTAGAGGCAGCCTCTCCAGGAACGGGGGTGGGGGTGGGGAGGAGGGGACAGCCTAGGGGACAGATCGGGTGGAGAATCACCTGGGCGACCACTCAATCCACAGGCCCCAAGAGGAACCTGTGCAGAACTGCAGAATTCCTCAGCCGGAGAAAGCTATTGGTAGACAAGTGGCTGGCAGGTACTAACAGAGCAATACGGTATGTTTGTATAACATACATATGCACGTGTGCACACACACACATTTGTCTCAGTAAAATAATAGCACTGGTTCCATGTACAATAATCTAAAAATGGTGTTAGGAGCACTGTTTGCACAAAGGGAGAATTAAAATATAGACAAAATAAATACCCAGGTATAGAGCTAACTCTTGCTATATTTCTCTTGGAACTAGTTCCCTAAAATCAACTCTTTATTTTATGTTTAAATTATTTTAAATTAAATTTGTGAAGGAAGCTTGGGGAAAATAAGGGTGTGTGTGTGTGCGTGTGTGCGTGTGTGTGTATATATACACACACAAGCACATGCACGCACCCAAACATTCCAGGTTTTCTATCTTTAGTAAAATTAGTGGCTTTCAAGTCTTTGGAATTATTGCTAATGAAGAAGAGAAAAAGATGGCAGAAATATTTGTGATAGTTTGTGTTCAGCTCTGTTTATTTTCACTTAGCAGCTTATAGAAAATCTATCAGGAGGAAAACTGTTATGTTACACTCTTCTTACATTGTTTGACTCAGTGTTGGTTTAAAAGTGTAATTTTTTTCTCAAAGCTAGTAAGTGATGCTAGAACTGTTTGGAATACTAAGTTCCTCTGGCAGATGATCTCTGTGTTTCAGTTGTGAATCTTTATTTTTCCCTCATTCTCTCTCTGTCTTTTCTTGATTGGATGAGGAGTGTTGATGAGTATTCTTTGCCTTGTAAGATATATTTCTTTTTTACTTGGAAAATGTCACAAAGTTATGAAGTAGTAGGGCCATCTGCAGGAGAAGATGTGCCCCCCCTCCCATGCACTAGACAACAGTTGAAGAGGGCTGATGGGAACAGAAACAATGTATGAATTAGTGAAATGTACAATTGCAACTTGTATCATTTCATCCCTTTCTGAAAAGCATCTGCCCACACAGGTTTGGGTTTGTTTGTTTTTTTTTTAATAAAAAGAGAAAAATCTTCAGGTAGTTCGAAATACCCTTTAATGCTATTAAAGAAAACTTCATTTCAATCACTGAAAAATTTATTGAAAATTTTGTTTTCCAGGGTAATGGAGATTGCGTCTTTATCATGGAATCTGACTGCCCCCTTCTGGTTATGAAGAGAAATTGTCACATTGGAAAGAATTTATGAACCTCCATGCTGTCGATAATTCTGTCACTGATTGATTATAGGGTTTCTGGATAGGAAATCTGCAATAACAAAAAAAAAAATCCACTTTTATATTATACACTGATCATGATGGTAATTAAAAACAAAATAGTTTGACTTTCTCATAATCCAGAATAAGATGCTTCCTTTTCTTTTTTTGGGGGGGGGCAATGTTTCTGACTCTTATTCTATTTTATCTTTGAAACCCTCGTGTTGGATCCAAGTATGCAAATACAGTTGGAGTGGAAAACAAGAGCGACTTTGATATTTCCTCTACTTTTGAAAAACATATTAAAGTGAGCCAAACACTTTTTGGCTTGCAATTTGGAGTAGGACTCACATTTATTAAAACCTCTCAAAGTAGCTGGTCAATAATGAATTAACCCACTTTTTTAGAGAGTAAGAAAGAACAAAATTTTTCTCAAATAAAATAAAAACATAAGAAAATAACTATATTGCCTGACCAGGTGGTGGCGCAGTGAATAGAGCGTCGGACTGGGATGCGAAAGACCCAGGTTCAAGACCCTGAGGTCACCAGCTTAAGCGTGAGCCCATCTGGCTTGACCAAAAGCTCGTCAGCTTGGACCCACGGTCGCTGGCTCCAGCAAGGGGTGGCTCGGTCTGCTGAAGGCCCACGGTCAAGGCACATGTGAGAAAGTAATCAATGAACAACTAAGGTGTTGCAACAGCAACGAAAAACTAACGATTGATGCTTCTCACCTCTCTCTGTTCCTGTCTGTCTGTCCCTATCTATCCCTCTCTCTGACTTTCTCTCTGTCCCTGTAAAAAAAAAAAAAGAAAGAAAGAAAATTATTATATTGCCATAATTAGATGGGACCTTATTGGTAATTGGTTGAGAAAGTTTCAATTGAATAATCATAAATCCACTCATTCCTTCCCTTAATCTGCATTTGGTGATATAATCTTATGCATCCATATCACAATTAGAGAGCATTGGGGTTTTTTTCTTTTTTGCCATTTTAGGTCTGAAAAATGGTATAACAAATTCAGGATGATTGATAATTCTGAATAGAGAGTCATTAAATGCCAACAGGAAAAATAAAGTACCCTCAATTATGATTGTGATACTACGTCAAACGGATAGAGGAAATCCTAATTCTGAGCTCTATTAAAATGCACTTATTTCAATTTCCAGTTGCTCTGTATGTCCTATTAGCAGCCTGACATTTTGAGTAGTACACTAATTCATACGAATTGGGTTTTAAATGAAAAGCTTTCAAGTCAACCTTTATGGAGCACTGAATGTGCGATAAGCCCAGAATGAGCGAGCGAACGAGGGGAGACTTTCTCACCGAGTGGGTCTCATACATGGAGAGCAAACCCCGAACACTCCACATTTTAAAATGCTTTCATCTCAAGGACCTCGTCCACAGGAAAGTGCCTGCCGATTCCCCCCTAGTTTCCTCTAGAGACCTATGAAGTAGTTAGGAGCAGATGTAATTCTGGTGTGCAGTTAGAAAATGAAAGGTGAGAGGCGAAGCGTGCAGTCTGTGAGGTCCGCCTCGGCAGGATCCTGCTTCATCGGGCGCCAGAGTGGGGGATAAGTTCCCAAACAACACACACAGTGGGCTAGACATCCACACACACGGGCTGAGATGGCATAGGGTCAGCGGGAGAAGAGGAAGGGCCTCTCTGCTTGTCTGATTACCCACTAGAAAGGCTGCCAGGACAGTGTGGGTCCGTGTCAGAGTGGGGAGAGCCTCCCTG
Organism: Rhynchonycteris naso; assembly: GCA_037038555.1. Taxonomy (NCBI): domain Eukaryota; kingdom Metazoa; phylum Chordata; class Mammalia; order Chiroptera; family Emballonuridae; genus Rhynchonycteris; species Rhynchonycteris naso. Next base: position 217,083,690 of record CM072999.1, read on the forward strand.
CTGTGGGGCTCTTTCAGTTGGACAAATAAGAGTGCCTTGGGGAGGGCTGCTCACCCCCAAACAGCCCAGCCCTACACTGCCCAAGCATTGCAGTTACGAGGTCGTGTTTGTTGTGCACAGGTGGAGACACTGGGTAGTGGCTAGTGCAGTCCCGCTGGGACAATACGAGTCCCTGCTTTCAGCTAGTTTGTTGTCGAGGCAAAACCCAGAATGGGTCCCAAGGTACTATTAGCCAGGTCCGCTATGGCCCGCCAACGCATTCACGGAATAGCACTGGACTGAGAGTTAACGTCTCCCCAGGCTCTGCCACCTTGGACTTGCCATTTCCACCATGGAACCCTTTCCTCTCTGCCTCAGTTTCTTCATCTTATAAAATGAGGGGCCTGGGTTCAATGCTTCCTGAGACACTTCCCCAGTTTCAAGTCCAAATATTCTTAGTAAGTCACTTATCATTTCCATTCAACTACATCACTAAATTGCATGCCAACTATCTCCATGAGCAAAGGGCACTAATTAACTAAGTGACAAAAATCTAGAGTTACAGAAATTTTTATTGCCATTTTTCCCTTCAGATTCTAGATGGAACAAAATAATGGCAAATTGTTCGATTTTATGGCTTGCTCACTTATGTAATATATCTGGCCCGAACTGAAACTTTCTCTTTTTTCAAGTTAATAAGGTCATTGGTTTCTATTCCTACAGAAAACCTCTTTTGTCAAGAATGAGGAGAGAAGTCAAGTCACTGTGGTCCAGGGCTTCAGGGAAGAAATTGAGAGGCCCGGCAGCATCTGGAGATATAACATTAATGATGCAGCAGGGATATTTGGTTCTCTGGTCTGGGGAGGATGCTCAGGGGGAACTGATGCTGAGTCCTCTGGAAGGAGTCCTGTCAGGTATAGTTTCCTCCTATTCTGCTGGTCAAAGAATTGTGACAATAGAGGCTGCAGGCTCAGCTGTTAGCTGTCCTGTGCCAGTGAAAACTCCCAGAGCAATGACAGCTGTGGGGAAACAGGGCCAGAGCTAGTGAAGCAGAGAAAGTACGAAATCAATAAAGATAAAAGATAATGTAAACCAAATAGCCGTGCCTGCCTTGATTCCAAAGCAACACACAAATCACCATCTAAAATACTTGTTCTGATCCGCTTATTTCCATTGTGACTTCTCTGGTGGAGTTACAAGAAAAGGTACCTACAGCAGCTGGAACATGCCTGATAACCCAGTTGTAGTGCAGACGGTGGTTGTGGTGGGAGTGGAGGTGAAGTAGGTAGTGGAAGGTATAGTGGTGATGAAAGTGGAGGTGATGGAGGAGGTGATGGTGGAGGTGGAGGTGGAGGTGGAGGTAGAGGTGGAGGTGGAGGTAGAGGTAGAGGTGGAGGTGAAGGTGGAGGTGGAAGTGAAGGTGGAGGTGGAGGTGGAGGTGAAGGTGGAGGTGATGGCGGAGGTGAAGGTGAAGGTAGAAGTGAAGGTGGAGATGGAGGTGGAGGTGGAGGTGAAGGCGGAGGTGGAGGTGATGGCGGAGGTGAAGGTGGAGGTAGAAGTGAAGGTGGAGATGGAGGTGGAGGTGGAGGTGGAGGTGGAGGTGAAGGTGGAGGTGATGGCGGAGGTGAAGGTGAAGGCGGAGGGAATGGCGGAGGTGGAGGTGATGGCGGAGGTGAAGGCGGAGGTGGAGGTGATGGCGGAGGTGAAGGCGGAGGGAATGGCGGAGGTGGAGGTGATGGCGGAGGTGGAGGTGAAGGCGGAGGGAATGGAGGAGGTGGAGGTAATGGCGGAGGTGATGGCGGAGGTGAAGGCGGAGGTGGAGGTGATGGCGGAGGTGAAGGTGGAGGTGGATGTGGAGGCAGAGGTGGAAGTGAAGGCAGAGGTGGAAGTGAAGGTGGAGGTGATGGTGGAGGAGGAGGTGATGGTGGAGGTGGAGGTGATGGTGGAAGTAGAGGTGATAAAGTGGAGATGATGGTAGAGATGAATGAAGTAGAGGTGATGTAAGTGGAGGCGATGGAGGTGGAGGCAATGGTGGTGGAGGCGATGGAGATGGAGGTGATGGTGTAGGTAATGGAGGTGGAGATGGTGGTGGAGGCGATAATGGTGGAGGCGATGGTGGTAGAGGCGAGCGAGGTGGAGGCAATGGTGGTGGTGATGGTGGAGGTGGTGATGGAGGGGGCAGTGGAGGTGAAAACGCTGGGGGTGGTAGAAGTGGTGAAGTTGGTGGTGGAGGTGAAGGGAGAGTCTGAGGTGATGGAAGTGGGGGTGGAGGGGATACAGGCCGTGAGGTTCGTGGTGTTGCAGCAGTGATGGCGGCAGAGGTGGTGATGGACGTGGTAGGAGAGGTAAAAGAGATGAACATGGCGGGGTGTTGCAGTGGCAATCATGAACTGTGAGGACTCCCTGAGATGGATTTTGTCATCTCAGAAGCAAAGGGGCCCAAAAAAGCATTCCAGCATGGGAGAGAGTATGACAGACCCCTGGCCCTGCCACTGAGCCACTTAAGTCACAGCTTCCATCAGGGTGTACAGAAAGAAGTCTTCTTCAGGTTTCAGTTATAAGAGTAAACAAATCCCCACTGCTCTTTTACGCAAGTCTGAATTCCTGAGAGCGCATTCCCAGTTTCTGAAACCTCAGGCCTCTTATCTCCCTAAGCCTCAAGCCACCTTTGGCCTTACTTGAACTCAATCATCACCCATGGCTTGTCACTGCCTGTGCGCCATCACCAAGCATCCTATCCTCTGGGAGCCTGGTTAGAGAAGTCCAACAAACAAATCTGATCCATCCGCACCTCTGTTTAAATCCTCCCGATGGCTCCCCAGGTGCGACGGGCTGAAACCCTGCCCTTCTCTTCGGGGGCTAATCCACCTGTCCTCTGTGGGCACATTTAAAATCTGTCATGACACTGAACATTTTCCAATCACCCTTTTCTTTCTCCCTCATCCCTTTCTCTTCCTGGAAAATCTTTGTTCATTCTTTGATATCCCTTCCAGACCTCTTCATAGCCATCCTTCAAAATCTTGTCTTCCTCTCCCTCATTTGGAAGACTCTCACCCTGGCATCCTGTCTTCCCTTCCCCCGTCCAGGCAGACTGCCCTTTCTCGGTGGCGCCTTGGCATCTGAGCTGCTCCTGGCCTAGCACCGCCGGCTCCATGGACCCAGGCTGCACACCTACCTCCCATCACCACTTGAGAACAGTGCTGAAATGTCTACTTAGCGTGCAGCTGCCCCAGCATGAAGGATGGGTCTTTTTCTCTTCCGTCTAAGAGTTGGTACAGTATGGTTAGATGTATCTATATCTATGCCAGTGCATTATCGGAAATGACGGAAATTTATGAGAAAAATAAGTAAGCCTTGAGAGACCAAATAAGAACACAAGAGTGTGCCCTGGAAGAAAGCAGACCCATTCAGTGCTACAGAGCAAAGAGAAACGTGCTGAGATGTCAGAATTTCAACCTGGGGCAAGAGGGCAGTTAGGCTCCAATCTGACAGCTGGGTGTTGAGGTGGGCTGGGGGCTCTGGGCGACCTGCTGAAATGTCCACTCAGCAGGGATGCTTCTGTTCAGAAGGCATTGTATTTGTGTGCTCGGGGGGCAGCGGTGGTTGGTGATGGGGAAGGGTTCTGATGTCATACACCTAAAGCCACCTGTAGAGACCACAGAAATGAACAAAGAGGTCCCCAGAATACACCTGGTTAGGAAGTGAGGCTGTACCACTGAAGATACTCAGTCTGGCGTACAACATTCCAGGGACACGGGTTTGCACACACATTTGGAAGGAGAGGGTAGCCAGGAATATGTGAGATGGGGCTCTCTGGCTGCCTCAGTTCCCTGAGCTATCAAATGAGGGCTCTGAACTCAAAGGTCATGACGAAGGGGGGATCTGAGGGTGGTAAAAAGCATCACACAGGCACACAAGGGTATCTAGGAAGCCCTCCATTGTTTGAGTCAATAGACACAATACTAGAACTCCGAGTTTTAAAGATGGAGAGAAAACAGCAGATCTAGATGAATGACTATGAGGGGCCAGGTAATTAGAAGCGGGAAATACATGCACTGTGTCCAGTTACACCACACAGCAGGGACAGAAGCCCCTTTCCGGATGATAAGCTACGTTTCACTTCCCCGAAGGCCTGAGACCACCAAGGTAGTGCAAGCTGTGGGAACGGGGGACACGCTGAGTTAGCAGAGTCCTTGGCAAAGGCACCCGGGGATGAAGCCTGGGCGCAGAGGGAACACAGACAGCAGTGCTGGAAATTAAGTCTTCAGGTGAACGGGTGTGGTCTGGGGCGGAGGGTTCATTGCTTCTCTAATTTTTTTTCTACCTCTACATTTTCTTCTTTGGGATTCTTGGCTCCATATCAGAGATGTACTCCATCCATACATTCCTTTTGTTATGATTACTAATCGTCTGCTTATCATTATGAAAAGGGGCAAATGGAATGCGTAATAAAGCTGAGACTCTGAAATGTCTGGAGAGCGGAATACAAAAGACTGTCTTTATCCAGGTAGAAAAGTAACAAGACATGAGACTAGAGAGAAGGCGGCCAAGACAGGAGCATGGGGAAGATCAGGAAGAACCCAGCAATGCCAAAGACCCAGGGCTGAGCTACCAGGGGAGTTGTCTGATGCCAGATGAGGTGCTGCCCTTGGCCAAATGGCTGGGAATCCACTCATCTTCCCACATTGCTACAGCCATTTAGAAAAATGAGCACTGACAAGGAACTGTCATAAAAATTGCACACGAAACCTTTACTCTTGGAGATTCTAGTTATCAAGGGCTCCTAGGACTCACAGAGAGGGGAGCCAGAGAAACTTCAATAAGAAGATAAATTATACTTGATTCCATTATTCCTCTCTGGCATCATTTGAACATTTTTAATTTAATGTGAAATTTCAGAAGAAGAATGGTTCTGTTGGTTGAATAGAAATGGACTGAACTTAAAATACCGCACTTTGTGCTGACCCAAGTTTTTCTAAGGAAAGACCCGAGGAACGGGAAACCCCACATGAACGTGTCCCCCAAATGGCCTATGAAAGTTGTACATACTGTGTGCTAGCATCTGTGTCCTCACCTTCCTGAAACAGCTGTGGAGCCCTCCTGGTTGCCCGGCCACAGGACTGGTGCTGAGGAAGACGTGTCCACCACACAGAATGCATCCTGGCCTCAAAGGAGCAAAAGGTAACGTGCTCATTCCTAGACGAGAGCCCTGGTTGTTAGAGAACGATCACGACTTGCTAGTGGCGGTAGAGCGTTTGGTGTCTGTTTCTCCAGCAGTCCCTGAAAGGTCAGCTAAGCTCACCTGTCCTTCAGAGCCCCCCCTAGGGAGGCTGGGTCGACCCTGCCACATGCCATCTTCTGGTTTCCAGCGAGAAAGCCTGCTCTGGAGGCCACAAGCTAGTTTCTCTTTGTTTCCATATGTTTTCCTAGGGGCTCTCTCATCACAACATGTTATGCAACCCATATCAACATCATGTCCCATTCGGTCAAAAGACATTTCCAATCCACTGCTTCCTAACCTCTTTTAGGGGAAGTATTACATGCAAGTTAACATTACCATGCCCTGACAGATCAAATGAGGAGATCCAGCCAGAAAGCACTGAAAGTTCATGACAAACCAGGTCACTTTCCATTATATTTACATTCCTGTAATAGGGTCCTTTAAGGACTCCTCTTAAAGATGGTTTACAATATCCCGTATCAGTTTTTCTTTTGGATTCCACTCCACTCATATCAGGATTACTGTGTGCATGGTGAAGTGGACCATGCTCTGCTTCCGCCAGATGGCAGGGAGTTGGGGGTGGGAGGCAGGAAGACGGACATAGAACTAGACCCACTCGGGGGGATGGAACAGGCTCTGAGGGGCGCAGAAATGTGGCCTCCCACCCCGAAGGCCAGCAGAGCCACAGGGAGAGCACCCAGAGTGAAGATTAAACCAATAGGTTTTAAGCACCTATCAGTGGGACAAGGGGCCCTTACCCCATAAGCCTGGGTTCACAAGCTCAGTCCTATAATTTGGAAGAAAAACGAGCAGGGCCCATAAAATACAAGAAGTGAGGGAAGACCAAAAAAATAAAATAAAATAATGCCCACCATACAAGCGGTCTGTCAAAGACCTGGGACTTGCACATGGAGTCCCCGGGATAAAGGGGAAGCAGCCCTGAGGGTAGGGAGCTGTGAGGACAGAATTGTGTAATGGCCTCGGACATGTGGTCCAGTCCCCAGGTGCACGGCACATACGCAGTGTGCTGAGCGTGTGTGGTGGCAATGGCGAGGGCCTGACCATCGTCACTTTAATCACACAGGTGAGAACTCTTTCGGGAGCTTGGGGGAGGGGGCATGCAGGTGGTGGTGTCACTCTCCAGGGCAGAGCCTTGGGCTGAGCTGGAGGAAGCCAGCAGACCTAATTCTCCCTGGGCTAACCCAGGCTCTGGACCAGTTGTCACTAAACCCTTTATCAGCTACCAAGTCAGCTCTCTTCTGTTTTTGTTTTTTTTTTAAGATTAAAAAATGTTTCAAAATTGATTTTTCAATTACAGCTGACACACACTAGTAAAGCAGCTTTGAGTGTACAACAGCAATTAGACATTTATAAAGTGATCACCAACTAGTACCCACCTGGCACCATACACGGTTATTACAATACTGTTTGCTACATTCCCTCTGCTGTACTTGGCATCCCTATCAGTCAGCACTCTTCTTAAGAGTAGAGTAAGAATCCGCTTTAGCTCCTGGCTTGCTCTGAGTAACAGTGAGTACGAACATCCTTTACTACTAAGGATTCAAAAGAGACACCTCCTACTGTCAGCCCATCATTTGTGACTCCTGAGAAAATGCTCACGCTCTTGGATTGTCCTCTGTTCCCTTTGGCTTTTGGCCCAGTTCAGCTTTCCCATGCAGGGGCACTGACTGAATGGTACTATGGGCCACCCAATGTCCTAAACACCAGGTACCTGGTGAGCAAGGCATGTTCCGGCCCTTATAGAGTGTTCAGGTTAGAGGAAGAAGCAAAAAAAAAAAAAAAAATTTAACAGGTGGTTTCAGTTCAGTGTGACAGTATTTGGGAAAGTCCTCCTACTGAGTCTCAGGAAAGCCTGTTCAGGACACCTTTTCATAAAGGTAGAGGGCAAATGGACAGTTTTGCATGGGTAGTGGCCTTACCATGGCAGGTTCCCGTGCCTCCATGCAACAGTGAGCTATTTGAGAAATTAATCTTCTATTCTTTCAATGTGATAATATTTAATAGGAAATTCTCACAGGCATAATACGATATGCAAGGCTCATGTTACCTGATCTACGTAAAACGAAAATATGATCAATGTCCCGATATTTGTGACTCCTACAAACACTTTCAGAAGAAGACAGATGAGCTTGTGATTACTTAGGCTGTCTAAGAAGGTATCCCAGGGAACCCCAGCTAGATATAAAATTTTACTGTACTCATAAAATCTATGTCAAATTCAATGCAGCTGAGTGGTGAGAGAAATGGATCGGAAGTTAGGATTCTCAATTCATCTTTTCCAGCTTTGTCCCTGAATGTCACCGTACCGTTGGCATATCGGGTCTGTGGCCTCCAGCTCCTCGTTTCTAAAAACGAGAGGATCGAACCAGGTTTCCTACTAGTTACAAAGGTCTGTGATCCTGCCCTAAAATTATTCTGAGGATGGTGCTGTCATTATTTATGATAAACTATGAGAGAAAAATGACTGAGAGCATCATGCTCTTTCCGATAGACCCACTTCAAAACAGTGAAGAAGACATAATAAATTATCTGAGCTGGGGTAAAAATGAACTCCAGTCCAATGCACGTGCTTCATACCTGGAGAAAGGGGGTCAAGTTATCTGTGTTTATACTAAATAAATAAGGACCAGGCATGTTAAAAAGATATGCTGTTTGTTTCACCTGTCACTCCACACGGGTAAAAGAAACAAATGCGTCAGAAAGAAGCTCTGCAAACTGCTTGGAGGAGCAGAAATGAAAGGTCCCTCTGGCCAGAAAGTCTCCCCCCTGTCCTACTAGAGCTTCTGCAATTCCCACCAGGGTCTCTCAGGGATGAAAGATAAATCCTAAACTCCGGCTTTCTCTTACCTCAGAGCCGCGCAGAGCCAAGGGATTAACCGAGGTAATTTATGGAAATGTGATGGCATGCGATAGCCAATCACACGCCAGCTCTGCCTTTCCTTTCCTCCCGCGCAGAGCCAAGGGATTAACCGAGGTAATTTATGGAAATGTGATGGCATGCGATAGCCAATCACATGCCAGCTCTGCCTTTCCTTTCCTCCCCGGCGTTCAGCTCCCTCCAGGTCACACCCTTCTTCTCGGTCTTCTCCTCTGGGCCAGTATATGTCATGTCGCCTACAAGCTGTGGCTGATGCTGCTTCCTCCACCTGGAATGTTCTCCCCCCTTCTCTGTGTTCATCCAAATCCCGTTCTGTCGAGGTTCTTGACTGCAAGCAGCCTAGGTCGACTCTGGTTCTCTCGAATGGAAAGAGAAAGCTTACCAGGGTTCTCAGGAGAAACTGGGAAGCTGGTCATAGAAAATGGGATGGAACCCAGGGGTCTCCAGGGGGTCAGAATACACTGAGGGGACATCTGGCCTGCACACCACCACCACAGCTATAGCCTGGCTGTCCACCAACCAGCCTGACTTTGGGCTGGACCACCACAGTCAGAGCCCACAGGCCATGCATCTACGTGGCCTTCATTCTGTACACCAGCCTTCTTTTTCTCCTCTTCATTGTATCTTCTCTGCCATCCTTTCAACAGCTGCACAGATATGTGAACTTTCCCCGTGTGTGGGTCCAGAGTCTCCCCAGTGGAAGCCGTGGTGTAACTGAAAGAGGTCTGAGACAGGCAGCCAGGAAAAGGCACATGAGGAATAATTTTGCAATGAGTTGGACTTCTAAAGAATATGATGATATAATAATAATTGTAATAATAATAATAGCAGTAGTATTAAGAATAATGTAGTAATAAGAATAATGTACCTAAAATAATTCAACAGATTACTTTTCACTCTAGGGGTCATTGAAAAAAAAAGCAGCAAACAAAAACTTCTAGAAGGGGTAAGAAGATTAATATTCTCTTAACTACAAAGCTACAGAGGTTATTTTGGGAAGCAAGGACCCATAAAATTGGAATCAGAGGCATTCTTTGACCTTGAAATCAAATCAGAAGAAAGGTGACTTGGGGACACTAACCAAAAACTATTTCGGCAGGTCCTAGGGGTAGTGGGGATGTCAGGTAAGTGAGCTGTGGAGAGCAGCAGCAGGAAGGAGGCAGGGAAGGGCTCAGGTCACTCATGGTAGATTCCCGAGGATCTGAACTTTTTACCTTGAATGTTAGAGCTTCTCGTTCCCTAGCTTTTTATTTTTATTATTATTTTTGAGAGAGAGATTTATTATTATTGTTATTGAGAGAGAGATAAACAAATAAGAAGGGAGAGAGATGAGAAGCATCAACTTCTAGTTGCGGCACCTGAGTTGTTCATTAATTGCTTCTTATACGTGCCTTGACGGGGGCAGGGGGACTCCAGCTGAGCCAGTGACCCCTTGCTCAAGCCAATGACCTTTGGACTCAAGCCAGTGACCATGGGGACATACTGATGATCCCATGCTCAAGCTGATGACTTCCGGGTACCAAACCTGGGACCTTAGCATCCCAGGTCAATGCTCTATCCTCTGCGTCACCACTGGTCAGACTAGTCCCCTATCATTTTCATCAGTAAATCAGAAACTGGTTTCTCAGTATCTATTTAATACAAGCAAACCTTTCCCAGCTGCTGTGTTGACAACAACACATTATTCAGCAAGCATGCTCAGTGGCATTTTTGCTTTTAACTTTCCAGCAGTTCTTAACTTCTGCTAAGATCACTTTCAATTTCCTTAAAAATACAAGTTAATAAGAGCTAATATTTATTAAGCATGCTGTTAAGTTCTTCCATACGTGACTCAATTTAATCCTATTGTTAGCATTATTGTATTGCTATTACTATCTCCAATCCAGCCCTGGGAGAGCCCATAGGGGCTCCTCACAGGCCTGTCAGCTGCACTCACAAGGTCCAGACTATGTTGCCTCTTTCTTGCATGGGCACTCACATGCCACAGTTCATCACCCAAACTGGTCCTTGAAAGAGCATCACCCTAATTGGACTAAAGGTGCCACAAAGAGAACCAAGCCCCATGCGTATGCTGAGAGTGGGAAACTCAGACAGCCACAGTCCTTGAGGTGATAGACCCATGTCAGATTTGAGGACAAGACAGGGTGGCTGGCCCTCTTATCAGCCCTGTGCCATGTTCTGTTTCAGGGGCCTGAAGGAGCAAGCTCCTTTAAAACACAGCCTTCTTGTCACTCAGAGGAACAGCTGCCAGCTTCCGCCGTGCCCTTCAACCAAGGAGTCCCAAGTGCAGTGGAGGAGAGGCTGGAAACAACGCCTGCCTGCCCTGTGTGCCCTCCCTGCTGCCCCCAGAAGCAGCTGCTTGGCCCCTGGGTGACCCTGCTTCTTCCACAGAAAACCTTCCCTTCTCCACTCCGGCAGTTATTGTTGAAGCCTTCTGAGCCACATCTTCATATTGGGATGGGGTTCTGGTTTTGTTTCTGTAGAACCAAACAGCTCATGTAGGCGGCTTTTACAGAAGAAATGTCTCCCCAACAATAAACTTGAGTATCCAAGTCTGAAGAGACAGAATGGCTCACTGCTTTGGGGTGACGGGTATGCGTGGGTGATGGTTTGGAGGGGTTCCTGCTGGTTTTTTCTTTATCTTTGCCCCACCAGGTCTCTGGAACCCAAAATCATGAAATCCAGCCTGCACCCAGGCTCCTTAGAGAGTCAGCCTCAGCCCTGATCTGAGTGACCTCGCCAGTGTGACCCCCACCCCACCAGCTCCTTTAGAGGTCCCCGTTCTCAATGCAAAAGGCTGCTTTTCTGTCCCTTGTCACTCCTGGGACCATCTCTAGTTCGGCCTCTGAAGCAGCCTGCTCAGTCGCTGGTGCCCTGACGTACATGTTCACCGAGAATTTCCTTTTGCCCTCTGCCCGGTCCCCTGGACTTGCTTCTAGGGGTCATATCAGCTTCCCGAATCCACCATCATGAAGATGCAGTTGGCAGCTCCCACTGATCTACACCCAGAAGGTGCCCAGCCACACTCTCCGTGCCCCCTTCCATCCCCTCTCTCCCAGAATCGTGGTCCAGATCAGAGCTCTGAGGACTCAGTCACTCAGGAGCGGAGGCTGGGCTGGGCTGTGAGAAGAGACTTCTGTAACGGCAGTCCCTATACATGCCAACCAGTAGATCCGTTTCCTGGTGACAAAATGAGCCAATCTCTGCCAGCCAATGAAACACTATGGAGGGAAAAGGGCCAGGTACCTGTGAGTGTGTCTCCATCACAGGAAATGTATGTATTCTGTGGACAGTGTGCAAAGAGTAACTATTCTAGTTGATGGAAGGGAGCTGCATCCATTCGTCCCACCCACGATCACCGTTGCTCTAAGAAACAAACTAGGCGCAATGGCATGAATGTGTCCTCCAGGTGCCAGGCCTTCCACAGGAGGGACCCTGACTCACAGGAGACCTTCAACCCCGACATCAGATGGCAAATGTGTGACCTGTGTGAGTATTGTAGCTTTCAACTGACATTTTAAATCAGCACATATGTAACATGTACCACAAGAATAAATAAAGGTTGGAGTCCCTAAATTGAAGCTTTTGAGACTAAAACCTAATTGGACTACTTAAACCGGTTCTAAGCCATTACAATGTGACCAAATTTTCAAAATAAAAATAACCTGACCTGGGAACTCAGAGGATACCCATCAGAGAGCATGTTGTGTACCGCTTACCTTATCAAAGTTAAATTTGCTTTCCCTGAGAATAATTCCCATTTAAAAGGATGACCCAGACAAACTAGTTTAAGCTGCTACATATAAAAATGCAAATAAAACAGCTGCTTCTCACTGATTTTCACTCATTCTTTTAGCTTCAGAAAAGGAAAGGTTAGGAAGTTTTTAGAATCATTTGAATGCCAACTGCTTTGATCACGCAAGCTGTTAAGATCCCATGAGCCAGAGGACCACGCTTGTAAGAGGTGAACTCCCTTGGAGCTTTTAAGACAAGAGAAATACAAACAAGATGACAGGCCTGAAAGACTGGACACTCCAGGTAGAAATGTCTAAAAAACAAATGAGAATTTGGGGAGATATAATATAGAGCGGCAGAGGGAGGAATGAATGTGAGACATAACTCAACACAGGAGAGAGACCCGAGGAGGAAAAATCTCGTGCATGTCGAATATATCTTCTTTAGGACTCAGCAGTCAGGCTGAAATAACTGAGTCAATGCAAGAAAGCCCCTTTGATTTGGAGAAGGCTTGACAGGTACAAGAAGCCAAGGAAATATGGAAGGACAAAGCAACCTCATGATAAGTGCACAGAGAAAGCCCCCACCCACTCCTCAGACAAAGTGGGTCACGGCCGCTCCTCCCCAGTACTTCTTGGACCTTTCTGCTCGAGTTTCCAAATTTTCAAGTGACGTCTGAAACGTTGGAACAATATTTATGGTTGATGTCTCTGGAGCTCGCAGCCTTTTTGTCCGGTGGACTCATCCCTCCAGAATAAAATGGGATGGAGCAGAGAATCATAACACATGAGGGCTCTGAGCGCAGGTCTGCCATTTGCTGGCTCTGTGACACTGGGAAGTCGACTCAAAGTTTCTGAACCATATTTTTCTCATCTCTTAAAGAGCAGCAGGTGTCTGGGAGCTTTTGAGTGCAAAGTGCACAACACGGAGTAGCTGGTTATTAAATGTAGCTATTGCAATTATTATTATTAATTCTATCACAAAAGGTTTGGGATTTCTCACAGAAGCCATGATACTGCCTTATAAATATACATATATATCTAAATGTTGTAGATATGTAATCTTTTAAGGCATGTTTCTGTTTGAAGTTTCCCATGTGAAACCCAGAATCCTCTTCCTTCAGGATGGGTTTTGAGATTTAAACCTCAGACAAAGTGGGTCACAGCTTTGTTACTTTATACTTAATAGTTTGCTTCTACTACTCAGCACACATCTACAATTTTAATATGGATACACTGATCTACTATTTTATTTTGCAATGTAGCTTTAGAGATTCCACAGGAATCAAGAAGGGAGCTCCAATGCAGTTACTCTTAAACTCATCTGAGGTCACATATTACTTTTTAATCTGATAAAGGCCATAATCCTGTACACCCTCCCCAAAATTATGTAGCCCGTGCAATTATAATTATATGGGTTCATTTTGGAGGTCTAAGAAAGCATGTAGGTTAAGGATATAAATAGAAATTTTTGAATTATTCCCCAAACATTAAAATAGTACAGGACAAGATACTTAGAACCAGTTCTTCATCCCCAATAAGAATAATTTGTTTTGAAGTTTAGTTTCAAGTCATGTTACCTGGATACTAATGGGCATCACAAAAGACTTACAGCAGGCATATGATCATGGATAGATTGAAGGGAATTAATTTCTAAATATTCATCTTGAATGTAGCTTCTTTAAAAAGAAAAACTAATTTGTCTGAGAACCCACTTGAATATCTGCTAGCCTTTGTACTTTACTCTGTGCTAAGCAAAGAGAAGCCTCCTCTTGTGATGATGGTGAAGCTATCATGAACCATCAACCTGCCATTAGGACCTGGGTTCTTCTGAACTGGCAACTGTCAAAGCAGCACAAGTAAATAAGGAGAGCAAGGCTGTGGCCATTTGGCTCAGTGGTAGAGCATCCTGGCATGTGAATGTCCCAGATTCGATTCCCAGTCAGGGCACACAGAAAAAGTGACCATCTGTTTCTTCATCCCTCCCCTTTCCCTTCTCTCTCTCTCTTCCCCTCCTTCAGCAATGGCTCAATTGGTTGGAATGAGTTTGCCCTGGGTGCTCGGGATGGCTCCATGGAGTCTGTGCCTCAGGTGCTAAAAATAGCTCAGTTCCCAAACAACATCCCTAGATGGGCAGAGCATGGCCAGTAGAGGGCTTGTTGGGTGGATCCGGTGGGGGCGCATATGGAAAACTGTCTCTCTGTCTCCCCTTCTCACTCAAAAATAAAAAATAAATAAAAAGAAGAAAGAAAAGTGGCATGCTAAAAAATTGTTTTTTATGTTTTACAGAACAAATGCAAGCAATTCCCTTTGGCTGTGCTCGATCCTGACCCACAGAGCAGGTCGACATCTGGAGAGCATCCCCTTCTGAATGGCAGAGCAGAGAAGATGGGTGCCTGAAACTGCTCACTGCAACTGTAGCATCTTATGGGGCTACCAAATTTTTAAGGTATCAGGATGAAAGGTCAGATAAAAATTTTATGTGCTATATTTCATATTCTCTGTTACTCAAGGAGTTATTAAAACCTAATTTTAACAATTATCATTAACTGTTTGTAAAAATCATAGTCAACTGTCATTTTATTTCATCTTATATAAGATTTAATAATTTCTACTTCATATTTTTTAAAAAGAATATGCTGGCTTCCAGACAGACTAGTTCTTGCCACCTTACCAGTTTCCTTTTCATTAATTCATGGAAAAATTCTAGGCGTAATTGATCTGACTCATAAAAGCAATTTCAATAGAAGTTCGTTTACCTTTAATCATTGTCAGAATTTGCAATCTATGTATGCTGTTTTTAGTAGTTCAATTGGTTACTAACAATAATGTAATAACCCAATCTGGAAAAAATGCTTTTAATAGTTATGTTCACAGGAAACCTAACATATTGAAATATTTTTATATAAGTATACAGACCATGTGTGTATATTGTGTCATAGGGATGTATGACAGAGTGACCAGTAACTATAGCACATAAAATTTTTATCTGATTTTCAAATATTTAACTGAATTACAGTAAGATAACCCTGGGGAAGAAATAAAAACAGGAGCGCAACAACAACAAAAAGACAGACAAAATCACTATTTTCTAAAAAGTGTATTTGCATATTTTAGTGTGTTAATTTATTTTCACATAGGTTTTATGTTTATTTCGTTAATTTTCTGTGGTTCCATTTGGCCGTGTTGCAAACTGTAGGTTGCAACCCATTAGCAGGTTGTGAGAGCAACTTCACAGAGCCCGGCAGGCATTTAAAAAAGAAGTGAAACCAAATAGAACAGACCAGAATAGTAAATTATTAGTGTGTACTGCACCAAGTAGAGGTCATGACTGTTTTGGAAAACTCTTCTGGTATGTCTGCATCTGTGATGTCACATGAAATAGAATTCATAGTGTAAGCTGCTGAACAGCTTTGGGGCAAACTCTGGGATAAACAGGGACCTGATAAAGGGAGCAGAGAGAATGAGTTGGGGTGGAAGTCTGCAGTCTGTTTTCTGCTCGGAGTGAATAGGTGAATGGCGCTGCATTAGTCCAATTGAAGAAGACAAGAGCAGTAGGACATGCGGGGAGAAGTTCACTTATGAGGGGAGCTTGTGAAATGTTCCACTGAGATTCCTTATGGACTCTAGGTGGACATTTCAAGTAAACCTACTGACCTGCAGGAGGCGGGACTTACCTGGAGACCATAAATTTGGAGGATACCAGCAGAACAGATGCCTGAAGATGTCAGCTACTGGAAAACATCACATTGGGTCAGTTCTTTGGAGTGACTACACTCATAGACCCATGAGAGGAATGGAAATGGTGCCTCTGGAGATCTGTCTAGGGTTCTAGCCAGGTGGACTGGCACAGCAAGTGCACTGGACCAGAGAAGGGCATGTTGGCTTTATTTCTGAAGCACTTCAGTGTCTCTGAGGAACTGGAAACTTGGTTCCATTCCAGAACCATGACTGAGAAGCACCTCTAAGAATATATAGTCGAATAGGCGAGGGTACAGCAGCGTGGTCAGGTTCTGCTAAGCTGTAAAAAGGTCACTGTCACAGAGCACACTTTCCCCTTGGAAGCTAAGCAGATCAGCGGCTTGATGTGAGGAAAGCCCTGTCCAGACCAGCAGAGGGCAAGCCACACTGAGACCCCCTGACACACTCTTAAATGGGATGAGCCGTACCACACCCACACAGAAGCATCGCTACTGCCTTCCTGCTCCCACATGGTCCCTCTGGGCTGCTGGTGATGAACTGAGACACACGTGAACTGGGACACACAAGTGCTTCTAAAAAAGGAAACCAAGGCCCTCGCCGGTGGCTCAGAGGATACAGAGCATCGACCAGTGTATGGACATCCGGGTTTGATTTCCGGTCAGGGCACACAGGAGAAGTGCTCAACTGCTTCTCTCCCTCTCCCTCTCCCCATTCTCGCTCTTCTCCTCTCATAGTCAGTGGCTCAACTGGTTTAAGTGTGGCCCTGGGCACTGAGGATGCCTCTGTGGGAGCATGACAGCCTGAGGCACTAAAAAAAAAGCTCAGTACTCGAGCATCAGCCCAGACAAGGGTTGCCGGGTAGATCTCAGTGAGGGCACATGAGGGAAATGACCTCACTGTCTCCTGTGAGATACACACCTAAAAATGAAAAGAAAGAAAGAAAACCGAGAAGACTGGGAAGTTGAGAAAGTTAACTCGGATTTGTATATCAAATTTACAGTGTTAAGAACATATCCTTAAGTCTTTGAAGACCTATCTGTTCCCTTCTCATTTGCCCCCTGAGTTTGAATGACCACTGCAACACGGTGCTCTGCTGCTGAGCCCACCCCGTGGGAGAATAACCATGGATTGCTAACCTTCCACTAGGGAGCCCTGAGCCACACGTGAGAGTGTCAGGGAGCCAGCGAACCTGACAACATCATTCTGGCTGTGGCACGGGGGTTCTTGGCAAAGACAGAGGGGTCAGTGCCCATAGCTGATGGGTGAACATCCCTGACATGACACTACAGAAAATTCTGGAATCTTGGTTCTATTTCAGAACTATGAATGAAAAGTACCTCTAAGAATAACAGGCTACACATCCTGCAGTCCAGGGGGATGGGAGCTTAGGAGTGGCATAAAGTTTAAATACACAAAATAATTAAATGTGGTTTTGGGACTGCACTGGTACACATGGTGCCAATTTTTTATTATTGGGCTTTTAGAATGTTCTTGGCCCTTATCACACCCCTTATACACACTCACACACACACACACACACACTCAAAATCAAGGGTAAAACATTTCTCTGAACTGCCTAATGAACACTCTGGCCACAAGTGTAAGAACAAAGATGTGAAAAAGAAAGAAAAAAGTATATCTTGCAAATCACAGTGACATAAAGACCACCATCTTCCCCAAATTTCTGACAGTTTGCCAACAACCACTTTCCTGTGCAAGAGTAATTCCCTTCTAGAAGTTCCCAGGCATGTCAAGTTGGGAGTTCTCCCAGTATGGTGGAGAAGGTGCCGCCCTCTGCCCCTATGAGGGCGCTGCCTGTCTCTTGATTTCAGCAGCGTGATTTCACTCATCGGACAGAATTTTCCCACACTGGTTTATTTCTTACTAGACTCAATGCTAGTGTGACAAAGACCTAGGTGACTCCCCCTTTGGCTTAGTCTCCACCATTTAGAGCTCAGACACCTGAGTGCATACTCAGGATTGAGTTTCTGCTGTTGACCAATATGTATTTGTTTCCGTGGCTACTGCCATGACTTACCACACACTGGGTGGTGTACAAAGACAGACATTTATTCTTTCTCACTGTAATCAAGACGGCTATGGGGCCACGTGCCCTCTAATGGTTCTAGGGGAGATTTTGTTCATCGCCTCTTCCTGGTTTCTGGCAACTTCTGACACTCCTTAGCCTGGGGCTTATGGCCAATCTCTTCACTCTCTACCTTCATCTTTACAAAGTTTTCTCCTGCGTCTGTCTGTTCTTTTCTGCAAGTCTCTTATGAGAATACATCATTAAATTTAGAGTGTGCCCAGGTAATGGAGGTGCCTTCATCTCAAAATCCTTAATTAAAGCATCAAAGACAGGAGGAGCTTTCTTCCAAATATGGTAACATTTATAGGTACCAAGAATTTGACATGGATATCTTTTGGGAGGCCGTTTTTATAGATATTACAAAATAATGATCAAGTATTTTCTCTGAGCTTTAATGAGAATACATCTAAGTTTTCATCAATATTTGTAATGCTCATGGGTTTTTTCATATTTTTTATCATATTAAAATTCTTCTAAAATCAATTGGATAATTTTTTATTTCAAAAAATGAATGTTGGATTGCAGAATATATTGTGATAAACAATTTTTTTCCTTTGACCTATGCATGCATGTAAAAATTATTTTAATAGCATCTTAATGTTGAAACATCCTTGATTTCACCATAATCTTGTTAGTATTTAATTTAGAACATTTGCAACTAATTGAGGGTGAACTAGAAAAGCATGCAATGTTATTTTTAGCTGCAGAGTTATGCTAAAATAACAAAATTAATTTGAGTACATGTTCTCCATTTTCCTCACCCCAATATTTTAAACAGAACAGGAATTTTTTGCTCCTTGAAGATTTTCTGCCATTTACCTAATAAACCATTGAGAGTTGGCACCTTATTCTTTGGTAGTAAATAAATATTACCTGAACAAGTTTGTAACACTGTTTTTCTATAATCAGTTTTGGCCACTGTTACTTAAACATTTAGTTATAGTGATGCTTTTAGTATTTGTTGAAAGAGTAAATAATAATCAACAACACTCAGTAACCCTTACTATACAGTGGGAGCTCTTGTAAATACATTATACATATTCCCTATACAATGCTCACGGTCGTCATCAGGTAACAACTGTCATATTTTTCCATTTAATACGTGAAGAAACTGAGCCTCAGGAAGCCAGCCTGCCCAAAGTTATAACATGTGGTATGACTAGACTTCCAATCCCCTGGTCCAAAGGCCCACAATTTTAACCAGCCTGTTATGCACTCAAGTCTTATCTCTAAGTACTACGATTGCTTTTCCGTCACTCTTGTTTACTTTAGAATTTTTCCGACACACAAAAAACGCGTTAAGATCCCATGGAATCTTAAAGAATTGCCGTACCTTTATTTGATTTCATGATTCATGAATGAAACCAATATGATGTTGACATTTCATCTTACAAGGGAAGAAGGCCAAAAAGGTCTACTCCATGTGAGGTATTGTAAGAGATAGAGTGGGCTTCGCAAAGGCTCTTTACCCTCTTCAGGGTTTGCATCTTGTGGTTAACCTCAAAGATAAACACCATGTTCACAAAATGCCAAACACTCTTGGATTGCAGGGATATATATATGACGGAGCGTAGGGTCTGTGTTATTAGATTATAGGGCAGTTATTTAATGAATTACAGTAATCATATATGTCCCCTCACTATGAAAAATGTTCAGTTGTATGCTGTGATATTTTCTACCACTGTAAGTAGGGATCTAATAGAGCTAATGGTTTGGATTTAAATTAATGATGCATACATGATGTGACTAGAATTTTATAGACTTAGTTCTTGAAATATTTGCCAATGTTTGCTTGGAGTGTGTGTGTGCTCACACAATGCACCAGCCATTGTGCTGTGGTGGGGGCCTAGACACATTCAGCAGAGTTCTAATGAAGAAAGAGGGGTTTAATTTACTTGAGATTTTTAACAAATAAATAGCATTCTGATTTGTTGTCACTGGCCTTAAAATAGCAACAATTTCCAAAATTACTTAAATGTCTCTATTCACCCAGCACATGCTGAATAGAGCCAACAAAACATTTGATATTTATGAAATGCTGTTTTTCAATAGTTATTAAGATTTGTTGATTAACAGTAGAAATAATGAGTGTTGACTAATGGGATACTCTTTTTGCTGGTGGAACGAGATCTTACAGAAAGTTTGTGGATGGGAGCAGGAGGAAAGACCTAGATGCAGCCTCTATGAGATCTGTTTAGGGTGTTTAAGAATTTTTAAATACCCTAAATAGTTAAACTATTTCCCCACCCCCCAGGAAGGTATGTCTTTCCTGCTTTCAATGCCTGTTGCATTCCCATAACTCAGTCCCTTACTCGTTACCTTTCGAGGGAACACTAGAATTATAAACTATAAAGCTGAGAAAGTTTAGGTTGTCTACAATCAATCCATCCCTTCCAAATGAAGAAACCGAAGAAGTCACATGGCAAATTTCTCACAGTTCTAGACCAGACACAGTCAGGTTAGCTGTAGTATAACTCATCAGAAGAAATCTTTTTGAGAGTCTATGAAAAGAAAGGTCTGAAGAAAAGCCCTTCTTCTCCCCTCCCTCCCTAAAAAAAGAAGGCATTTTAGAAATGCTCTTTTCTTTTGTTAATTGATTTGAGAGGGAAAGAAGGGAGAGACAGAGGAAGGAGAGAGAGAGAGAAATACCAATTTGGTGTTCCACTTATTTATTCATTCATTGGTTGATTCTTGTATATGCCCTAATCAGGGATAAAACCCACAACCTTGGCATGTTGGGATGATGCTCAACCAACTGAGCTACTCAGCCAGAGCTCTTTTGATATTTATAAAGGTATCTGTGTGAGGAAGGATTTTCTGTCAGTCTGGATGGAAGTTCCAGCCATAGGGAAAGAACACTATAGGTTATAAAAAGCTATTAAGAAGAATAACATGATTTATCCACAGTGGGAGAGAAATGCTTTAGATATTGTCAATTTTTCTTTCAAATTAGATATTCCTAATTCCCAAGTTAATATTCCTGTTAGCTTTGGAATTATTCAAACTGTGGGGTGGGGGTGGGGTGGCTCCATCAGACTTTAGCAATGGTTCATTTCAGGACAAGTTTTGAATTAGGTTTTAAAAAATTACTTAATCTATTCCACTTAATTTTGGCCCTGGGAGGAAATAAATTAAAATTTTCCACTCTGCAAAAAGAATTTTCTCTTTCCTAGGACACATAACTTTAAAGGGAAAAATTAATATCGTCTTCAAAAGGGAGAATCAGAAATTGCCTGGGTAAGAGTATCTGTGCATCTTAGTGTTACAGGGGGAATATAATATAAACCTGAGATCTTGTGGCCATTTTCAAGCACTGTTTTGTGGAATGCTTTAAGAAGACAGAGGCTAGCATATGATGGAAAGTCATCTTTCAATATCTGGACACATTGGTGCAATATTTAAGTCAGTTGCTCGCATTTGAAAATGGAAGATTTCACTGGGAAATCCATTAGTTAGGCTTCTCGGGAGAAATGGCCCACACCCCTGGGGTAGGCCAGGCATCACCCATCACCTGCCCGCTGTGTCAGATGTCTCATGCAGAGCTTTGCCTGGCTGCTTTACCTGCCTGGCCCCGACACACGCTCTGTGTGTGCTTAGCCCACACCCATCCTTTCTTCTCTGAGTGGTTTCACATTTCTCCTCTCCCTTCTCCTCAGCCCCTGGCGGCAGTACACATGAGGGCAGGAAGTGCGAGGGAGGCAGCAGCTTCTATAAAAAGCACTGTCTCCCCGTCCTCTTCTCCACCTGAAACTCGCCTGCGAGTTTTATTCCCCCGTGCTCTCCACCCCTCAACACCACACACTCTGTATTTCACTGAGGAGGATGGTTATAGATCAGCAGGAATGGGCATCAGGAATCTCAGTCATGGCCCTGGCTGGGCAGCTCAATGGATAAAGCATTGTCCTGGCACACAGAGGTTACAGGTTCGATCCCTGTTCATGGCACATAAGAGAAGCAATTGCTGAGTACACAACTAACTGGAACAACTAAGTGGAACAAGTTGATGCTTTTCTCTCAATCAACAGAAAAAGATTTTAAAAGGAATCTGTTATTCTATCATTAGTAAAGGACAAATTTGTTTTTATTATGCAGCAAAGGTAACACAAATTGAACCAAAGCAATGCTGCATCACCAGACTTCCCAGCGACGGGAAGCACTAGAGAGACTAAGCCCTTTGACCTACACCCAGGAAACTGAGGCCCGAGTCTTGAAGAGCCTGCACAGTGAGCAAGCTGGTCCAGCCCAGGGCTCTGCCCTCTGATCCTCCAACAGAGGCGGCTTTGGAACTAGAAGGCCAACAAAGATCAGTTCTCATTCTTGTCCTCTGTGTAGACTAGACACTTTCTAAGACCGCACCACCCATTTCTCCCTTCCTTTTCCCACTCTGTTGTTTATGGATATAGGCAAATGTTTGTGTCAGTACGCACTGACCTTATCTATATTCTGTGTGTCTGCTAGGAAAGCCCACTTTGCGAGGCCAGTTCCCACAGAGAGTTGCCATTTCTACAGGGGCTTCTAACACATCTGATCTGGCTGCACATCCTCAAGAGAGTAACTCAATACGAGCACTAAAATGCACGGAGCTGAGGTACTAGGAATGGGGTGCTTTTTAATTTTGTATGATCACTGCATGCTCCTACTGTAACTTTCCCTAGGGATTGGCTGGGAACATTTTTTTTCTCACCTGAACACAAATAGGTGATATCCTAGAACACAAAATTAACAAGAGTTAATTTTATAAAGAAACCAAGCCTCCAAACCCTCCCATCAGATCCCCCACACTTAGCAGGAAAGGTATCACCTAGCAACAGGCACCAGCAAACCAGAAGAAAAATAATAGCGACTGTGCGCTGCCACCTCTCTGCACGAAGTCAGACTGACCACGGGTCAGATCTGCCCTTTCTTTTCACGTGGAAAGTCTGTTGTTTACAACCCATAGGTATGAAAGCTGGGCATCTGAGGGAATGGACACCTTGACCCTTGTTGAAATGTAGTATTTAAGAGAAAGAGCTAGAAGTGAAGAATGCTAGCGCCTGCTCCCCAGACTACACGGCCCAAATGCTCCTGTGCAGTCAGCAGGGGTCACAGCCACTGGGAACTGCCGGCTCTGGATTTTGTGGGTCTGCCCTTCAGGTGTCTGAGGTCCAGTTGCTCAGTTTTCTCACAATATAAAACATCCTCGGGGGAAGCAAGATGGCGACGGAGTAGGCAGACGTACCAACTTCCAACTCCCAGAAGCAAAGTGGATTATAACTCAATTTAAAGAACCATCATCTGGATAAACCAACTATGAACTAAACTAAGTGGACTCTTCAACCAAGGAACACAGAAGAAGCCACATTGAGACTGGTAGGAATAGCGAAAACGCGAAGTGGGCTGCCCAGCTCCCCGGAGCAAACGGCAGCCCGGAGAGACCCGCGGGGTGGGAGGAAAGTTTGGTGGAGAGGGAGGGACCTGGGTCCCAGGAACCAAGCCCTGGCCTGCAGTCTCAGAGCCTAGAAGAGGCGTTTGGACAGTTTTGAGCTGTGAAACAAGTGAGGGAGCTCCCAGGCCTACAGTGTGGAGTATTAGGTCCCTTCCTACTCTGCTGAGGGCTGCTTAAGGGTTTGGGGCGACAGGACGCTGAAACGCGGTTCTGTCGGCGTGGGCAGAGGCCAAGTCAGTGGGAGCTCGGTCTAGCCCAGCTAGACCGGCAGCTGCGGGCCCGCCTTTAACCCCACTTACGGGGACAAAGCAGGAGGCCAGGAACGGGCAGAAATCTACTCTGCAACCCTGCGCGAGCCGGCCCTGACCGCGGGGACTGGGCTAGGACCAGGGACGGGCAGGGGCTCGCGGCTGAGCTCACGCTACTAGCCCCCCCCCCGCCGCCGGAGAAACCGCGGTTGGCCAGTATACGTGCGTGAGCAGGCTCCGAGTGCGGGAATGGGCTAGACCCCGAGACAAGTGGAAGCTCGCAGTTGAGCTCACACTACTATCCCCGCCCGGCTGGAGAAACCGCGGATTGCATTCATACGTGCACGAGCGGGCTCCGAACGCGGGGGCGGGGTAGAGTCCAGGACGAGCGGAAGTACGCATCTGAGCGGAAGCCAGCAAACACGCCTGGCCCAATAAACCTGGGTTTGCAACTCTGCGCAGAAGGGCCCTGGCCTCGAGGGCGGGGCTAAATCTCCAGACGGGCAAACGCTCACAGCTGAGAGCACATCAAAAGCCCCGCCCAACCCACGAAACTGTGGCGAGCAGGCTCTGACTGAGGGTTCTGGGCGGAAGTCCGGAAATAGGCTGGGTCCGCAGCTGAGCAAAGGTGCTCACCTCTACCCTTGGTGCTAAGACTGGTGGCTTCAGGGACAGCCCCTCCCACGGAGGAGAGGCAGAAATCACTGCAAAAGTCACAGTGGGCCGGCACTGGTAACGCTCATACCAAACTACCCTAGGCACCGGCAGAGGGGGTGGGGGGCCTGCAGATAGACCACACCTAGAGAACACAAAGGCAACACCTACTGGACTCAAGTGGCCACAACTTGCTTATACACAGAAAAAATGGGCAGGCAGAGGAATGCAAACCAAATGAATCAAGAGAAATCCCCAGAGAAGGACCTGAATGAACCAGATATAACCAAATTACCAGAAGCAGAATTTAGAATAATGATAGTTAGGATGTTCAAAGAAATTAGAGCAACAATGGATAGTCATTATGAACACCTAAATAAGGAGATAACAAGTATAAAAAACGAAATTGAAATAATAAAAAAGAATCAGACAGAAATGACAAATACAGTATCAGAACTGAAGACCACAATGGAAGGAATTAAAAGCAGGATGAATCACGCTGAGGATCGAATAAGCGAGTTAGAGGACACAATAAACAAAGGCACAGAAGCAGAGAAGAAAAAGGAAAAGAGACTTAAAAAATGTGAGGAAACTCTAAGGGAGCTTTGTGACAACATGAAGAGAAACAACATTTGCATCATAGGGGTGCCTGAAGAAGAGGAGAGAGGACAGGAAATAGAAACTTTGTTCAATCAAATCATAGCAGAAAACTTTCCTAAATTAAGGCTGGGAAACACACCACACATTCAAGAAGCACACAGAACTCCATTAAAGAGAAACCCAAAAAGATCTACACCAAGACACATCATAGTTAAAATACCAAAGCTAATGGATAAAGAAAAAATTTTAAAAGCTGCTAGAGAAAAAAAGGCTATCACCTACAAAGGAGCCCCCATAAGGATGACATCGGACTTCTCAACAGAAACACTTGAGGCCAGAAGGGAATGGCAAGATATAATCAAAGTAATGCAGAACAAGAACCTACAACCAAGACTACTCTATCCAGCAAGGCTAACATTTAAAATTGAAGGAGAAATAAAGAGCTTCCCAGAAAAAGAAAGCCTGAAGGAATTCATAAAAACCAAACCAATTCTGCAAGAGATACTAAAGGGCCTCTTGTGAACAGTTTAAAGGGAGGAATGAATAGAGCAAAAGAAGAATACAGCTTTAAAGAATAAAATGGCAATAAACAACTACATATCAATAATAACCTTAAATGTAAATGGATTAAATGATCCAATCAAAAGACACAGGGTAGCTGCATGGATAAAGAAACAGGACCCATACATATGCTGTCTACAAGAGACACACCTTAAAACAAAAGATGCTCATAGACTGAAGGTAAAAGGATGGAAAAAAATATTTCATGCAAATGGAAATGAAAAAAAAGCAAGGGTAGCAATACTTATATCTGACAAAATGGACTTTAAAACAAAGGCTGTAGTAAGAGATAAAGAAGGACACTACATAATGATAAAGGGAACAATTCAACAGGAAGATATAACTATTATAAATATCTATGCACCAAATATAGGAGCCCCGACATACATAAAGCAGACTTTGATGGATATAAAGGGCGAGATTAACAGCAATACTATCATAGTAGGGGATTTCAATACCCCTCTAACAACACTGGATAGATCCTCAAGAAAGAAAATTAATAAAGAAACAGCAGACTTAAAGGACACACTAGATCAACTTGATTTAATAGATATCTTCAGAACTTTTCACCCTAAAGCAGTAGAATATACATTCTTCTCAAGCGCTCATGGTACGTTTTCTAGGATAGACCACATGTTAGGACACAAAAATGGTCTCAATAAATTTAAGAAGATTGAAATCATATCAAGCATTTTCTCTGATCACAATGCCATGAAACTAGAAATTAACCACAAAAGAAAAACTGACAAATACTCAAACACTTGGAAACTAAATAGTATGTTATTAAATAATGAATGGATTAACAATGAGATCAAAGAAGAAATAAAAAAGTTTCTAGAAACAAATGATAATGAGCATACATCAACTCAAAATTTATGGGACACAGCAAAAGCAGTTCTGAGAGGGAAGTTTATTGCACTACAGGCATATCATAGGAAGCTAGAAAAAGCTCAAATAAGCAACCTGACCCTGCATCTAAAAGGACTAGAATAACAACAACAAATAAAACCCAAGACAAGTAGAAGGAAGGAAATAATAAAGATCAGAGCAGAAATAAATGACATAGAGGCGAAGGAAACAATACAGAGGATCAATGAAACCAGAAGCTGGTTCTTTGAAAAGGTAAACAAGATTGGTGAACCTTTAACTAGACTCACCAAGAAAAAAAGAGAGAGGACTCAAATAAATAAAATTAGAAAAGACAGTGGAGAAATAACAACTGACACAACAGAAATACAAAGCATTGTAAGAAAATACTATGAAATACTATATGCCAAAAAATTAGACAATCTTGGTGAAATGGACAAATTTCTTGAATCATATAACCTTCCAAAAATCAATCTGGAAGAATCAGAACACCTAAACAGACCAATTACAGCAAATGAGATCGAAACAGTTATCAAAAAACTCCCAAAAAAGCAAAGTCCTGGGCCTGATGGCTTCACAAGTGAATTCTATCAAAAATTCAAAGAAGAACTAACTCCTATCCTCCTCAAGCTATTTCAAAAAATTCAAGAGGAAGGAAGACTTCCAAACTCCTTTTATGAGGCGAGCATAATTCTGATCCCAAAACCGGGCAAAGACAACACAAAGAAAGAAAATTATAGGCCTATATCCCTGATGAATTTAGACGCTAAAATTCTCAACAAAATATTAGCCAACCGGATCCAGCAATATATGAAAAAAATCATACACCATGATCAAGTGGGATTTATTCTGGAGAGGCAAGGCTGGTTCAATATTCGCAAATCAATCAATGTGATTCATCACATAAACAAAAGAAAGGACAAAAATCACATGATAATTTTAATAGATGCAGAAAAGGCATTTGATAAAATCCAGCACCCATTCATGCTCAAAACTCTCAGTAAAGTGGGAATACAGGGATCATTCCTTAACATGATAAAGGCCATCTACGATAAACCGACAGCAAACATCATACTAAATGGACAAAGATTAAAAGCAATCCCCTTAAGATCAGGAACCAGGCAGGGTTGCCCACTTTCACCACTCTTATTCAACATAGTTCTGGAAATCCTAGCTACAGCAATCAGACAAGAAGAAGAAATAAAAGGCATCCAAATTGGAAAAGAAGAAGTAAAACTGTCACTATTTGCAGATGATATGATATTGTATATTGAAAACCCTAAAGTCTCAGTCAAAAAACTACTGGACCTTATAAATGAATTCAGCAAGGTGGCAGGATATAAAATTAATACTCAGAAATCAGAGGCATTCCTATATACCAACAATGAACTGTCAGCAAAAGAAATTAAGGAAACAATCCCCTTCACTATTGCAGCCAAAAAAATAAAGTACCTAGGAGTAAATTTAACGAAGGAGGTTAAGGACTTGTACTCGGAAAATTATAGAACATTGATAAAAGAAATCAAGGAAGATACAAACAAGTGGAAGCATATACCGTGCTCATGGCTAGGAAGAATAAACATCATTAAAATGTCTATATTACCCAAATCAATTTATAAATTCAATGCAATACCAATTAAGATACCAATGACATACTTCAAAGATATAGAACACATATTCCAAAAATTTATATGGAACCAAAAAAGAACACGAATAGCCTCAGCAATCTTAAAAAGAAAAAATAAAGCAGGAGGTATCACTCTTCCAGATATCAAGGTTTACTATAAGGCCATTATACTCAAGACAGCTTGGTACTGGCACATAGATCAATGGAACAGAACAGAGGACCCAGAAATAAACCCACAGTTTTATGGACAACTGATATTTGACAAAGGAGGAAAGAACATACAATGGAGTAAAGACAGCCTCTTAAACAAATGGTGTTGGGAAAATTGGACATCTTACCTGCAAAAAAATGAAACTAGACCATCAACTTACACCATTCACAAAAACAAACTCAAAATGAATAAAAGACTTAAATGTAAGCCGTGAAACCATAAGCATCTTAGAAGAAAACATAGGCAGCAGGCTCTCCGACATCTATAGCAGCAGTATATTTGCCGATTTATCTCCACGGGCAACTGAAATAAAAGGCAAGATAAACAAATGGGACTATATCAAACTAAAAAGTTTTTGCACAGCTAAAGACAATAGGAACAGAATAAAAAGACAAACCACACAATGGGAGAACATATTCGACAGCATATCTGATAAGGGGTTAATAACTAAAATTTATAAAGAACTTATAAAACTCAACACCAGGAAGACAAACAACCCAATCAAAAATGGGCAAAAAAAATGAATAGAAATTTCTCCAAAGAGGACATACAGATGGCCAATAGGCATATGAAAAAATGCTCAACATCACTAATCATTAGAGAAATGCAAATTAAAACCACAATGAGATATCACCTCACACCAGTCAGAATGGCACTCATCAGCAAAACAACACAAAATAAGTGCTGGCGAGGATGTGGAGAAAAGGGAACCCTTCTGCATTGCTGGTGGGAATGCAGACTAGTGCAGCCACTGTGGAAAACAGTTTGGAGATTCCTCAGAAAATTAAAAATCGAACTGCCTTTTGACCCAGCTATCCCACTTTTAGGAATATACCCTAAGAACACCATAGCACTGTTCGAAAAGAAGAAATGCGCCCCCATGTTCGTGGCAGCATTGTTCACAATAGCGAAGATCTGGAACCAGCCCAAGTGTCCGTCAGAAGACGAGTGGATTAAAAAGCAATGGTACATATATACTATGGAATACTACTCAGCCATAAGAAACGATGACATCGGATCATTTATAACAAAATGGATGTACCTTGATAACATTATATGGAGTGAAATAAGTAAATCAGAAAAAAAAGAAAAACTGAGAACAGCATGATTCCATACATAGGTGGGACATAAAAGTGAGAATATGAGACATGGACAAGAGAGTGGTGGTTATGGGATGGGGGGAGGGAGGGAAGAGTGGAATAGGGAGGAGGGGAGGGACACAGGGAAAACCAGATCGAAGGTGACAGAGGACAATTTGACTTTTGGTGATGGGTATGCAACACAATTGAATGATAAGATAACCTGGAGATGTTTTCATTGTACATATGTACCCTGATTTATTGGTGTCACCCCATTAGAATTAATAATAATAAAATATATATATAAAAAAAATTTTTTTAAATTAAAAAATAAAAAAAAAAAACATCCTCAAAGACTGGAAACGCTGGAACCCTCTGTACATCATTCACGGCCACAAACTTGCAACTTTCTTGTTGGTTACACCGCTGCTGTCACTGGTAACCAAGGGGGAAATTGGGCTCAGCCACAGTGAGGTTCTCCCAGCTCTGGACAGGGTCCCTGGTAGCGCAGGCAATTAATAAAATAAACATGCCCTGTGTCCACTAAACAATGTTTTCATGGGAACCTATGGAGGTTGGGGGGAGTTAAAAGTACTCTTTTTGACAACAGCCCTACTAGAACAACTTTCTACCATTTTAGAATAAAAACACCCAAAATGAATATTAAAACATAGCTATAATTTTTTTAATGGGTGTTGTGTTTACTGAGAAAACTAAAAGTGGCTGCCATTCTGAATAAAAAGAATAAGGAAAAAAATGAATGTTATATATCGAATATAACTCTTTGGTCAAAAAAGTAGAAATTGTAAATACTATATATTGTTCTAGGTCATAAAATACTAATCATAAAAGCAAAAAAAAAAAGTGTTCATCCAACTCTATGTAGTGATCATATCAAATATATGTAGTCATAGCTATTTAAGGGCATTTCTCCAAGGCAATGGTACTCTTCAGTGACTTTGTTTCTAATAAAATGTAATTGTTCACTTTCTTGCTAGAAAGAAAATATTGACTTTCAGATAGAGAATGGAATATTTCTAATAATTAATGATAATATGTTTATGTGTATGCACATATATATCTTTCGTCTGATAGTATTCAAAAAACACCACTAATTTCTTAACCAGTTTAAACAGACGTAAACATCTGAGAATGTCTGGGATGTGCAAGCATTTGCATTTCTGTGTGTGAGTGGGATGGAGGCAGGGATGCACGTGTAGGCACAGAAATACACCTATGCACGCACGTTCCATCCTCCTTACACTCTGGAGAGTTTTAACCATTTTTAAATAAGGTTAATCTGATGTTCTTAAACTGATGGCATTCTAATCTTCAAAAACATGTGTTTATCGTGAGTTTCCACCACCCCAAATAGTTTTGACCTAAGGTTACAACACAGGCTCAGACTATTTCCAAGTGGGTGAAAATGGATAAGCCAGCACTTCATTCTGGTGTCTCAGCCGTGTCTGTGTCCGGAGAGTGGTAGCGGAGTCCAAAGCCCCAGAGGACAATCAGAACCCCGCTGTCACAGAACAAAGAGCCCAGCCACCAGCCTCTTGCATCACCAGGGTGCTGCCACAGTGGCCGGCTGGGGTCATTAGAATACTTGGGACTCACTCAAGGTGAGGCGTGTCACAAGTAAGATTCAAAGCCTTAATTGAAAACGCTCACCTCTTAACAAAAGTCTGTGCCCTTTCCTCCCTGGGTGTCACAGAAGAGGGAGAACAAGGTGAAGGGAAAGCTACTTCTTTGAGAACAAGGTGAAGGGAAAGCTACTTCTTAACATCACATTCTCAGAACATGAAAGAAACCGGTGCACCTCCAGAGCTGGGTGCAGGTGAATTTTTTACACCTGTGGAAATTGGGGTGCCAGTGAGCAGGGCGGGGAGACATGAAGACATGCAGGAACTCTGTCTCGTCGCTGCGGCTTCCACACAGGTAAACTGAGGGCAGCGGTGAGGAAGAACGGGCTCCCAGGTGACAGTGGGTCACTATTCCTCTTGCGCAAATTACTCGACGCGGCCGCACTTGATGCCACATAGCCATGGCCAGTCTTCACAGAGATCGGCCGGCTGGCCGGCTGGCTTCACGTGAGGATTAGATGGAAAGGAGGGCTCAGCCGCCATCAGTTTGGACTAAATGAGGGTCGTTTATCATGCACACCCATTTGCACAGCGCACTCTAACTGTTTTCCCTGCCCTTCAACTCTTCCTTCTCCTGGAGGCCAGCTTCCTGGTCCATTAAAAGTTTAACTCTTAGATCGCTGGCGTTTTCCAGGTTGTCAGCCCGATGAGCGCCTGCAGTGTGTACCTCCTGGCTCCTGCACCTCTCTCCAGCCCACCCCACCTTCCCAGAGAACCACGGAGAAAACTAATTATGTTTTCCTAAGTAGGCAGAGTAATTCTATTCAGCAGAAGCTGGGACCCTGTGCTGACCTAACACTGAGCACTTCAAGTAAACTGCCAGAAGCCCCATCAAATGGCTGGGAGTAATTTAGAGTATGAAACGTGTTAAAGTATTCAAAGGGCTGAATAAGCATAAACAGGCGGTACCACAGAAGAGAGACGCAGACCCCGCGATGCTGGTCTGACATTTAATACATCATATTAGCGCTCCTGGTTGTGCAAATTGCACACCACGCAGTACACGGCGCTGCATGTTCATGAACAGACGCACCAAGAGCATCGTTTTCCATCAAGATTTCTGCTATTTCCCTTTTCAATAATTTGCTCCAGTGTCCACAGCTGCCTATTCAGTCTCATGCTACATTTACAGCTCTCTCCTAAATACTTCGAGGAATATTGATAATTAAATAATAAATCATTGGTTTGCTTCTCTCCTTTCAAAGCAAGGACACAGCCTAGTCCCGTGATGGCGAACCTATGACAAACATGTCAGCACTGACACACGTAGCCATTTTCGATGACACACGGCCGCATGTGGCCACATACCAGAGAAGTATGGGGCCACATGCCGAGAAGGACGTTTCATCCTCGGCTCCTGCACGGCCAGGTGCAGTAGCCAAGAATAAAACATTTGCTATAGTGTAGACACTGTGCCGGAGGTCTGTAGGCCAAAACAACAGAACTCCGTCACAGAGCGTCTAGTTCTGGGACTTCCAGGTAGGCCATTTTTCTCCAAGTGACACACCACCCGAGTTATGCTCGGTTTTTTGGCGAATTTTGACACACCAAGCTCAAAAGATTGCCCATCACTGGCCTAGTCAAACATCAAAAGGAACTCGTTCAAAGAAAAAAAAGATTAAAACCTTTACACTCGAAACCCTAAGAAAGTACAAATTTCATGGACCTAAATTTTGTGTTTCCCACACTGGAAGAAGTCTCAAAAAGTGAATTCTGAAAAGGCTCCCACGGAAAAGACACTGGCAGCTCAGATCAAAAAGCAGACCTGTTGTCTGTATTTATTCAGAGTTGATGTGAGCGATTCATTCATCCACTGCACACATTTTTAGTGGAGGTCCGTGTGTGATTAGGTTTGGGGTAGGAGACAGAATAAAGGGTGGTGTAGAGAGAGGGGAGTCTCAGCGACGAACCTACCACCATTTCTCCCTACCTCCCCAACACTTGAATAGTCACAATTCTGTTTTGGGTTTTTAGCCATTCTGCTAGTGTGTGTAGACTACTGTCCTTTTTCTCCTGTGTTCATATCCATCTCGGAGCCCATTGGTCATTATTACAATTACTTCCTTTCAATGACCCTCAGATCTCTGCCTCTTCACTCCATTTCATTCACCCAGAAAGACCTACCTATCCATCCATTCATGTTCTTTGTGCCTGTACCATTGCAGCCAAGTGTTTTTTTCACACACAAAAAAATCACTCTGTAAGGCAGAATGTTGCCCTGATAAACTCACAGACTCTGCCCTCACGAAGTGGTGACTATGCTGACCGGAGCCTCTCCTGTGCTTTTCCCTTCTGTGGGCTGGTCCACTTGCCACAGTCACCTCATACCTGTATCTCACCGCTACACCCAAAGCTTTTTCACACCGTCCCACTTCTGTTGTCGGCTGTCGGTCACCATGTGTCACTGTGCTTGTGACGGCCTCTCATTGTGATAGTCTCTCATCTCTCCTTCACAAATCCACTTGGGTCCGTATCCACCCTCCCTCATGTCCCTCCTGGGCTCTCCTCGAGAACACAGCTTCTCCAGTAATGCTATCCCGCTCACATCCCAAGCTTTCCCTCTTTAGTGAAACCTTCCCATCAGCTCACAGACATTTGAGCAGCTCCTGTGCTTTAAATAATGCTCCTTCGAGCCCAAACTCCTCCAGCTACTAATTCATGTCCCTCTCTGCCACAGGAAACTCCTTGCCACTGACTACAGTCACTGTCCCCCATTTCTCTCATTTTCTCCATGCTTTCATCCATTGCAAGTTTAATCATTAGTCCACTGAATTTCTTCTTATTATTATCTCTAATGGTCCCCAAATTATCAAACCTGGGGAAGATTTTCTACCCTCTTCTCGCCGAAAAGCAAGAGACATTTAAAATGCTGACTGCGCCTGACCTGTGGTGGCGCAGTGGATGAGGCGTCGACCTGGGAACACTGAGGTCGCCAGTTCAAAACCCTGCACTGGCCTGGTCAAGGCACATATGGGAGTTGATGCTTCCAGCTCCTCCCCCCTTTCTCTCTCTCTCTCTCTCTCTCTCTCTCTCTCTCTCTCTCTGTGTGTGTGTGTGTGTGTCTCCTCTCTAAAATGAATAAATAAATAAAAAAGATATTAAAAAAATAAAATAAATAAAATGCTGACTGCTCCACTCTTCTTGAAACACTGTCCCTCCTTTGACAATTCTGACTCTCCTCTTACTCTTCTGGTTGTACCTTGTCTTCCTTTTCTTGTGTCAAAGCTCTAAGTGAGGCTCTTCAGAACTTCAGAGCAGACAGTCTTCATTTATTTGTCCATGCTCTGCTTTTAGATGATCCTGTCCATTCCCAGAGACGTGGGATCATCTGCATGTCAGTCACTCCAGATCCACATGCTTGCTCCTCCGATGGCTACCACACCAATGGAAAGGGTCTGAAACCTTTGTTTTGTAGTATAAGCATTAACAGCAACATCCACACCATGTTTAGTCACTGAGGGGTTAACCAACTATCAACCTGCTCATGTAAAGACCATAAAGACCAAGCTAATTGATACCAATTTAAGGTGGAGCCTCTAGTCACACTAGAGGCTTTTGTTCTTGTCCTTTATAATCTATTCATCAAATATTTTTCCATTTGCTTTATTGGTTACTAACTTGTACATGTTGTAAGATGGGTTCTTTGTCTTTAAAAATAAATTTTTACTACTGAATAATTCATTTCAAGTGCAACGTAGTTGTCCTGTCTTTCATCATTTTCAATGTTTTCTACTAATTATAATTATACCTTTTTTTTACTTCCATTTACATTGATTCTGATCAAATTTAATAGTATCTGAAGAAAAATAAAGAAACCCTCAAACTTGTGCCAGGTGTAACAAATATGCTGTTAATGGCCTAGATTTCAATGATCTTGAGTTATTTCTAGAATCATCTTCAGTTCTGGTCAAAGTTCATTTATTTTTGCTCTAGAATACAGCTTGCTTGTATCTTTGAAAATATAGATGGTGAAAACTAGTAAGTCAAATCTGAATTCCAGTGTACCCAGTTGACTAGAAAGGAATTCTTTCCTGGTTAATTATATGTTGTTAGCAAGGTCCATAAGGTTTATTGAACATTCACAAAGTTGTCCGACTTAGACTGCATGAGGAGGTGACCTTTATGCAAGGTAAAGTGAATGATTCTCCTTTCCCATTTTTCCTGTTTTATCTTTGCAGCCTTCTTTCTTTCTTCCCAGCCTCTCCTCTGTCCCCCATTTCCACTGTAACTGCTGCACTGACACACTCACCTCCAGCCCTCAGTCTCCCCCCTCCCTGCCTTGTCCCCTCCCTGATCTCTGCTGTCCTTACTGCGCCCACTGCATTCCCATACTGTCCGCAGCCTACGTGTTCTACATGGTTAATCTGCTTATCCTCAGGATGAGCTCATTAGTCCAATACTCACTTGCTCAAAAATTTCATCATTGAGCTTCTTTGTTGAAATAACATCCCATGACTTACAATATATTTTTCTACAAAATTCCACATTTTAATTATTTCCAAAATATTTTATGTTCCCACATGCGCTTGCTCTTTGGCATGGAAAGACCACAGAACTTCAATGCATCAAGCCAACCCACTAGAGTAACTTGTTGCATTAAAATTAATTTAAGTAATTATAATAGTATATAGAGCAAATAATATAATAAACTGATAATTTATTAAATTATGAAATTTATTGAAATACTATGGAACCATAACCTCAGAGAACTAAGTATTTTTGCTTTGTTTATCCCTTTGGGTTTAAACTCTCATTTGTCGCATGCTAAGGGCTGAGTATTGTGTCATTGCTTGTTTTCCTCGAATCTACATCATAAGAATGAGCCCACATTTATGAAAATACTTGTTTATTCCTTTTTCTCTGTTTACAGTGCAAGTCTTGAGGACTCTACTAGCCATTAAATATAGTGACATTAGCTTTAAGTAGTATACTCCAGGCCCTGGCCACATGGTTCAGTGGGTAGAGTGTCATCCTGGCATGCTGAGGTTGCAGGTTTGATTTCCTGTTGGGGCACATATGAGAAGTGATCAATCAATGCACAACTAAATGGAAAAACTAAGTGGAACAAGTTGATGCTTCTCTCTCCCTCCCTTTCTTTCTCTCAAATCAATGGGAAAAAATGTTTTAAAAGTATACTCCGGTGTATACTCACAGGAAATAATTTATTCATAATTTTGTCTAGGAATTGACAATAGTAGTAGGCAGGGCAGGTTAGGGGATGGGATGCCAAAGGTATGGAAGAAGGGAAGAGAGAGTTGTACTTGCAGGATGACCCACACCCACTACATGGTTAACTTGCTTTCTGGTGGAAGGGGTTGGGAGTCAATGGGCAGAAAAAGCCAGATTCAGGAAGGCAAGAGATGTTCACTGTGACACTCTGGGCAAAGACATGGCAAGATATGAGGCTCTGTGTTTTAGAAAAGCCTCCTTGGCAGCAGTGGGGAAGGCCGGAAGCAGAGAGCTAAATGATGAGGATTTTATCTGAGGAGGGGGCCTGGGGAATGGGGGAGGGGTCTAAGTGAGGGAGCGGGTCCAGGTCGGGGGCGAGGGCCAGGGTTGACAGTCATGTCGGCTGCATATATCAAAATCAATACATTTGGTAAACCACAATTCCTGCCTTTCAGGTTAGTAAAATAGTACATTATTGTCGGTCTTCAGAAGAAAAGATGATTAGGGTACACAGTGTTTTAGAAATCTTGTGGGAAGACATGTCAGAAGTAAGTGAGACTGTGGGTGGGAGGGATCTGGGACTTCTCCTCCTCTCCTCCCCCCCTGCTTCTTCCATCGCTTCTTTCATTTGGCAATTTTTCTAATTTTGGAACAATCTGAGCTTCTACTGAGTCAGGACTGGCAGACAATTCTGTTACTTGTCTGGTCAATTAATATAACAACTTCCAAAATCCATACAGTGAGTCCATAACACAGAAATATATATATATATATATATATATATATATATATATATATATATATATATCCAAGAGGAAGGGTAGAAACTCCTATGACTGAACTTATTTAAAAAGGAGGACTAGAGGAATACGTGCGTGACCATACTCTGCTGGGACCAGACTGGCAGGCAGGAGGATGAAGTAGGGGTTTTCTGACAGAGTGGGTGCTACCAGAGAGGAGCGTGGAGACGCCCCTTTCTGGAGGAAAGCTCCCTGGAACCGCACAGGCCTCCACACGAACATCGCTGTCGTCTCTAACACGCATGCACACACAATAAGAGGGTCTGGATCCCGACCAGCACGTACCCATTTCAAAAGCAGGGCTGGTTCCCCTGCTGAAGGCTCTTGCATACACATGCCTGCATGCATGCTCACAGTGGGGGGGCTGAGCTCCTTGGGCATTGGGGACAGGGTGGGGGACAGAATGAATGGATATCCTGCCTCCAGGATGGTCCACACTGCCTCGGGCTTAGCTGAGCTGCCTAGATAAGCACCAGTACTTCCCCTCCTGTCCTTGCTGCCCTCGGGGACTCCCTCATCATTGTCCCAGCTGCAGCACGGAAAAGCCCCTTTTCCCCACTGGCCCCAAACAGCACCATCACCGAGGCTATTCAGGGAAGGCAGCAGGCAGAGGATATTCAGCACAGACCAGAACAGGAAGGAGTATCAACTTGAATATTAGCTCTCACAGAGCACCTGCCTCAGGAGGTGTCCCGCTAGCTATGCTCTCTCGGAGTGACTTGCTGTGTTGTTGGAGGGGTTTACTCTCCTACAGGGTCATTTCCCTTTGTCACTCCTCTGATCTCGGGCCAGTCATTCTGAAAACCAAACCATATTGCCCAGACAGGTTCCATGTTACTATCATTTGATTAAACAGACAAATGCAACTGTCTTTGCTAGAAACCTCTTCTTCCACTCCTTAGCAAGAGAGAGGAGAACAGGCATCGGTAGAAGGCCCATCAGCTGGTGTTCCTCAACATAAAGCAGCCAACTCCACTGGCTGGAAGGTTACTCCTCTCCTAGAATTTCAAAGTCATTTCCCTCTCTTTTAAAAAATTACTCATGATTTAATTCTTCATTATTGATTCTTCCAACCTGGTCCTATGTGACCAACAGTAAACAAGCAAATCTGCCCCACCCACCCAAGCTGGCAGGGTAGTCTTCACTCTGGACCATGACCTTTGCTTATTACTTCTTGTCTCCAAGACCCGTGAGTTCTCTTCCACTAGTTTGGACTTTTATCTTGACAAGACAAAGCATCACTCACTCTGAGTTCCCGATCGCCTATTACATTCTTGCTGGGACAAGCTGCGACTACTCAGTCATTCACCAGGGGCTTTTCGCACTCCTCTGGGAAGAGTGTCCTTCTTCCCCCGGGTTTTCCTCAGCACCTGCTAGGACGTGAACTACATGCTAGTTGGCTATGGGGCTGAACCTTCTGATGTCCACCTCTAACTACATTAAAACAGGAAATGGGCTTCAGACCTCCAAACATTAAATGCACAAATAATTAAGGGAAAATTTTTGTTTGAGAAGTTTGTTTCTCAAGGGCCACATTTTCAACACAAAACTCACTCTGTTCTGAGCAGCGGAACGAACAGTTTAACTATTCCCATATTGTAAATTAGGCATCTGTGACCTGTATTTTTTATGACTGGAAGGAAACTAATGTGAAGAAGCCAAGTTGGAACTCAGTGACTGGGAGAATCGAGTCATTCATTATGACTGGAGGGTCAGAACCTTGGCAGGTTATAACAATGTGTCTGTTGGTTAAATGCGCATCAGACTTACATGGCAACATCTTTTAAGTGTCTCTTTAAATTTTAACAATAAAAGAAATTGGAGTTTTGATCCAATATTTCCAGATATAAACGTGCAGTGTTTTCCGAAGTCATTTGATCATTTATTTTGTAGCGCATTTTTTGGATTCCGTTTGATGTCTCAGGTTGATTCTTCAAACAGAAATTCAAATTAAATTTAAATGAGACAATCTCATTTCCCAGACCTAGGAGAGTATTCACAAATACAAAAAGACAATGAAGCAGCAGCCCAGTTGTTCAGCTGGAAGGGGGTGGTGAAAGGGACTTTAGGGGAGAACATAAAGAATACTGTCGGCTAAAGTTGGTAGAGGACTCAGCCTAAAGAGCTGAGAGCAGAGCCCTGGGCAATCTCCATTGAGGGCCGGAGTCTGTGCACACAACAAAGATATCATAGCCACTACCTCCTGCTGTTAT